>CAJRST010002224.1:1815823-1846126 GCA_907169785.1 Menidia menidia
GTCAAACCTGCTCGTCCTGTGAATGGAGGTCTTTGGTTTCCTTTTCAAATGTGTTCATGCTCTCCTCGAGCGCAGCTATCTGGAAGGAATACCAAAAAAAAGGTGTATCTGAATATCTCACAAACCACGACCAGCTAAAGCTGAGTGTTTTTGACAGAACCGGGGGCCTACCCTTCTCTCCTGCTCTTGCTTGTGTTCTCTCTGCTGCTGCAGTTGATCTTTCAGATGCTCCAGATCCCTCGACAGCTCCTTTTCAGCATGTTCCATATGACTGGCTTTAACCTGCAGTTAAAAAGTTAATAAATGAATTAAATTAACTCCTGAGAGAAGAAAACAGCGAATGAAACAAACCAAGGCAGGATGTTTGAATCCCAACATGTTTTTGAACCCCCATTCAGTTCGGTTTGAAAAAAACAAACCTGCCAATTCACATGATTTGCAGCACAAAAGAATTAAGGCTAATCAGAATCAGAAATACTTTAATAATGCCAAACTGTCAGCAACTTCCTCCAGATGAAGGGTTAATCCACTCTTTGCCCTTTGGCTACAGCTCCTTCAACAGGCGATTCACCATCCATGAATCTTACATTGCAATACATGTTGTTCTTTTTTGGGGGGGGGTTCTAGTTCAAATAAATTATGTAACATGCTTTGTCTGAACCTGAGTTGTTGCCTAATCACAACTAATTCCATCAAATCTAATCATGCATGATTACACAAATCAATAAAAAACATTCAACCTTTTTCCTGAAAATTAAATCTACTCAAGGATAAAAAATGAGGGACCAAAGAGACACGGAGTACACGTCTGAGTCCTGTTCTCTGCTTTACCTCCAGATCTTCAGCCTTTTGAGACTGAGCCAGCACACCGCTCTCCCTCAGGGAATTCTCCAGGTCATCGTACTGCAAATGACACAAGATGAAGAACTTACTCTCAGAGAACTGCATCATTATGGCCACAACTAATTCATTTAATCTATTTGTGGTAGAAATCGTGTATTATTTGTTGTAGAACAACCTGTCATACAAATCTGATCTAATATCCAGCAGATACATAATATGAGAGCAGGTCTGTTTTCTGTTTCTCAGCACATCTCCTGAACTCACCTCCTGTTGACACTGACTCAGAGTCTCCAGGACGTTACACTTCTCATTAATGAGCTGGGAAATCTGTTCGGCCATCCAACGCTCCTTCCCTACAAGAAACAAAAGCAAAGGTAATAACCGAAAATCTCGTTTAAATATTCATAACGTTATAATAAGAAAATGCCTGATTTTAAGAAAACTTACTTCGATACATTCTGCTTTTGATCTGTGGGAAATTAAGAAAAAAAACTGACTGATTGCCTCCAAAAGAACACGTGTTTTAAGGTTATTCACAGAAATAAATACAGAGCCGAACACTCACAGAGCTGTAACATCTATAGGAGAACAACATGACTGTCACCAGCCCCACCAGACCAGTGAAGATGACCGGTTCCCATGGCACACCGTACAGGTCCGGTCCGGGTCTGATGTCATCAGGCAGAGACGATACCACCTGAATTAAGAGAAAAAGAACAGCTTTTGTTTTCATTTCTTAGTGGCTGGTTCATTACCACTCTGTTAGGTTAACTGGGGACTAAACTGCCCATAGGAGTAGCAGAAGGAGTGTGTGTGAAAGTAGGTGCTTCATTCATCTCCATAGCCCTGCCATGGACTGATCTTCAACAAGGGGTCCTGGAGGTACTGCGTGGTTGATTAGACTTTTTTTATACCCCCCGCATGCAATTTTTTCCACTAATGTAAATGTCTTTAAATCCACATGAACATGAATCCAACAGACTGTAGTAAACAGATAAATGGAGGCAGAAGATGTCTTCCAGTCATCAACGCTCACATTCAGCCACACACAGGAGCTCTATCTATCTATCTATCTATCTATCTATCTATCTATCTATCTATCTATCTATCTATCACACAGGAGCTCTTTCAGGCCGGGCCCCGTTTCATTCACAACACCTGTCCCACCAACCAGGAACCAGAACCAGATGTTTACAGTAAAAACAAAGATATCAACCTGTGGATTATCTGAGGATCTTAGTACTGAATGCCCAATAACAAGGTACATTCACACACTATAGGACCAGTTTGATAGAACACAATTTCATACAATATATATAATTAGGGGGTCCCCGCTCCATCAGAAAACCTTGAAGACCTCCAGTCTAAGGTGTACCCTATTAATCCCAGCTATCATTTTAGTGAAGAACCTTCTAGAAGAAGCAGTATAGAAATGAATAGATGGATTGTCCATTATCTAAAGTATACACCAAATATAATTGTTTCTAATCTGTGCATTTTACTTTGAATCCTAGCACTCCACAAATGTTCTTGTGAATATAATCCCTTTCACAATGAAAGCTCTCAGAATCTGGTTTTATGCAGATTATCTCCACCTGCCAAGCATATGGGGGCTTTCAAACAGCTGGACACCGAAGTGCTCAACATTTTCCTGATTGCATTTTTATCCCCTTAATAAAGACTTCTCCCAGCATTTTCTTGTTAAAATTACAAACATCAGGAAAGCTCAACAATTGCAGGCTGTTATTGACAGTCATTTGCTAACTATCGCAAGCTAACTATGCTAACAGTCACAAACACGTATAAAAGACAACTTAAAAACATGACGGCGTTGACAGTTGGTCATTTGGTCATAAACAGCATATGGGGAGTCAAGAATCTGAGATAGAAACCGCAACACAAAGCTGAAAAGGCTGAAATAGCGACACCTTTTCGGTGATATGGCAGATGCGTTACTCGAGCTATGGCGGCTAACAGGGAGATGCTAACACTAAACCTGCCACATAACGTACATCTTTCACTTTCTCCACGGCGAGACTGTAGTAGGCTTCCGCCGTGGCCTGGAAGTCCACCGCTTTGCTGGCCAACGGGTCACTCGCCAGATGTTCCGCCATGTCCAATTTATTTCATTTGGCTTATAATTTTAGATTAGTCTTGTTTATAGCGACTAGAAAGTGTAGCTGTCAGCCGGGTTAACGGCGATTTCACATCCCTATTCACAACAGTGACGCTTCAGACCGCACCACGTCTCACAGCACGTCGTAGGGAAAACCACAAAGTTTCATGATCTCTTCCAGTTCTCTTTGATAAGCCTATATAATTTATTTTCAAAAAATTTTATTATAAGACGTGTTTGATTTGATACAGAACAATAAGACATTAATATTTCGTTTTTAGAGCTCGCGTGTTCTAAATGTAATATTTTATCACCCCTGGTTGTATAAATGGTTTGATCCAAACGTCACCAATTGTAAAATGCCACACTGACACGTCGGAGGGTTTTCAAAGTGACACCGGGGTAAACAGGTGTCAGCTAAACGAAAACTGAGCTTTATTGTTTATCACCGTGACTTACATCTATTTAATATGACTGTTTAATACGTGGTTGCAATAAAGTTTTCTCTCAAACAAGCAAAAAAGTTTGATTTAAACCCCCTTAGTTTCAACCTAAGTTGAAAAGCTTAGTAGGAAAGCTGGAGTTGAACTGCCACCTTAAATTCACACCGTGTTTCTAAACTTGAAACTCACCGAGTGGGCTTCATTTTCCTCCATATGTACATATAAGTCACTTTCCCTGTGGAACCCAGTTTGCCTTTCAGTTGAGTTGAAGGCCAGCTGGCTGAATGTGTGACAGACCCAAATGTGTGGGTCGGTGACAGAGCCAACTGGGACAGAGCCAGGGCTAAATTTTAAGGGCAGAGTCAGATCAACTTTCAGTTCAAAGTCTTAAAGAACCAGACACTAAAGAGTCGTGGCTCCTGGTGAATCCAACCACCAGAAGCCCATTTTCCAAACATAAAAGGCCTCTAAGATTTTAATGTCCGTGTTTTAAATCTGTTTACATGTGTAATTCTGACTTAATCGAAAGAACAGATTTCATTGTTTCATTACTATTTCATTTCATTAACTATTTCATTATTTCATTAACTAATTTAATTTGAATATCATACAGTGTCCTCAGTTGCCGCTTCCATGGCAACAAGTTTGATCCTTGGAAGAAATTCTGGCTCACTTAAAGGAAAAGAATCGATAAAGTCAATAAAGTTTATATTGTTGAATGCAGGCTGGACTATTAAAGGGAATGATCACATCCAGTATGATGTACTTGCTCGAGAGAGTTATTATTATTTTTTTATTTTATCTTTTTTAAATTATTTTATTTCATTATTTACAATTTTTTTAGGCTTTGGAACTTTCTAAATAGTTTAATCTTTTCAAAAAGCAATTAAACTAAATATTAATATCTTTAAACCATCTAATATTCTCTGTCAAACACATTTTTATCCATTTAGTTTAGAAGAAAAACTATGTTAGAGGTGGGATAAACAAATAGGATGTACATTCTATGGAAAATCCATCCATTTCCCTGTAGTCACTCCACTTTCTTTTACACTCACTTCTACAGGCAACTCAGAATCTCTTATTACCCCAATGTATGACAAGAGGATAACAGGTTTAAAATGCAGTTATAAATCATAAAATATTCTTACTTGAACAGTCAGCCATACGAGGATCCCCCTCAGAGCACTAATGTGGGTCAGGAGGTCCTCAGCCAGCTGGCGAGCAAAGTCCAGACTAGTTTTGATCCTCCCTGGAGTCACACATCCATCGCACTTTAATCAGTTATATTCTAAAAAACTGTACACACATACAGCGGGGGAAATAAGTATTTGACCCCTTTGTGATTTTGCAGGTTTGCCCACTTACAAAGAATGCAACGATCTATAACTTTAATCATATGTACATTCTAACAGTGAAAGACAGAATCCCAAAGAAAATTCCAGAAAATCACATCATATGAATTTATAAAAATTGATAACCATCTGATCAGGAAAAATAAGCATTCTTTGTAAGTGGGCAAACCTGCAAAATCAGCAAGGGGTCAAATACTTATTTCCCCCACTGTACACATATCCCATCCAGATTTCGAGGCTGTGACTTGCAGGAATGAGGATTCGTACCTTCCTGTGGTTTTGTGGGAGGAATGGATGCTTCCTCCTCTTCTTTGCTTCCATCCTCATTCTCAGAGTCCATCTCTTTATGTGTGTCACCGTCATTTTCTTCCCCCCCCACTGCCTGCTCATCTCTCTGGATGCTGTCATCAGGTGGGTCTTCGTTTTCTGAGACACAAACAAGCAGGTTTACTAATGAAATCCCCCATAAACACACACGTTAAACTGGGTTAAACTGTCTCTGATGGCAGCTGAGGTGGTTTGACAGGAGAATACCTTTCTGATAACTGACTTCTGACATTCCTGTGTTGAAGCTTTCCTTCACAGATTTCAGTAAATTCTCCAGCTTCTGGAGCGCGATGAGCGTTTTGGTCCTTTCCGTGTCTTCCTGGGGGAAGTCGGAGAGCCTCCCACTGGGGGCCACCAGGGCCTCCACATGCACATCCAGCTTTCCAAGCATATCTGACAGAATTAATCCATCTTCCACCTGGTTTTCGGCCTCTGGACGCCCCAAAATATCATCCAAAATCTGCATCCTATGCCACCCGAAAAGCTCCACCAAAATGGCCACTTCGGCCTCCCCGAGCTGGGCCAGGATGTGGGGGTACGGCTGGGCCTCTGGTGGGGGGGGAGGGGCTGAGGGGGGGGGTCCGGTGACCCGGTCCAGGTCTGGAGGCGGGGGGGTCTGGACCGGGGAAAGAGATCCAGAAGAAGGTGTTCGGCTGAAGAGTCCAAAAGCACTTCGGAGGACCCCGAAAGCTCCTCCCCCTCCAGAGTCTGAACCCCCTAAAACCTCTGAACCCCCTCTAGTTTCTGAACCCCCTATAGTTTCTGAGCCCCCTATAGTTTCTGAACCCCCTATAGTTTCTGAGCCTCCTATAGTTTCTGAGCCCCCTATAGTTTCTGAACCCCCTATAGTTTCTGAGCCTCCTATAGTTTCTGAGCCCCCTATAGTTTCTGATATAGTTTCTGAACCCCCTCCAGTTTCTGAACCCTCTGTTTCTGCCTCATTTCCTGGACTGCAGAGCTCCTTTGAACACTGAAGGCTTTTGTGGTCCTCTTGTTTCATCTCTAGATCTTCCAGATCCTCCTTTCTTTCCTCTCTCTTTTCTCTCTCGTCTCTTTTCCGTCTTTCCGTCTTTTCCGTTTGTCCGACTGTGTCAGGAAGCCATGATTTGCTCTCTGTTTCTGGCACATTGACTTTATCTCTCTGACTTATCTCCACCTCCTCTTCTTCTTGCTTTTCTTCTCCTTTGTCGGTCTTCTCATTTGACTCAAATTCCTCGGACCCGTCTGTCCTGACCAGTGTTTCCGACTTTAACTTTTCCATCTCCTGCCGTTCTTCTTTTCCTTTAGTTTCATCTTCTTCTGCCATTGTTTCCATCACTTCCTCGCTTTTCTTCTTCCATTCTTCTTCTGTTTCTTCCTCCTTTGACTCTTCTACCTTTCTTACCTCCTCCTTATCTAATTCTTGTTTCTCTTCTTCTTCCACTTCTGTTTCTCTCTGCTCTTCCTGTCTTTTATTTACTGTTTCTTCCTCCTGTAAATCCTCCATTTTCCTCTTAAATTCTACTTCTTCTGTGTCCTCCTCTTCTGACTCTTCTACCTTCTTTACCTCCTCATTCTTGTCCAATTCTTTGCTATTTTCTCTCTCCTCTTCTTCCATCTCTATTTCGTTCTGCTCTTCCTCCCTTTGCATCTCTTTCTTATCCTCTTCGACTTTTTCTTCCTCCTGTAAGTTCTCCATTTTCTTCTTGAATTCTAGTTCTTCTGTTTCTTCCTCCTTTGACTCTTCTACCTTTCTCACCTCCTCTTCCTTTTCTAATTCTTTTTTCTCCTCTTCTTCCACCTCTGTTTCTCTCTGCTCTTCCTGTCTTTGCATCTCTATCTTATCTTCATTTACTGTTTCTTCCTCCAGTAAATCCTCCATTATCTTCTTAAATTCTAGTTCTTCTGTTTCTTCCTCCTTTGACTCTTTTCCTTCCTTTACCTCCTCCTCCTTTTCTAATTCCCGTTTCTCTTCTTCTTCCATCTCTCTTTCCTTTTGCTGCTCCTCTCCTCGTACTTCTTCCTTCTCATCTCTAACTTTCTCTTCTTCCCTTAAATCGTCCACTTTCTCTTGTTCCTTCTCCATCCTTTCACTCTTTTGCTCTTTATTTAAATCCTCCTCTTTCCCATCTTCTGCTCCTGCTGATTTTAGGTGGTCGTCCCTCAACTCGTTTTCCTCTGAGTGGGATTTTTCCCCCGTTTCTGTTTGATCTCGTCCATCTGCAGCTCTAAACTTGTTCTCACCTTGTGGAGAAACATAATCCTGATTCAGGTTTGGTGAAGTGGCTTCCTTCTCTCCCTCTGGAGCTTTGTCCTGTAGACTCTCAGCAGATATCAGAGACTCTTCTTTAAGAGTCCCTGTCTCCAATTTCTCTGAGTTTTTAGTGTTATTCTCAGTAATGGGAGGAGTGAAACTTTCCCCAGCAGGGATTGGCTCGTGAGTATTCTCAGATGCTGAAAAGAAAAGCTGGTTCTGTCCACTCGCTTTCTCTGATTCCTCAGTCTGAGCTCTGATCACTTCGTTTTCCTCTCCGTCACGTTCTTCTTCTTTATGATCTTTGAACAACACATTCTCTTTTCCATCCTTCTCATCGTTACTTTCTTCTTCTCCTGAGGAGTTCCACTTTGACTCACTGAAACTGGGATCAGGCTCATTAATTTCTCCCTCCTCTGGCTTTGAGTCGTACTTCAGATGATCTCCATCCTCCTTTTCTCCTGCTCTCTCCTCATCTATTTCACTGTCAGCTTCTGTTTTCCTATCTTTAGCATCACCTGTTTGGAAAAAGCTGTTAAACATGGACGCTACTCCACCTTCAGCCGGGAGTTTTTCCTCTAACTCTTCCAGTCGTTCTGAGGCTGAATCCTTTTTTTTCTCGTTTCCTTTATCCTCAGCTTCAACAGTTTCTTTTCCGAAGCCCAAAATACCCCCGATTCCCATATCCACCCACGAACCGGACGCCGGCTGCTCATCCTCACCTTCTCCCTGAATCGGTTCCTGTCCCGGATCCTGATTGGTGGATCCAAAGCCCAGCCTATCGGACAGCCCGTTCCTCAGCCAACCCAGCGTCCCCGTCTCTTCCTTCTCCTCTTCCTGTAACCGGCTTCCCTCCAGGTCCAAAGACATCCTCCTGCTCCTGAACGTTTCTGTGGGCTCTCCATCCGTTTCTCCTCCTTCGTCTTTCTCGTTTTCCGCCGCCTCTGGTTTTTTCTCTCCTCCAAAGCCCAGCATCCCGGTCATGGTCGAAGCAAACGTTTCCTCCTTGTTCGGACTTTCCGAGGCTTCTTCTGGTTTCCCGTTTCCTCCAAAACCCAGCCATCCCGTCAAAGAAGAGGCAAGCGACTCCTCAGTTCTGGTTTCTTTTCCCTCCTCTCCCCTCTCCTCATCCTGCTCCCCTCCTTTACCCAGGCCTAACCATCCCGTTGCTCTGGAACCCAACCAGGAGGAGGGAGACCCACCTTGTTGGTTTTCGCTTGTAGGAGTCTCGTGAGCTTCCTCATTAAGTCCAGCTGCATCTCCAGCTTCTTTTGTCTCTACTCCCTCTGCCTTCTGTGCTCCAGTCAGAGATTCTGAAGATGTATCGACACTTGGGTCTTGAGTTTTTGGAGTGATCTGGGTGGTTTCTGGGTCCTGAATGGGGATTTCCTGATCACTATAATCATCATCCGCGTCCAGGTCAGAGGAGTCAATGAGATAGCCGAACTCATCCACGCAGAAGAAATCAGATTTCTGCGGGAAAATCAAGTTGAAATGTTAGATAAAGGACAGCGAGCATCAACAGGAAAAGGAGGGCAACTGAAACTCAGTAATTATTCAAAATCCTTTAGCTGTTGTTTACCTGTGTCTCAACCACTTTCTCTGTAGTTGCAAAAACTTGCTCCTCTACCACAGCATCCTTTGGGAAATAGCCAAACTGTTTGTCAATCTGAAAAATATATACATATTAAAGGAAAAGCAACATAAATGAAAATGTATGGCTTTACATTTACAAGCAATTATCAATCATCTGTATATTTTCTTCTCAAAATGTTCATTAATCATAAATCTAGCTTTTTAAACCAGTGTGAAACAGTACTAACTCATCACAGCTAATCAGTCCTCACAGCCCAGAGCTGACTGTATGATAATGGACACTTATCTGCTCCGGGTTTAGCTAATAATTCATTATATCCAGCATTACGAAGGTTGCCAAAGAGAGAGTAGGAATTAGACGTACAGTGCCTGCCCAGAGGTCTTCCCTTCGTCCGGCCAGTTTGTGGTAAACGGTGATTGTGTCTCCTGTTCTGAAGTTTAGAAAGCGGCAGTCCTGACCCCGGTGGTCCCTGACCGCCCGCACTCTGCTCATCATACCTGGACACACAAAGACAAATCAGGGGGTCAACAGGAAGCCAAATCCACAAAGGACAGCAACTGTGTGTAGTGTTTCACACAGATTCTGCATCAGGAGGGTTTGAACTCACGTTCACATTCAGAGTCTCCACAGATCTTCCAGTCAGACAATAATCCAGAATTCACTTGAGGCAAAAGCACAATGGCGGCAATCCACAGGTATCTGTGACCCAGAGAAACACTCATTCTTGGTGTTTTAACAGGACTGGATTAGAAATAAATCCCATAACAGCGTGGAAATGGCTCCTTGTGCTGGCAAGTGGACGTTGCCTCTGGGTTGTTTCTCTCATGAAACCTCAACAGCAAATGAACCAACACAGATAAGATATAAGTCCACCACAGAGACAATCATTAACCTCCCAGAGCTGCTGGCAGAACAGAACTTTATCTGCCCCCCGGTCAAAGGTTTTAGCTCCATTATAAAGCTTTGAATGGTGGGACTAACTGTACACTTTGTGTATGAAAAGAGTGAAACTACGGTGGCCGGGAGGTGCCGACAAACGTTAGAAAACGGGCAAAGTAACTTGCTTTTTTGACTAAAATGTGGACTTCATACTACGTCGCGGAAAATAAATATGTGGCTGCCAAGCTATCGCCGGCGTCTGTTACTGTGGCAACGCGGCCGGCGCACACTCTTGACGTCATCACTCCGCACCTTCAAACAAGATGGCGCCCAGTTAGACGGAGCTTTCCGTGCAGCCTCCGACTTTCTGCTCCGTGACGTTTGAGGCGAAGTTTAAGTTTGGAAAATGAAGTCGGACGTTGAAGACTTGATGCCCAGGCTGCTGCCGGTGGAGTGTGGAGCCGGTACCGAGAACCTGGACCTAACGGAGCCCCCCAGGAACCCGCAGGAGTACCTGCGACAGGTCCAGTAGGTGAAACCCCTCTGAGAAAACATCCTCTGCTTCTGAGTCCACTTCAGAATTTTTTTTTTTACATTCAAATGAATAAGAAAATGGGAAGAAAGGGTTGTTGAATTCTTGAGGACTCATAAGATAATATAAATCTGCTTTATTAAGGATATATTTTCTCTTAACGCACTGAAGTCTTTATTTGTGTTGGGATCCAGACAAATCTGACTTAGTTTTTTCTTTCTCGTTACTTTCTTTGGCTTCTCATTGTTTGACTCTTTAACTGACTGGGTGATGTGTTTCCCTGTTAAAGGCTGGAGGCGTCGCTGTGTCCAGAGGTGGTCGTTGCTCAAATTGACCCCAAGAAACTGAGGAGCAAGCAGTCGGTCAATGCGTCGGTGAGTGGAAATGAAGGCTGCTCTGAGGCTCAGGGTCAGCCTGGGGCCTTCAGTAAAGCCGGTGTAAAGATGGCTGCTCAGTAAAGGTGGCTGTCCGGTTGCAGGTGGAGGGATGCCATGCGGCCCCTCTGGGCCTCTCCCCCAGCCTCGGCTGGCAGCGGCTTCAGGTCAGCAACTTCTCCCACGTCAGACAGGTAAGAGACACCCAAACTCAGAGTTTTAGGCCCTCTGAAGTTTTAACTCATTGACTGCCAGCCATTTTCAGAACAGAGAGTCCCATAGTGCCGGAGTTTTTTGAGCATTTTGACTGATTTTTCAAGAGCCACAGAATAGTTTGTGCTATGACTATGTAAACACCGAACACACCAAAAGAAAGAGTAGACTCTCTTCTTTCATCAGGAAAAAAAAAGTGTTTCAACCTTATTCCGTTCTTCCTGGACTTGCGTCTCACCGGCGACATGTTCTCTCATAGAACCGTTCCCTTTTTCTTATTGGCCTACAGTCTATGCTCATCTCCCATCAAAAGTGGCACTGCCCCCTAGAGGGTCAATTTGTTACTACATACTCTGTCTAGAAGCCCATATTTACGGACAAGCTTTAGCAGATCGTCCCCCAGACACTCTCGTTAAAAAACATAAAAGACGTCTATAGACGTCTTTGGCAGCCAATGAGTTAATGACCTCTTGTTTTGAGTTCCAGGTTTTCCTTTAGCAGTGAACTGACTGAGTTGTTTTCTTTTGTTTTCCCTTTTCAGACCATCGCAAAGAACCGGACCCACTGGAGCGGCCACAGTCTGGACGACAACGTTCAGATGGTGAGACGGGTCTGTGTTGCTGGGATTTAGGAACCCTCCAGCTTTTTTAAGATAAGATAAGAGCTTTATTGATCTCACAGTGGAGAAATTCACTGGTCACACATCGGTTAGAGTTCAAAAGAAGGAAAAGGTGCATATAAAGTACAGCAAAAACAAACAAATATACAAGGAAGCAACACAGCGCAGAGATTTGGGTGATTAAAATATATACAATCATTGATGGCTCACACACAGTACACATTTTACACAGCCCTCTGAATGTGTGTGTTTTTTAGCCTAAAATGGCGGATGAGGAGGGCTGGACCAGGTTCTGTTTGGGGGAGGAGGTTCTCCGGGGTTCTGCGGTCGGCGTCCAGGACCAGGAACCGGCGCTGGACTACAGGAAGGTCGGTGTTGCCACGGTTACTCCAGAGAGGTTTCTGCTGAGTTCAGAGGTTCTTAGCGGTGCGTTTGTGTGCAGCTGGGATTCCCCCCCTTCCTGAGCATCATCAGCAGACTGAACCAGGTAAGCGGGGGCCGTTTAAACGCCGCCGAGACGTTCTCCGTTCTGCGGTTCTGCCCCCCTCAGCTCTCTGATCTGTGGGTTCCTCAGGCCACCGTCCAGACGGTGCTGGACGTTCTCATCAACTGGCTGGAGGAACGGGAGTTCGTCCCACAGCTGGTGAGTCTGCCTCCGTTCTCCGGCGGTTCTCTGTTTTCCGGGGGTTCTCCAGTGGGCCACTTTTCTCTGGTGGGCCCCTGTTCTCCGGTGGGCCTCCGTTTTCTGGTGGTTCTCCGGTGGGCCCCTGTTCTCTGGTGGGCCTCTGTTCTCCAGTTGTTCTCCGGTGGTTCTCTGTTTTCCGGGGGTTCTCTGTTCTCCGGTGGTTCTCCGGTGGGGCTCCATTGGGCCTCTGTTCTCCGGCAGTTCTCTGCTCTTTGGGGGTTCTCCGGTGTTTCTCCGATGAGCCTCCGTTCTCCGGTGGTTCTCTGTTCTCCGGTGGGCCCCTGTTCTCCAGTGGTTCTCTGGTGTATCTCTGTTCTCCGGTGGTTCTCTATTCTCCGATGAGCCTCCGTTCTCCGGTGGTTCTCTGTTCTCCGGAGGTTCCCTGTTCTCCAGTGAGCCTCTGTTCTCCGGTGTATCTCTGTTCTCCGGTGGTTCTCTGTTCTCTGGTGAGCCTCTGTTCTCCGTTGGGCCTCCGGTGGTTTTTCTGGTGGTTCTCCGGTGGGCCTCTTTTCTCCGGTGGTTCTCTGTTCCCCTGTGGTTCTGTGTTCCCCTGTGGTTCTCAGTTCTCCGGTGGTTCTCTGTTCTCTGGTTGTTCTCCAATGGTTCTCTGTTCTCCTGTGGTTCTGTGTTCCCTGCAGGGCCGCTGGCTGTTCTCCCTGCTGGCCTGCCTGGAGAAGCCTCTGCTGCCTGAGGCTCATTCCTCCATCAGACAGCTGGCCCGGAGGTGCTCGCAGCTCCGCGCCCGCCTGGTACCAAAACCACCCCCCCACTCTCCTCATTATGGTCTTTCCCTATTTACAGAGTACCAAAACTCACTCTGAACCAGAACCCACCCCCCCCACACACACACTCTCCTCACTCTGGTTTCTACTGTCCAGCTCCATTTTTATAGATCATATGTACCGAATCTGACCCTTTATTCCGCCTGCTTTTCGTTCTGAAAACTCGCATAACTGATCAGACTTGTTTTGTTAACCTTAAACACACAACTCTACACAATTTGTGCCTCTTTGTTCACATTCAACAATATTTGTTTTCTTTGTTTTAAACTGTTTGACAGGCATTTGTTGTGGAAACTCTGAAGCAAAAGTCTGAGTCCGTTTAAGAGAGTCAGAGATAGAAAATGTATTAAAGGGAAAACTTACCAGAGAGAATGAAATGGAATAGACAAGAAGAATAGAAAAGAAAATTATCATACATATATAGAATTCCCCCACACATTCGTTGTAAGATCTATCAGATACTAAAAGTAAATGTTACAAAAAATTACTTTTTGGTGTCTTTTTAGAGTTAAATGGCGTCGACACAGACATGTTGAGGTCCTAAATCTTCAGATTTTAGATATTTTCCAGATTCACATCATCAGTTTCAGATATCCTTTGAATGGTTTGTACAGAAACATTCAGGAAAAATCACATTCTTATGGCTCCTCTTTGCTGAAATGCTTCCACAGGACAGTCAGGAGGACGAGAGGCTGCCGGCCCTGAACCTGCTCATCTGTCTGGTTGCCAGGTGACAAACCCCCCCCCCCCGACCTGAAGGCCGAACATGAAGCAGAGCTCCGTCCTTAACTCATTGACTGGCAGCCATTTTCAGAACAGAGTCCCATACTGCCAGAGTTTTTTGAGCATTTTGACTGATTTTTCAAGAGCCACAGAATAGTTTGTGCTATGACTATGTAAACACCGAACACACCAAAAGAAAGAGTAGACTCTCTTCTTTCATCAGGAAAAATAATGTGTTTCTACCTTATTCCGTTCTTCCTGGACTTGCGTCTCACCGGCGACATGTTCTCTCATAGAACCGTTACCTTTTTCTTATTTGCCTACAGTCTATGCTCATCTCCCATCAAAAGTGGCACTGCCCCCTAGAGGGTCAATTTGTTACTACATACTCTGTCTAGAAGCCCATATTTACGGACAAGCTTTAGCAGATCGTCCCCCAGACACTCTCGTTGAAAAACATAAAAGACCTCTATAGACGTCTTTGGCAGCCAATGAGTTAAAGAGTGATGTCCGTTTGTCCTGCAGATACTTTGAGCAGAACGACCTGGCGGATCAGGAGTGAAGAGGATTGGTCCTAAACGGTGGAGCGGGGAGCAGTTTTATATCGGAGGAGTTCGTGGTTGTTCGATGCCCCGAACTCAGAACTATTGTTTTTTGTAGAAAACTATTAAAAATTTGACTGAAACTCTCCTGGATT
Organism: Menidia menidia; assembly: GCA_907169785.1. NCBI lineage: Eukaryota > Metazoa > Chordata > Actinopteri > Atheriniformes > Atherinopsidae > Menidia > Menidia menidia. Next base: position 1,830,242 of record CAJRST010002224.1, read on the forward strand.
TTTATAAACACAAAACAAGAACAACCAAGAAATGACTCATGACTATTCAATGTAGAGGTGTTGGATTAACTATATAATGACTATAAAATGTTAAATTTTTCTCTTTACAAAACCTTCCAAACCTAAGTATGCAACACAAAACACCACTTGAGACGTTTTACTAAAAAGAAAAAAAGAATCTCCATAATAAATGACAAAAAGCCAGTTTCAGCCATACCGTTCCTTTAATTTTCATCTGATTTTCAGCCCGTACAAAAAAAACCAAAGTGTTTAAAGGAAATGGACTCATTAGAACCATCACATGGGTTAGATTAACTATATAATGACTACAAAATGTTTAATTTTTCTCCTTCCAAACCTAAGTATGCAACACAAAACACTTGAGATGTTTTCCTAAAAAGAAAAAAAGAATCTCCATAATAAATGACACAAAGCCCGTTTCAGCCATACCGTTCCTTTAATTTTCAGCAGATTTTCAGCCCGTACAAAAAGAAACAAAGTTTAAGTCCAACAGTGGAGCAAATCACAGGTGACACTGATCAAACTGTGGAAACAAGGTGTGAAACAGCGAGTACTTTGACTACAGTATGAATGGCCGCTCCTATCCCAATAAACCCAGAAATGACCGCGTTAGTGAGGTCAAAAACAGTCCACACAGCTCCACAGAGACCCAAACGCTGTTTGTCTAGAGTTAAAACGACTGGACAAAGATCTGGAAGCTTCTCAGAGACGATTAAAGACGGAGCAAAGCGACCGATCATCTATCGAGCTTTTCACCCAATCAGAACGTGAAAAGCCTTCCATGTTAAAACTTCCTTTTAAAAAACAAAAACAACTAAAAAAAACACAAAAGAACCAAAGTGTTTAAAGGAAATGGACTCGTTAAAACCATCTCATTTGGGCCGGAGCCTCTCATTGGCTGAGAGGAGTCAGTAAATTGTTATCGTCTCTTGTCCTTCCTGTCTCTATCCTTATGCTCCCTATCGCCCCGGGAGACCCTGCCCCGCCCTTCCTCGCTCCTCCTCTTCCTCCTCTCCTTCGCCCCCTTCGAGTCCCTCCCTCCTCCTCCTCCACTACTCCCTCCTCTCTTGTGTCCGCCCCTCTCCTCTTCCTCCTTCTTCTTCTTCTTGTCCCGGCCTTTGTCCGACGGCCTCCTCTTCCTCCTGCCTCCGTCGGGGGTGCGGCTCGTTCGGCTGCTGCCATTGGACGAGGAGGACGAGGAAGAGGAGGAGGAGGAGGAGCGGCTGGAGCCGGAGGAGGAGGAGGAGCTGCCGCTGGAGGAGGATCCGGAGGAGGAAGAGGAGGAGCTGCTGCTTCGGCTGTGGAGCAGCTTCTTAGAGCCTTTTTCCTTCTTCCTCCCTCTGCCTCCGTTCTCTCCCTCCTTGGCCCCCCCCCCCTGCTCGTCTTTCTGGGGGGGCACCTCCTCGGGGGTCCCCTTCACAGCAGGGGGCTCGCCCCCCTCAATGGGCCCGGGGTTGGCGGGCTCCTTTAGGGGTCCCGGGGCCTCCTCCTCGGGGGGGTCCAGCGGCTGGTCGTTGTCGGGGGCAACGGGTTGCTGCGTCTCAGGGGGGCTGGTTTTGTCTCCGGGGTCTGGGGTTTCCTCCTGACTGGCCTTTTCCTTCTCCTTTTCTTTCTCCTTTTCCTTCTTATCCTTCTCCTTTTCTTTCTCCTTCTGCTTCTCTTTCTCCTTCTCCTTCTCCTTCTCCTTCTCCTTTTCCTTCTCCTTCTCCCCCCCCACACTGGCCTCCTCCCTCTCTGGCCCTGTCTGCACCTCCATCTCTTCTATCTCTGGACTGGCCTCCTTCTCCTCTTTCTCCCCCTTCTCACTCGACTCCATCCCTTCCTCCTCGTCTTTCTTCACCTCTTCCTTCTCCCCCTCCTCCCTCTCCTCCCTCTCCCCCCCCTCCGCTACCTTCCTGTCCTCCTCCTCCTCCTTCTCCCTGTCCTCCTCGTCTTCCTCGTCCTCCTCCTCCTCCATGTCTGCGTCCCCCCTTTTACCTGCCTGCCCTGGGGGCTTACCCTCCGCCGGGCGCTCCTTCCTGGCCGGGTTTCCGTCCGGTTCTCGGTTCGGCTGCCGCCGAGGGCGAGCCTCCATCTTGCTGAGGTGCTCGGCAAACGCCTCGCGCCTCTCCTCAAACACAGCTGAACGCAGAAGCGAAAAAGAGAAAAAGAGAAAAAGACAGCCGTCAGACACCATCGGCTTCAGAACCCCATGCTTATTTTTCCTCATCAGATGGTTATCAATTTTTATAAATTCATATGATGAGATTTTCTGGAATTTTCTTTGGGATTCTGTCTTTCACTGTTAGAATGTACATATGATTAAAGTTATAGATCGTTGCATTCTTTGTAAGTGGGCAAACCTGCAAAATCAGCAAGGGGTCAAATACTTATTTCCCCCACTTCTATTGTCCATTCACCAACAGACTCATTTATATATATTATATTATATGTGAAAGAAAGAATAACTTAGAGAATAATTGTATTTTGTCTTGTTTGGTCAACATAGAGGGTGGATCTTAAACCAAAACTGAAGGGGTGGGGGGGAAATGGTTCTCCAAAAACAGCACTAATGGGTCATTTATATGTAAAAATAAAAGGGATTTATGAGTTATAAAATACTGTTTGGGGGGCTGGAGGCTGGAGAAAGAAAATTCCAGAAAATCACATCAGACTCACCATTTAGTTTCTTTGTGGAGTCGTCGAAGAGTTTCTGGCTGGCGGAGCACATCTTCCCGGGCAGATAGAAGATGTGGGGCTTGGTCTTGGTGCGGATGTATTTCAGCAGGTGGCTGTTGTGGCCGTTCCACTCCTCCTGCTGCAAGCACACAAAAAAAAAACCTAAAAAACCGACCTGAGCAGCTTTAACACGGGAAGTCCCAGAGAATTCCAGTTTTCCTGCAAACTGGAATTTGCAGGAAAGTTATTACATTTAGCCAAATTGGACAGTGATGCGACAACATGAAGAGTTACATGACTTCCCTCTTCAAGTTTGTGTGTTCTCTCTATCTTGCTAACTGTCCCTGTTGTAAAGCAGATAACCTGAGATATGACCAGCCCTTCTACAGGAGACTGGATAAAGCAGGGGTGTCAGAATCCAGTCCTCTTTGGGCCGCTGTCCTGCAGGTTTTTAGAAATTTTCCTGCTTCTGCACACCTGAGTGTTATTAAATTGGATCTCCTTTGGACATTGTTGAGCTTTGCACCGGTCTAATGGCCCTTTGATGTGAATCAGGTGTGTAGAAAAAGGGTTACATCTAAAAACCTGCAGGCCAGCGGCCCAAAGAGGACTGGAGTTTGACACCCCTGGGATAAAGGCTTATAAAAACTGGCATCAGAACAAGAGCATGTTTGCTCTCTAGTAAACAGGGCAGATGCTCATTACAGATTAAATATTCTTGCTTCCTCTCTACACTGTTCCAGCTCATATAGCTATTTTCATATACAGATCAGTTATCGTCTGATCACTGGTGGCTCCTATCACTGAAATCATTCTATTGATGACGTAGACCTAGTTATATTTAATTACAAATATGATTCCCTCCTATTCTCAGGTAAAACACTTGTCAACAGAGAGGCTAAACTTGGGTGGAATGGGGTGCTAATGGTGCATTTACATCTGAAAAGGAATTCGTAAGTTGTGAAATACTGTTGGTGGGCTGAAGGCTGATGAAAATTCTCATATCTTTGTGGCTTTTTAGTGTAGAATGCCTTTCCAGTTTCCTCTCAGAGAATTCCAGTTTTCCTGCAAGCCCCCCCTCCCCTCTATAAGTTTGTGTGTTCCCTGTGTCCCTGTTGTAAAGCAGATAACCTGAGATATGACCAGCCCTTATACAGGAGACTGGATAAAGCAGGGGTGTCAAAACTCATTTTCCTGCTTCTGCACACCTGATTCTGATAAATTGGATCTCCTTTGGACATTTTTGAGCTTTGCACCGGTCTAATGGCCCTTTGATGTGAATCAGGTGTGTTGAAAAACTGTTACATCTAAAAACCTGCAGGACAGCGGCCCAAAGAGGACTGGAGTTTGACACCCCTGGGATAAAGGCTTATAAAAACTGACATCAGAACAATAGCATGTTTGCCTTCTAGTAAAAGCAGATGGTCATTATTGTCTAAATATTCTTGCTTCCCTCTCTACACCGTTCCAGCTCATATAGCTATTTTCATTATACAGATCAGTTATCGTCTGATCACTGGTGGCTCCTATGTATGAAATCATTCCACTGATGATGTAGACCTAGTTCTATTTAATTACAAATATGATTTCCCCCCTTTTCTCAGGTAAAACACTTGTCAACAGAGAGGCTAAACTGGGGTGGAATGGGGCCCTAATGGGATATTTACATTTCAAAAGGGATTGATGAGTTGTCAAATACTGTTGGGGGGGCTGAAGGCTGATGAAAATTCTCTTATCTTTGGGCTTTCTAGTGTAAAATGCCTTTCCAGTTTCCTCTCAGAGTTTATTGAGTCTCAGACTCCCTTACCAGCTGAGCCAGCTCTACTTTCTGCTCCAGGAGTCTGAGCTCCGTCTGCTTGGCTCTCCTCTCTTCGAACAGCTCTCTCTTTTCGTTTTCCACCTTCTTCCGCTCAGCCTCGGCTTGAACTTCCAGTTTCTGCTCGATCTCCGAGCGCCGCTTTTGCTGCGAGGCGGAAAAACAGACGGCGGTCAGCGGGGGGGAAAGTTAGCACAAAGCCAGGGGCCATTTTGGTTTTCTCACCTTCTCTGAAGAGACGTTCGACTCCTGTTTGAACTTCTGCAGCGTCCCCATGAGCAGGCCGAACATGCGCCGATTTCTGACCGGAGCAAAAGAGGGACAAACGTTTGGGCTTTTCCTTATTGTCAACAGCAGAGCAGACGTCCGCACTAGGGTTGTCAAAAGTATCGATACTCCAAAAAGTATCGATACTAAAATGTCGTATCCGGATACGATACTCATTTTCAAAAGTATCGATACCACCCCCCTTCTCTCTGATTTATTTACGTATTTATTTACGTTGTTTATGACCATTAACGTGACGTTAGCCTCGCTAGCTGCGGCTAATGGCTAATAATAACATGCTACCATTAATCAAGTACATATCCAACTCCGCCCACATCCAAGTCGGCCATTTTGATTACATCACCAATAGGAAGATCCCAGGCAAGAAAATCCTAATTGCTTCATGGCAATATAGACATTAATTTAAAAATAGTTAAATGAAGCTTTCAGACACTTAAGTAAACTCTATACATATTATGTTAAATAGTGGATATTAAATAAGTTTGTACAATAAGTCCAAACAAGTTTAACCAAAAAATATTTATTTCTCACAATTATGAAGGGTTAGGGTCAGGGTCATTAATGTGGGCCACAAGTCACGATAACATCAGTAACAGGTCAGTTTGAAATGAAAGACACAATTCAGTTAAATTTTAGGGTCTTTGTTTTTATCCTTGTGGTATCGAAAATGGTATCGAGTATTTTTCTGAGTATCGGTATCGTGACAACCCTAGTCTGCACACACACAGCGCCGGTCTACCTCTGCTTGCCCTTCTCGTCCATGGTCTGATCCTGGATGAGATCTCGGCGTGTTCTCTCCTTGGAGGTAGCGACTACAGACGACTGCAACGCCGGCTGAAAGAAGGCCAAGAGAAAACACATTAGATCTGTTTTCATATGCACAATATTTCCTGAGCTTTTGTTCGTTGTGAACAGCCTCCACTAGGGACGTCCCGATCCAGCTTTTTTCACTTCCGATCCGATAATGATCCGGCTTATCAGAGCATGTGCAAGTCTTGCAAGTCTAAAGTTATTAATCTACTTACTTAGTTGTCAGACTCATGTTGAACAGGGATTTACTCTGATAACAACTTAATGGTTAGGACACAGACCTGTGGTTACAGATGCTAATGCTAATGCTCTTGTGGGGTCGGACTTAAAATAAATAAAAACTGGATCTGGAGTCTGGATCTGCATTTTCTCCTGCCAGCCAATACGCATTTTGTTTGTAAATATCGGCGGACGATCGGATCCAGATATTGGATCAGAACCAGCTTAGCCTCCACTCTCAAACATCCCAGTTACATTGGTGGCTTCAACATCAAATGTAGCCAAATTTTAGATTTTAACAAAACGCATTTTTGCCGTTTTTCCCCTCTAAAGACACAGCATCCTCTCACCTTTTTGACATCATCATCATCCTCGGCGTCGCTGTCGGGACGCACGTCTCTCCGGGCCCTCTGGTCCCCTGCCAGCCTGCAGACAGAGGGAATACAGTCAGTAGCTGGTTTAAGCCAGTGTTTTTAACCCCTGTGCCTCGCTACGCTAGTGTGCCGCGAGTGATGGTCAGGTGTGCCGTAGAAAATCATCCTATTTCACCTAATTGGTCTAAAAAATATTTTTTGATGAGGAATTAATTATCTGCAATTAATATGCCATTTTTGAGTGTCTGTGCTGTTCTAGTGACTGGTGGAGTAATCATGTAATAATTCCTTATGACTAGATTTTGTAGATAATTTTGTATATTGAAGTGGACATGTTAAGTCCAATTTGAAAGAAGAAAATATACATGATAAAAAATACATTTTTGTGTTTATTTGATTCCTATTCAAGACACTTAGGATAAGATAAGAATAACTATAGTGTTACTATAGGCGGCTACAGATTTGTTTGACATTTTTAGTTGGTGCTGTGCCTGGGGATTTTTTCTATGAAAAAATGTACCGTGGCTCAAAAAAGGTTGAAAAACACTGGTTTAAGCTACAGTTAACCGAGCTAATTAAAAACAGCTTGTTTCATTGCTATCTTACAACAGACAGCAAATGGGAACAAGTCTCCATCACTGTGTGGTTATTTCGGAATATTTATTTAAAGCTTTTATTTCATGCAATGAGAATTTGGGGGAACAGAATTAAACGTATGTCAGTTTGCATGTGAAGTAGTAGCTGTTAATTATGTTCTGCTTTTAAATAAACAGTTCAGGATAATAATGAAAAAGATGTGATTTGATTTTCATCTCATCTGATATAAACATTTCCATTAATTATACATAATTTAAAAACAAGTAGTTCTGTTGAACAATTTCAGACAAACCTTGGCTCTTAACATTTCATCAATCCCGTCACAAAAAACCCTCAAAAACTCACCTCAACAGAGCTCCCTCGATGTCTCTCTGCTTGGCAGGGGGGCCCCCGCCGCCTCCAATCTCTGAGAGACTACGCCTGATGTTAGACAGAGTTCAGATCAGTGAATAAAGGCCTTTTTTCAGATTAATAAACCAGAAATGTCATCAGCTGTCCTGAAAGATTGGTACTCTTTCTTTTAGACCGGCCATTCACCTTGAAGAATGCTAGCTCTGCTTGCAATTTGATGCGAATCAAGTATAAACTGTATGTAGTTTGACATTTATTCAATCAATCAATCAATGTTTAGTTATATAGCACTTTACAACAACCGGAGCTGACCAAAGTGCTTTACAGAATAAAAACAAATCAAACGATTGAAATATTCAAAGACAAACACATTGGTGACAGAACCCAGTATACAGAGATTTTACGTGCAAAAAGCCATCCTGAACAAATTTTAAGTTGAGCTTTGAACAGTGGCAGGTCAGTAAATGAACGTAACTCAGTGGTTATATTGACGATAATTACATGTGGATGTAAACAACACACAATTAAGAGTAGATATGTGTGATAATTTATGCTAATGAGTGCTGAGCTTTATAAGTCTTACATGTCTCATTTTATGGTTAATAACACAGCCTATTTTTACGTTCTCATTACAAATTCTGAATATTAATTGTGAGGGCTTTACCTGAGTAGGTTGAGTCCTCTGCCCCTACCTCCACCCAGGGCTGCCATGGGGCCGCTCATCCTACGGAACTGTCCGGGTCTGTAAACGTATCAGTAAACAAGGTCAAACCCAAATACAAACCAGCCCTTTAGCAAACAGTGAAAACTAAAGAAAAATGCAAATATATTAGGAACTCCTGCGTTATTTTTGATACAATAAGAGCTCCTCCATTGTGTAAAAAGGTTGTGGTACCAACGCCTCAGGTGCTACGGCTAGCTAATTAGCCACCTCATGCTAACTTAGCTCGCGTCGCTTTTCGTTTTTAAACACACTAACTCATATTACAAAAAGCCCACATATGCATGAAAACTCACGCAAGTGCGTGGTAATATTACCTTGATTCATTTGGATCACGACCGGTGAGTTTACGGATATTATCATCCACATTTTTCAAGCTTTCCTTGGCTTTTTCGAGCTGGTCTTGCAAACTCCGCACCACCACCGCCATCTTGCTACCAGTTAGCGCGAATCACGTGTTCTTCTTCTTTCGCCTACGTTTGTGCAGTGCCAACGTCTCGCTCCTTCTTCTTCTTCGTCTGCTAAATTAATGTAGAGTGCCGTAGCGCCACATGCTGCTAAGAAATGGAGCGGGTAAACTTTTAAACGTTTTGGGGCTCCCATTTTTCGAGCACTAAGGTAAAATAAAATTTGATCTGCTTGTTTATTTACTGGTTGATTAACTTCAGATGCATGTTTTGATTTATATTTAGTGTTAAACCCTGTAAAAAACAAGAAAAGGGATTTAATAAACTTCTGATCCTTCTGATTTCTATTACCTTGTTATTAGTTATTTGTGGATGTAATAATGTTTCAGTAAAATTGTGAACGGTTACACAATAATGCGATTATATTTAAGTCAGATGATAACACACTTTGTCAATTGCCCCATCTTGTGTTGCTTTCTTAGTAAATAGTTCTAAAATATTTAAATTTCTGTGTGTACTTCTAGTTATAGCTTGGTGTATTAGTTATTCCTACCATGTTATTTGTTGTTTTATGTGAAACATATGGTAACTCCTACGTGTATTTATGGGCATGTGAGAAATCTTTTCAATCTTGCGTTTGAATGTTTATAGTAAGAATATGAAAAACTAGTCTCTTGCAGATTTAATTATGTGCCATCTTTTTATTTCCGTTTCTCTCCTTAGTACGCTTTATTTGATATTGCTTTTCCCTTCATGGACCAGTTATTCCTCTCATACTTGTTTTCAGTTTCTGTAAGTGTACGGACTTCCTATATATTTTTTCAAGTTTAAAACTTCTCTCTGTTCCTCCTTTGATCGTTTCATTTCCATCCGTCTGTTTGCTTTTAATGTGTCATTTATTTGTCTTTTTCAGTCATACTGTGTCTCTGTAGAAACTGTTTCTCCATGTATTCTATTTTACTTTCTTCTTTCTTCTTAATTTTTGAAAAGAACAAATTTATCCATCTCAGATAAAATTAAAATGTTCCCCTCCAAAAAAACAACAAAAAAAAACCTTGGAGATCTTAGAAAACATAATTTACATGATTTATAAAAACAGGACGATGGAAGCGAGTGGCTTTTTATTGTTTTTATTCACTGACTAAAAGAAGAGAAGCATTCATTCAACATCAATACAAATCAACATTCAGCAGGTTGACCCCTCGAGTGTACGTTATCTGTCAGTTCAAAGGTTTCCACGGAGGTTTGCAATGTGCACCCCCTGTTTTCTCTACACCCACAAACCAACTCTGCTCTCACTAGAATCTGTCCTTAGCTGGAAAGGGCTCTTTCCTTGCAGACTTGTCCAAAAACACAGCTGGGGGAGCGTTCACACCCGTTTTAAAATCCACCAGAAGTCAGGTCCCCGGCTAAAATAACTTATTTTCAGAGGCTTGTTGGGACTCTTTCAGGTGGAGATCTTAAATCCAATCCTCCATCCGACCAATTAAAACCACACTTATTTTTTTTCCTTGTCTCTCTGACACCTCTGGATCCAGTTGTGGTGGATAAAACGCAGCGTGATCTTAGAAGATCAGACTCTGGGGGGGGGGGGGGCGCCCGGTGCCCAGCTGTGCTTTGGGTCCCGCCTGGTTCCTGCTTACAGAACCCGGCACTTTGTGCTCGCCTCCGCAAACACAGTCACGCAGGAACGTTACATCCAGAATATTCAACATCAAGGATGGTAAAACCATTTCGGCAAAAAAATAAAAAAAGAAAAAACGAAAAAAAACAGTAACATAGCTTCTGATTTACAAAGTCTCTGTGATTTCATAATATTCTTCATGTTCATAAATTGAACCCGGACACGTGTTGCATAAGAGTATACGACGGGAATGCATTGATACCTCTACAAATATGCTCTGTGTGAGTTTATATACGTTTATACGCACAGGGAGAGCGAGATAGCTCTCTCTGTGCATACGCTTCTAACTATATTAATTTATATAGTTATATCTCTTCCTCTATGGTTTTCTAAGACGCAGCCGGGCGCTGTCAGCACTGCTCGTGCCCCTTTGTGGCCACTAGTAAGACTGCTGTTATTGCAAACTGTCCTGATTTTAAACAAATGCACAACATTCGTACCACGATAAAACTGGGGCCGTCTAGCCGGTCTCACAGAGACCAAGAGTGAGCCGGCCGTCCGCTGCTGGCTGACCAGAACCAAAAGATCTTAAAACTAAATGATACGATTTCACAAATCATCATAAGGCCAAGTATTGTCATTGCAAGTTCTTATTAGTTTACATCTTCGCTCCTACTGTGTGACAGTGAGAAAAAGCAAATATAAAAACAGAAGGAGATGAGTTTGGACTGTATGCGTTCCTCTTGCATAGTTGAGAGGCTGACTGGCTAATCGGGAGGTTCGGCTCTCCACACTCCACAAAAAAGACTCTGTTTAGCAGCCAGAGGCGTCTGAGATCTGAACGGAGACAGTCGGCTGCCACTGAGGATGGATCTCTACGCACCGGGGGCCATTTCTGTCCTAAAAACACGGAGCAGAAGGTCTGCAGATACTCTGGAAACAGCCGCCTCCAGCCCAGGCCCCCGTCAGGAACCCGCTCTGACCCGTGAGCCCCCCCCCCCCCGGCCTCATCAGGCCACAGGAGCCCCCCTTTCTTCCAGAGTTCCTCCGTGAACACAAACGAGGAACAGAAAGAAACAAAAAACACAAAAAGGGAGGTACAGTAACTCCTGGTATTGATCTCCACCCCCCCATCCCCTTCGTCCATCCCCCCCCTCTGGGGCTTTTTTCAGCCATTTTATGGCCGGGCCCATTAGGCACAAGGCCTCTTCCTGTGTTTGCTCGGTAGAACGTAACCATGGCGATAAATGCCATGGCGAGGGGGCGGGCAGGCCGGTAACCACGGCCAGACCTTCACACCGGGGACTTTTTGTGTACCGGACACAAACGGGGTGGGGGGGGCGCCCCCAAACACACCGCCTCCGAATGGCATCGCAGACTCCATTTCTCCCAAAAAAAAACAAAAAAACAACCTTTCTAAGTAAAAATATATAGATATATATTCATAGCACATCTGTTTATAGACTTGTATTCATGCACACGTTGTAGCACACTGCTGCCCACCCCCCCCACCCCCAGAGTGGAATGTCCTGTGCCCAGCAGCAAATAACTTGGCAGCTCCAGACCCAGCGGTAGGTTCCCCCCCCCTCCCCAAACACGAGTCCCAGGCCAGCTCCGTCTCAGAGGGGAGCTTCTGGAAGCTGCTTCCCTCGGACAGTCGCACAGTGAAACAGGAGGAGGAACCAGGGAGGGTTACGGGGGGCTTTGAGCTCCTGGGGACCCTGAGGTGAGGAGTGAGCCGGGAAATGTTGTATAATGCCGTTAAAACAGAGTCCTACACCCCCCCACACACACTGAAACGTCTGCTTTGGTCTCTTCACTGTGATGCCTGGTCCAGGACGCGCGGTCCGAAGTACATAAGGACAAAGTTTAGGTCTTAAAACATTGGAAGAACCCCGGGGAGGCGACGGAAAGCGTGGGGGGGGCAGGCCGGACAGGCCGGGTCCTCTGGGGTCTTTGGCAGCTTAGAAACACATCAGAGGGAGGACAGACGGTATGGTGGCTCCTCCCCTTCACACAGAGGCCTGTTTGCCGCCTCCTTTTAAAAAACCATCGGTACCCTGAGAGCGAGAGAGCCGTTTTTGCTTCGTGCTGAACGCTCACTTCTGCTGCTCGTACGCGGGAACTGGAGCAACTTAAAACACGACTGCAGACGCTTGTAACACATCTTCCCTAAAGTTTGAGCTAACAACAGCAACAACTAACACCTCAAACAAAGCCACAGACCCCAGAAGCTTTCAGAGCTAAGGGGCCTCCATGTTAAACCTCCCTCACGGGGATCAGAGACGGGAGTCGAAATTCTTCTTATTTTCGTTTTCCGAGTGAATTTTCACAGTGAAATTTCCACGCAGAGCTTTGGGTCTCTCTAGGGCGCCTTCATTTCATTCAAATATTAGAGTTTTGTTTCTGATTAAGCTCATGTTTCATGATTTAAATAATCTAAAATAAAAAAACACAAATGATCAATACATTCACTTCCCCAGCCCTCTGAAGGAAACCACCTAAACTACCAAGAGAAGCCAAAGGACAGTAACCAGGTGGGTAAGAGGGTCTGCCTAAAATCTTTTAAAATCGATTTGTTAAAGCAAAGAAGAAAAAAAAACGTTATGAGTTCAACAAAAAAACAAAAAAATCGCAGATATTTTCACAGCTGCAAACTTCCAACAGCTCAAATGAGTCACTCTTAGAGAGGGAGGGGCAGGAGGGGGGAGATAAGACAAAAAGCAACATAATTTGGTCTGAGTGTTGGCATTTCGTTCCCCTTTCGAGGTCACAGCGCCCCGCACAGCCACAGAGAGCCTTTGAGAAGAAACTCCTGACACCAAAGTGCATTTATCCTGAGATATGAACCGAGGACAACACAGATCGTCACGGCGACGCCGTCGAGGTCCGTCTACTGGAGGGCAAAAACGCTCGGACCGACCGGTTCGTTCTGGAGCGAGTAAAGTGCTGGGTGACTCCGGGACACTGGTTTCAGATCGGGGCTGTGTGTCAACCTTGTAAACAACAGAGCTCCCCGTGTAACGGCGCCGAGTTTAACGGATTTACCGGGTAAAAGACCCCCACCGGGCTCCGGAAGTGACCTGTCAGGACACCAGAACACACACATGCACGTACGTGCAACGAGCAGCTAGGTTTTGTCATTCTTTAGCCTTCACCAACCTTAATCTTTGAAAACAAATGTATGATTAGGTTTGCTGACCCTCCGGCGGAGGCGGAGCGAGGGTTCATCCGACGACAACAACAACTACGTCTGAAAAAAGAGAGGCTGTTTCCAAGGCAACTGTGACTGGAAAGGAAATAACACACAAAAAAAAAAAATCAAAAATAAAACTAGATAAACCGATTGTTTCACACGTCCTGCTTCACACCCCCACCGGCGTCGGGGCGATGTCAGAAGCCTACCTGAGACCGACCACCCGAAACCTCATTGTGCTATAGGAGAACTGATGTGGAGGGGGGGGTTCAACCGGGAACGGTTCGGTGGTTCAGCAGCAGCGGCCACATTCCTGCATATCCTGCTCAACACGGGGGGCCCGGGGGGTGGAAACAGCCCTTTCACTGGAGGTTATGGATCTCAGAGTCATTCTGACGCCTCCATCTAAGCACGAGATAAAAACTAGGGCCCGGACACCAGAGTTTGACACAAAAGGTGCGATAGGACGATAGGAATCTGGAAAATCAGATATTATCATTAAGTCAAACAGATCGGCACACCCTTAGTGAGCTTCTGAGATTCCTGGTTTGGTTCAGAGTCAGTCTTCCTCTTCAACTTACAAGTGAAGCCCCGAGTGAGCAGGGTGGGAAGAACATGTAACAATACTCTCCACCATAAAGTCGGTAAGGTGCCCGGAATAAAACGTCCCCCTCATGGATTTCCCCTCTCTACAGTCGTCTACAGTGATAAGCCACACCTTTAAGAAACTAAGCTTCCCACCCCGCTGGAAAGACTTGCGAACAAGTGGAGGAACGCAGGAGGAGCTCGTTCAGAGCTACAGAAACAGCAGCCATAGTCGAGCTAGCCGGGAAGTCACCGATCGCCCGGCGAAAAGAAAAGGAGAAAGCTAAACAGCTTGTGTCTGAACACACAGCCTCTCTTTGATCCCACCGGTTCCTCTCCTCAACCCGCCTGCCTGCACTGCTCCAGCTGTGAGCAGGATCATAATATATCTGTATTTAAATACACACAAAGGCTACACAGGCAAGGGAACCACCACACAGGAAAACTAGATAATACACAGAGCAGGGAGACATGAGAAATACTCCAAAAAAAGCTAAGGAAAGGAAAGGAAAACAGGAAACAAATTAAAGTTACGTTATACAGAGCCTCTGAGGGTTATTAAGGTGATGGAGGGCGAGCCGAGCACCAGGGGACCAGACCAGACCAGCCTGAGCCACCAAAGCTTTTGTCCGACCGGGGAGAGATTCCTTCGAAAAGGATAAATATCAGTCTATAAACTAAAGAACCAGCTTTTAGAAAAACAACTTGAATAGCAAAATATATAATAAACACCTAAATGAAAGTGGAGTTGTTGTGGAGAAATGCTCCGATGCGACTGGAAGCTAAAAGCTTGTGGAAAACAAAGACAAAGATTTTAAAAAATAAACAAAAAACATGATTATTCTGGTCTGTGGCTGGCTGGTTTCTTAGGCCCGAAGTGAGCCGGACCGGGCTGGACTAGGCCGGACCGGGCTGGTGTGGACTAGACTAGACTGGTTTGGTCTGGTCTGGCTCGTTTCTGGCCTACATGCCCATGCTGAAGCTGTGCAGCTCGCGGTGGAAGCGCTGGGTGGGCTCGGACAGGACCGCGCTGGAATCCAGGCAGGGGTGCCACACGCGGCCCAGGCCCAGGGACACCTCTTTGACCAGGTTGTGGACCGGGTCCCCCTCCATGTACAGCGACTGGTCCGGGTCGAAGTCGATGCTCTCCTCCGAGACGGTCAGGACGCGGAGGCTGGAGCCCCGCAGGCGAGAGATGGCCACCAGGTTGTGGGACCACACAGTGTAACCTGCAGGGAGGGAGAGGGTCAGGGATCTGGACCAGGCTGGTCCCCATCCCATATCTGGATTGGATGCCGATATTTACAAAAAAATGTGTTGGCCGGCAGGAGAAAATGCCGATCCATACTCCAGATCAAGTTTTTATTTTAAAGTCCGATCCCAAACGAGCATTAGAATTAGCATCTGTAACCCACAGGTCTGTGTCCTAACCATTAAGTTGTTATCAGAGTAAATCCCTGTTCAACATGAGTCTGACAACTAAGTAAGTAGAATAAATAACTTAAAACTTTAGTACATGCCCTGATAGGCCGCGAACAGCCTCCTAAACACACCTCTGAGCAGCGTTCTCACCCACTCTCTGTTGTCCCAAAGAACTGCTTATGTCAACTGTGTTCTTATGAAGCTATGTGGGCTGTGGGAATTCAGTCTCCGGATTAGAGACACAGGCCAGCTTTCATTGCTTTAAGTTTAAAACCTAAATATGAGGTTTTAGGAACAACACTTTCCAGGTAAAAGAAGACAAACACTGTGGAATTCAGTGGCTCACAATCCTTCTGCAGACACTGAAAACAGAGTCGAGGTTTCCTTTCTATCGACTTATTCTCTAAAAAACAAAACCAGAGCGTCACTACGCCGGCACAGGGGAGGAAAAGGCCACAGAACTGTGAGCATGTCCTCACACCATCAGGGAAATGGAGCAGGACTCCTGCTCAGAGCCGGGCGGGTCGGGAGGCGTCTGTGTTTACAGCTAAAAGGCTCGAAGGGAAAAGTAGCTGCTGAGGAGAAAAAACTGCTCAGCTGTTTGGAGAGTAACTAAATAAACTCTCCCTCTGGACTCCTATTCTTAAAGACATATTTAAACATAAAAATCCTTTTCAGAATTGAAAGGTAAAACAACGCCTTCTAACAGGTTAAGGGGGAGGAGATGATACCATGGCAACAACACTCTGAGAAAGGCTGTTTATCGAAGCAGAATTTAACCTTTAAGATAGTTTTT
>CAJRST010002224.1:1895328-1914334 GCA_907169785.1 Menidia menidia
GGGCAATAATTACTTTAAAGAGGGAAAAAGAGGGAAAAGAGGGAAAAAGAAGGAAAAAGAGGGAAAAGGGGGAAAAAGAGGGAAAATAGGGAAAAGAGGGAAAATAGGGAAAAGAGGGAAAAAGAGGGAAAAGAGGGAAAAGAGGGAAAAGAGGGAAAAAGAGGGAAAAAGAGGGAAAAAGTGGGAAAAAGAGGGAAAAAGAGGGAAAAGAGGGAAAAGAGGGAAAATAGGAAAAAGAGGGAAAAAGAGGGAAAAAGAGAGAAAAGAGGGAAAAATAGGGAAAAGAGGGAAAAGGGGGAAAAGAGACTGGAGACACAGGATATTTGAGTACAGAGATTGTCAGCCCGATTCTTTAGTTGGAAGCCTTAGAATAAACTGTTAGAATTGGGCAATAATTACTCACGTTAGCATAGCATGCCACAACTTAATCCATGTAAATGACTGATTGTCTTATTCCTTTTTAGATTAATATTATTCCCTTTAGAATTATACTTTTGTGTTAAACTCTCTAGGCCCCTTATAGCTCAGTTCTTTTTTTTTATTTTATTATTTTTGTTGAAACAAATGATAAGATAATACCAATAAGGAATACAGTTCACTTTTTTTTTTTTTGGGATACTAAATAATAATAAGATACCACTACTGACCTCAGCCTTTTTAAAAAAAAGCTTAAGACCCACTTTTTTAAATTAGCATTTAATTCCGACTAGGGTCTCTTAGGTTTCCTCTTTCTGTCTGCTCCTTTCTACGCACTTCTGGAAGGCTTTTAATGCCCTGCAGCGCTGCACCACTACAGCATTTTTAGTTGTTTCTGTATGTTTTGTATGTCTTTTTGTATTGTTTTATGGCTTTGTTGTAAAGCACTTTGAGTACCATTTGGGTATTGTAAAGGGCTATACAAATAAAATTGATTGATTGATTGATTGATTGATTGATAAACATATACTTGTGCAGGTGTAACTTCTAATAAATACATACAAGAATAAATGTTGAAGTAGTCACACCTACTACATATACAAAAAACTAAACAAAAAACAAAAGAAATAGCCCGGTTCTAACAGGCTCGTGCTGTGTTTTGGTGTTTTGTTTGCAGCTGACAGTTGGCCGGTGAGGTTCGATGACTCCAACGCCCGGAGGGATTGGGGCTGGGAGCCGGCCTTCGGTTTGGAGGAGATGGTTTCTGACATGCTGAGCTCCGTTCGAGACAAGCGGACTAACGAGGGTTTTGACGCCAGCTAGCAGAAGTTTTTTATCACAGCGACCGACCTCCGGCTTTTCCCTCCGCCTGCGTACAGCCACAGACTCCTCCCACCTCAGACTGTAACCCGTTCGTTGTGTTTTTCTATGCCAAAAGTGGATCGTAAAAATGGGAATTCTCAGTCAGAGCCTGTCCATATACAGTGGAGAGTTCACACCGTCACACACACACGTCTGCACACTTTAGCATCTCAGTCCTATTAGGGAACCACACACTTACTGTCAGATCTTCTCTTCATCATTGTTGTTTGTAATTGTTATGAGCATCACTTTACACATGAGAATGTTGCCTCAGACAGAACACAGAAAAATGTATTTCTCAAAACGAAGACATTTCCAAATGCCACTCAACTGCCTGCACAGACCCACAGTTTGTTAAAATACCGGACCAGTTGCTTTCTTAGTCACAAAGCTTTCGTACAACATGATAATCCGAAAAGGCTGTCTCACTTAATTCAAAACCACAACGACACGTGCTGTACTTTGGCTCTTTTATTAAGTATTATTACTTCATACTATCGATCAGTGACACGTTTTTTTGCATCCCCTGTACCCCTGCGATGACAGTTAATGGGAAGCCTTTATTATACTTTGCCAGCAGTGTAACTTTGGTTATGAATGAGTATGCCAATAGTAAAATAAATATATTAACTTTTGAAGATGATGTATATTACAAGTGAAGTGTATATTAAATCACTACTGAAAAGTAAAAATGTTATGAAACCAAACTGCTTTTTTCAGCACATTTGCTTACTTTTAATGGGATTCCAGCACATTCCAGATTCCAGCAGCTTCACACCCTCCATTGTTGAATTGTTTGTGTCATAGCATTCAAACCATCTCCACTGGCTGCACAGAGGCAAGAGGGTTGCCGGTACAAATCCCGGCCTTTCTGTGTGGAGCTTGCATGTTCTCCCTGTGCATGTATGGGGTCTCCTGTCCCCTCACTGTCCAAAGACTTATAGGGAAAGAGGGGTTTGGTTAATTGATTATTCCAAATGACCTACTGGAGGGATTTTGTGCATAGAAGTCTTTCTCTGTGTGGCCCTCTGATGGGCCAACCAGGAAGAAGTAATAAAGACAACGCATGGAATGATCAATGAAGCTTTGGACAGAAGCTAGTTGAGTTCCACTGTGCCTCATTTTGTGTCCATCTGACATCAAAACAAGGCCACTGGTAACATATAAAGTAGGTGCAACAGCTAATTAAGCCTTTTTCGGTTCCCTTTCTCATCTTTTTTTAGCTTATTGATGCTAGATGAACATAAATAGTTGAGAATATTCTCCAGCTTTTACAAGAAATGCATTTTTAAATGATCAAACAATAAAATAATGAAACAAACCAATCATTTTAAAGCTTTACGTGACATTCAGGATGCTCCTTTGACATTTAATGAAACAATATCCACAGACCTGCAACCTATAAAGCTTTATAAGCTCTATAAAGCATATAAAGCCACAATAAAGCTCAACGACGAGCTTGTTGAAAGATGTTCCCTTCTCCTTGGACGCCCGGACATTTAGAGCAGTGTTTTTCAACCACTGTGCCACTGAGTGATGGTCAGGTGTGCCGTAGAAAAATATCCTATTTCACCTCATTGGTCTAAAAAGACTTTTTGATAAGGAATTAATTATCTGCAAATAATATGCCATTTTGGAGTGTCTGTGCTGTACAAGTGACTGTTAATCCTATTCAAGACACTTAAGATAAGATAAGAATAAAATAAGAATAACTATAGTGTTACTATAGGCGGCTACAGATTTGTTTAACATTTTTGGTTGGTGGTGTGCCTCGTGATTTTTTCAATGAAAAAATGTACCTTGGCTCAAAAAAGGTTGAAAAACACTGATTTAGAGCTTGTCTGAGGACGGGCAGGATAAATGTTTCCGTTCTTGCCCCGGGCGGTGTGATCCTCCTCTCTTCCCGTAGGGGCGCACCCCACTTCCGGTTCGCCGCTCAGAATTTCACCCGAGCAACAGACGTCTTTCTCCACTGCGCACGAGACGATTCGTTTTTACCGAAAATGGACGCGGGATTCTTCCGCGTAAGAACCTTAAACTGATTTATTATCTTATAGCGCCCTGTTGCAGTTTTTCCACGCCGGTACCGCGGTAGTTTTCTCCCCGTGTTGAGTTTTGCTGGAAGGCCATGCATTTAGAAACGGTTTTCTCAGGGGCTTCGTCTATCAACTGAAGGATAACATGCTACGATCTTCTTGTTATTCCTCTTTAAATCAGAGTTTTTTTCGGCTCTATGTCTTTAATTAACCTATACTTGTCACATCTATACCTGGTGCACTTATAACACTACGTCGTAGTTTAATTTTAATTAGCATTATCAGGAAATAGACGAGCAGGCGCAGCTAGCATGCTAGCTAGCTAGCATGCTAACTAGCTAGCCGTGGCAAACTTGTTGGCCTTGGGTAAAGATGGCGCCCGGCCGGTTGCCCGTCTCCCAGCGAGTTCGTCACGACCATTTCAGCGCCAGCTTTAGCTGGATGGCATTTGACATACACGGGTGTTGAATATAAACATTATTCCTCCATTTAAACATCGTTTGCCACTGTTGTTGTTTGGTAAAATTAATCCAGGGCGTCGCTAATAGTCGCCCCCCGGCTCCCCTGGAGGTTTAGCGGGCTGTTAGCTTGAATGGGGCTAGCTTCTTCATACCGATGTCAGATGTGACCCAGATTCCCAATTTTACAGTAATGCCACACTCCGATGTCCTAAACCAACGATTAATTTATCTTATAACGAGATTCCCTTTTGCTAATACCACCGTTTTTATTTGTTTCCATTATTGTTCGCGGAGCAATGGACCTCACGTTTATTGGAAATAAACTTTGTGATCTCCTGTAAACTATAAATAACCCATGTGTTTGTGTTGCTGCTCAGGGTACAAGTGCGGAGCAGGACAACCGCTTCAGCAACAAGCAGAAGAAGTTGCTGAAACAGCTGAAATTTGCAGAATGTTTGGACAAGAAGGTGCGTGATTTGTTACAATGACCAGATTTTATATTAATTTCTCGTTTGTGATCTAAACTCCAAACCTTTGGGCATATTGTTTGCTGGACGATTTTTATAAAAGTAATTGGCATAGTCCTGCCTCAACAGTCTTAGTCTTGTATGAAAACTACAATACTTAGACAGATCAAATTTGATCTTAAAAATGACTTTTTTACTCTACCCATCAGCAATGGAAAGAAAAAACTTCCACAAGTATCAAACCAGGTGTTGATAAATCTACAGCCTCTTTAAAATAATAATACAGCAGAAGCTCTACAGAGGAGTCTAACTGGTTCCAGGACACACTTCTATGTTAAATATTGGGATGTTGGTTCAAATCTTCCATCAGAATACACTGTAATTCCTACAATTTGTTCCAAAAACCTACGATAACTCCTTAATAAATACTGCAGATAATTACACAGAGCAAGAAAACAAATGACTTCTAGAAGAGAGATGGAAAAAGAAATAAATGATAAAGAAATAATCAATAAAAAGGGTTTTTATTTGCCCTTTAGCTCAGAGACTGAAGAACGGAGGTAGAGGTGGAGACTGAGATACAGGACCAGCCCTAACTCACTCTGACTTTACCACAGGAACTTTAAACCAACTTAGCTTAGTTGTTTTTGATATTTTATATATTTTTCTATGACTTAAACATCATACGTCGTATTTTGGGACTTTACTTTGGGTGTCGAGTCAAATACTTGATCAAATTCCCCTTTGTATGTTGGAAAATTTGTCTGTTTAGGCTTCGTAATCGAGGTTCTGCTGTATCCACATTTGAGGAGTTTTATTTTTCATACAGGACCTAAATGCATGTGATGATGATGGAAGTTGGCAGCTGATTTGATTCCTTGGAAATGTTAAATGCCAAACCTCAGCTTAGATAACGAGGATAACTGACCTGGTTCTGCCCTCAGGTGGACATGACCAAAGTGAACCTAGAAGTCATCAAACCTTGGATTACGCAGCGAGTGACAGAGATTCTGGGGTTTGAAGATGATGTGGTCATAGAGTTCATATTCAACCAGCTAGAGGAGAAGGTAATGTTTTTAACTTCTCTCTTTCTTTTATTTTCACTTTACTTTTTGCTGTGTCTGAACTGTTAAGAATTGGAGGGAAATATTTAGCCAGTAAGAAGGGATATAAGCAAATGATTACACATGGGTAAAGTAAAAACTGGTATCAAGCTGATTTATGATGACATTGATGTTTTGCTGTTATGTGACAAAGTGCCTTTTATTCAGCAGTCTTCTAATGATGATGTGATTTATGATTTAAAAGGCCTGAACCAATATGGATGTTATACCTTGCATCAGAAGTATAGCACCAACATCTAATTAGCTCTCTCCTGAGCCCAAAGTCACAGAGCCCAACTCTCCCTTCATGATGCAGTGTGTGGTTTGAGGTGAGTTATATACAGGGATTGCCTATGTCATGTTAGTGAAAGACACAACAGAACAATGCCATAATCATATTTGTAAATATAATTGGACTGCTAAGATCCCTTTGAGTGTAACTGGAGTTACAGGCCACAAACGGGAGAGGTTTGACAATTTGCCGCAGCTTAATTAACCTGGTCAGACTTTATTTTCCGTTTAAATGTTAAACTGAAAAGTATTGTCTCTCTGACCGCCCCTGATTGTAAGTTTCAGACTGTTTATACACCCTTCAGTCTCCATATAATTATAAAATATGTGTTAAAACACGTTTTAAGAAATTCAGAAAATGCCACTCTGTGTTTAGCCAATTAAATGAGGTAATGGTTGGCAAATTAGACAAAGTTTAGAGGCAAGAAAATGCAAAACTTGTGACTTTGACCATAAAGAACTTTCCGGGTTCCAGGTAGAAACTTTTAAATTAACAGTGTTACACATAGACGTGGACATGTTTTTTTTTTTTATTATTACAAAATAAGCTTGTTTAAGTCACATTCATTTAAAAAAAGACAAGTAGTTCATTCAGTTATTGATGGACCATTGTTTTGTGTCCTTAAACAGATGAAACGGCTAATTATCTTCTAGTTTTTCTTAAAAATACTCTTGAACTCGGTTTAGCGTCTCATCCCGAGTCACTATTTTATTTACAAGTTGATAACTTCAACCACTGGAGGTCAGCAGAAGCACGATTTTAAAGCACAAGAAACAATACTTTTCAGCTTAGTATGAGTTAAATTTCTAAATTTAAGTCGGTATTCGTCAGTTAAGCGTTACACCTCAACAAAAACTGCCAAACCCACAGAAGAGCTTTTCATTTTTCAAGATTTGTTTGCTTGTTCTTCCCAACGTAGGGAGTCCGATGGGGCTGTCCTCTAGTACCTACTCAGCTCTGCTTTTTTTTCCCCATTTCTATTCGGCGTTAGCTTTAGCATCAGCTAGCTTTAGCGCCCAGTCGGACGACAGGCTTCTGATTGGCCGTGGGGTCACATGACCGGATGAGTCGTTACACTGACTCCTTCATGAGAACTCGCCTGTTTTAAAAAGGCAGCGATGGCTGAGTAGGTAGTAAAGGAAAAGCCCCGTTATTCCATAGAAATAAGCCTGCCCAATAGCTTTCCTTCCTAAAAACACAATCTCCTCCCCACTGATACATCAAACCACCTGGGATGTCTGGATAATGGGTAATTACCATTGCACAGACATTTTCTCTAAGTTAAACCATTAATTTGGAGGGATAACTCCAGTTTATTTAAACTAGATTAATTACAGAAGTTTATCTGAATTGAGGGATTGGGTCTATGCTTAATGTTAATGAATCTGCTAAAGTCCTTTGTATTGTCACATGAGTTAATATAAATATTGTTTTTTTTATCTATTGGTTCTGCCTTTTGCTTTTCTGGGGGGGAGGCCTGCTAAAGCTAAGTGTAGAGGGTAAATTTGGACAAGAGGGTAGAGTTTGTCTCAACTTTTATCAGTTGTTGAAATAAAAAATAAAAGTTGTTGTGTGCCTGTGTACTCATTATTGCTTGTTCGTCTCTTGCAATTTAGATAAATGATATAACATTAAGCTCAAGGTGGTTGAGTCTCAAGCAGTAGGGAGGCGGAAGCAAGCCAAGGGAGCTCCGTGCCCACTGATCCCACGGGACTCACTGAAGACAACGGAACTGTACTTGCAGTGTTGGGTTTCGATGCACTCTGTATTGTGGTTATTTGTTTAACCCCATAAGTGTAGACTGTGGGGAGGCTGGAGAATGGGGTGGGCAGCAGAAACGGCAGTGAAAAGTAGTGGGATTAGCCTTAAGGAAGTCAAATTATGACACAAAGAATTTGTGTTGTGGGAGTTTCTATGGAACATTGTTTATCTAAGGATACTCTACAGCATTACTGCATGCCGTTTGATTTATTAGCCATGTCTCCTCTCAGCTAGCTCACATTCTCATTTTCACGAGTTTGTGAGTACACAACAGTTTAAAGTAAATTATTTCTTAAATTTGTAGGCTACTGAGTCTGGAATAGTTGATACCTTTAGTGTTATACCCTTTTTTTATATGGTAATTTTAGTCTAGTGAGGGATAAAAGGGTAGGACGTCCCATTTGTGGGACCCTACCTCCATCTAATTTTCTTTAATTCGGTTATTTAAATTGGCCCGTTTTTTTTCTCTCTCCTCTTTCCCCTTCGTGTGTGTGTTGCAGCACCCAGATAGCAAGATGATGCAGATCAACCTGACGGGGTTCCTGAACGGGAAGAACGCGCGGGAGTTCATGCGGGACCTGTGGCCGCTGCTGCTGAGCGCCCAGGAGAACATCGCCGGCATCCCCTCCGCTTTCCTGGAGCAGAAGAAGGAGGAAATCAGACAGAGACAGGTACCAGCGAGTCAGAAAATACATGAGAATAGGACCTGGATTAGGGTTGTCAGGATACTAAAATGTTCATCTCGATACCGATACTCAGGAAAATATTCGTTACTCGATACCATTTTCGATACCCTAACCCTAAGGATAAAAACAAAGATCCCAAAATTTAACATCATTTTGACAGGTTAGTGTCTTTCGTTGCAAACTGACCTGTTACTGATGTTATGGTGGCCCATTAATAACCCTAAGCCTCCACCCTTCATAATAGTGAGAAATAAATATTTTCTGGTTAAACTTGTTTGGACTTATTGTACAAACCTATTTAACATCCACTATTTTAACATAATATTATGGATAGAGTTTAATTCAGTGTTTGCAAGATTCATTTCACTATTTTTAAATTAATCAAAAATACATAAGAATAGTACCTGGATTAGGGTTGTCACCATACAAAAATGTTCAACTTGATACCAATACTCAGGAAATAATCGATACTCGGTACCATTTTCGATACCACAAGGATAAAAACAAAGACCCCCAAATTTAACTGAATTTGGACAGGTTAGTGTCTTTGGTTTCAAACTGACCTGTTACTGATGTCACATTAATGACCCTGACCCTCTATCTTTAATAATTGTGAGAAATAAATATTTTTTGGTTAAACTGGTTTGGACTTATTGTACAAACCTATTTAACATCCACTATTTTACACAATATTATGGACAAAATTTAATTCAGTGTTTGGTAGATTCATTTCACTATTTTTAAATTAACGTCTATATTGCCATGAAGCAATTAGGATTTTCTTGCCTGGGATCTTCCTATTGGTGTCCTAATCAAAATGGCCGACTTGGATGTGGGGGAGTTGGATATCCATCCTTGGCTTCCTGCAGACTTGATTAATGTTGGCGTGTTGTTATTAGCCATTAGCCGCAGCTAGCAATTCAAGGCTAACGTCACGTTAATGATAATAAACAACGTAAATAAATAAATAATTACAACCTTAACTTTGATCTATAAAAAGGATTCTTCCTGAACATGAAATGACTTGAGAATAAATCGCTGCTTGTTTGGTTTTGCAGATTGAACAAGAGAAGCTCGCTTCATTACGGAAGGTGGATGAAGACAAGAAGGAAACCAGAGAAAGGGCTCAGTCAAAGAGCCCAAGAAGGTGAAATATGGTCTTTAAACGTATCTTTCATAGGTCGTTGCACCTCAGAAAAAACTACTCAAGTTGTTACTTTTATCAGGATGTCACACGTTATCCAGAGTTTGGGAAATTAAAAGGGAAAAACTAATTGCTAAACTAACTTTACGTTTATTTTTGTAGAAACTTGAAGTGGTCTTTTACAATAAGCTTATTGCTCATAATAATTTGTTTAGTCATGGAAAGACTTTGACTATTTTCTGGTGTTTTTTGTTTTTGGGCTCAGGCGGAAGACGAGGTCGCCGTCCCCCCGGAGGAGGTCCCCCACGCCACGGCGACGGTCGCCATCGCCACGGCGACGGTCGCCGGCGAAGCGGGAGCGGAAACGCAGCCCCTCGCCGTCCCCGAGACGCAAACCCAGCCCCGCGGGCGGGGGCTCCCCGCCCCCCCCCCCTCATGCAGCTACCCACAAAACCCCCAGAGCAGATCCCAGAGCCCGAACCCAACCCGGAGACCCTGGTCCAGGAACCCGCCGCCATCGGGTTAGTCTGGGGCTTCAAATCTACATTTAAAGGAGACATATTATGCAAAACCAAGTGATTATTCATCTGATTTTGTACATTTGGGACTGTGGAGGGCCTATCAGCAGGCAAAGTGTGAAAAAAATGACTGGGTCATGTTTTTGTGGGCCGCCTCAGTCTGAATCCAGGAGATAAATCAGGAGGTTTCAGGAGTGGGTAGTTTCTGACGTCATTAGCTCTAGCTCATTATAATATTATTATTATTATAATATTAATATTATTATATATTATCTAGCTCATTATAATATTCCAGCCTTTCACCTGCATGTTGCCCCCCCCCTCAGCTTACTCCCCTATCTGTGGAGACGTCCTGGTAGCGTGAGTTAGCATGGTAGCGTTAGCATGGTAGCGTTAGCGTGGTAGCATTAGCATGGTAGCGTTAGCGTGAACGTCAGACTTAGCATGGTAACTCTAGCGTCACACCTCCCTGAAGAAGTGGGTGGATTGGCTGTGTCTCATTTGCATTTAAAGAGACAGGCACTCCAAAGCGAGCGCTCTGAACGGGGCTGTTTTGGGTTAGGGTTAGGGTTAGGGTTAGGGTTAGGCAGGGGGACTGAACTGCTATTGGCTTCATCCTTATGGGATTTTGACCAAAGCTTGTCCCAGACATTACATTAGGACACCAGGGAACTAGTTTAATTGTTGAAATAGGGTATAATATGTCTCCTTTAAATTGAAAATGTGAACTTTCTCCTGTTTGGTTCTGCAGGGAGACGGCTGAGGAGGCGGTGAAAGAAGAGTCTGTGGTCGAGGTCAAGGAAGCCTCTCCAGAGAAAGTTCACAAAAAAGAGGAACGGCCGAGGTCTCGCGAACGGGAAAAGGACGCGAGGAAGGACCGAGCGCACCACCGCTCCCGCTCGCATTCCCGCTCCCGCAGACGGCGTTCCCGTTCCAGGTCGGAAAAACAGTCACATAGGCTGGTCCCGATCCGATATCTGGATCGGACCGGCCTCTAATATTTGCAAAATGATGTGCATCAGCTGGCAGGGGAAAAACAGAGATCCAGACTCCAGATCCAGTTTTTATTTTAAGTCCGATCCCACACAAGCATTAGCATTAGCATCTCCTAACCCACAGGTCTGTGTCCTAACATTTTTAATTTTGTGGTAGTTACTTTCTTGGAATCTACAATGTCACTGTTACCACTCACCATTATTTCTTGTGTGTAATACACAAAGTTAAGTAAATTACATCTAACAGCTTTGAACAAACTGGTGAAGATGGACTTGCATGGAAAAGCAAAAAATATTAAAATAAAATGTCCAGCTGGCAGTTTTGAAGTAAAGTGTGGGAGATACATTAATCCTTAAACTAGGCTGGTCCTGATCCGATATCTGGATCGGATCAGCCGGCAGGAGAAAACACAGATCCAGACTCCAGATCCAGTTTTTATTTTAAGTCCCATCCCACACAAGCATTAGCATTAGCATTAGCATCTCCTAACCCACAGGTCTGTGTCCTAACATTTTTAATTTTGTAGTAGTAACTTTCTTGGAATCTACAATGTCACTGTTACCACTCACCATTATTTCTTGTGTGTAATACACAAAGTTAAGTAAATTACATCTATCAACTTTGAACAAACTGGGGAAGATGGACTTACAAATAAAAGCAAAAATTATATCAAAATAAAATGTCCACCAGTCAGTTTTGAAGTAAAGTGTGAGAGATACATTAATCCTTATATTAGGCCGGCAGGAGAAAATGCAGATCCAGACTCCAGATCCAGTTTTTTATTTAAACTCTGATCCCACATGAGCATTAGCATCTGTAACCCACAGGTCTGTGTCCTAACCATTAAGTTGTTATCAGAGTAAATCCCTGTTCAACATGAGTCTGACAACTAAGTAAGCAGATAAATAACTTTAGACTTGGACTTGTACTTTATTGATGCCTTGGGAAGACTTCCTCAGGAAATTAAAGTTACCAGCCGCTTACAGGGCAAAAGAGTGGCACACAGAGAACAAAATGCTAAAAAATACAGATTAAGTAATACTACAATACATGCTCTGATAGGCCGGGATCGGTATCGGATTGGAAAGGCAAAAAGCTGGATCGGGACACCCCTATTGTTAGGCTGATTCTTTGTTTAAAAAGCAAATAGTTTTCATTCTAAAATGTTCTGATTCTGCTTCTCTCCAGGTCCTACTCCCCTCGCAGAAGGCAGAGTCCCAGGAGAAGAATGTCCCCCCGCAGGAGGAGTCCCCCCCGACGAGGCCCCGTCGCCTCCAGACACAGAACCAGGCGCTCCCCCGTCCGCAGGTCACACCTCAAACCCCCCTGTTCCACTCTTTTATTTATTTATTTATTTAATCAGGACAGTGCACATTAATGAACAATCTCATACAGATTGTAAATGAGCCAGATTCTAGCATAGTTGCTAGTTTACATCTGTGGTCCTGAGGCAGGAAGACCAAACAACCCAAAATCACAAAATACAAAATCAGTCCAAACACACGTTCAGACAATGACATTACAAAATTAAAATGAATTCAATTCGATTCAATTTTATTTAAATAGCGCCACATCACAACAACAGTTGTCTCACAGCTTTCCAAACAGAGCAGGTCAGACCCTACTCTGAAGTTAACTACAGAAACCCAACAATTCCCACCATGAGCAAGCACTAAGCGACACTCTCCTAACTACGACACCAGGTGGTTCAAAAAAATATATACTGGCAGTTTTGTTTTTTAATAAGAAAAGCTGGTCAGCTTTATGCTAGCTGCTATATGTTGTGATTGACTAACGTTTGATTTACCGTAACATATCTGACTTTTTCTTTCGTGTTTACTGAGTCGAGGAAAAGTTCTCCTCCACTATATGATAAAAATGTTGCGTTACCTATTAAACGTTGTTAAAAGATAAACTGTCGCGAATACACCACATCACTGACATTAGCGCGGGAACAAAATAATACAGCTGTTTATTCATTTTGGGAGCAAACTGAGTCGTCAGAACGCTGGTTTGTGTTCTGTTGATAAAGTCTGACTGTTTAGTTGATGTTTTCTCGTTAGCGTAGCTTCATCTGGTGGATGCTAACTTAGCCCCAGCCTCTACTGGAGCTTCTGCTCTATGCGGCTTATATAAGAACGTTTTTTAAACGTATGTTTTCGCTCTGTAGGAGGCGTTCTCGCTCCGCCTCGTCCTCCGGCAGCAGCTCCTCTGGCTCACGCTCGCCTAAAAAAGCTGTGAAACGGATATCAACCTCTCCACCCCGAAAACCAGCCCAGCGCCCGGACGCTGCCATCAGCCCTGCAGCAAAGATCAAACGCTCGCCGTCTCCACGCAGCCGAAGGGGGCGGGGCTCCGTTTCCCCACCCAGATCATCAGGTGGGATTTCCCTCTGTCCCGTATGACTAATATACTAAAATGTTGTATCCGGATACGATACTCATTTTCAAAAGTATCGATACCACCGCGCGCCCCTTCTCTCAGATTTATTTATTTTTTTACGTTGTTTATGGTCATTAACAAGTTGTTAGCCTTGAACTGCTAGCTGCGGCTAATGGCTAATAATAACATGCTACCATTAATCAAGTACATATCCGACTCCGCCCACATCCAAGTCGGCCATTTTGATTACGTCATCAAAAGGAAAATCCCAGGCAAGAAAATAGTAATGCCTCATGGCAATATAGACATTAATTTAAAAATAGTTAAATTAATCTTTCAAACACTTAATTAAACTCTATCCATAATATTATGTTAAAATAGTGTATGTTAAATAGGTTTGTACAATAAGTCCAAACAAGTTTAACCCAAAAATTGTTTCTCACAATTATGAAGGGTGGAGGGTTAGGGTCAGGGTTAGAGTTAGGTTTAGGGTCAGGGTTAGGATTAGGGTAATTAATACGGGTCACCAGCCACGATAACATCAGTAACAGGTCAGTTTCAAATGAAAGACACTAACCTGTCAAAATTCAGTTAAATTTTGGGGTCTTTGTTTTTATCCTTGTGGTATTGAAAATGGTATCGAGTATCGAGTATTTTCCTGAGTATCGGTATCGAGTTGAAAATTTTAGTATCGTGACAACCCTACCTAATGGCACTTATCCGTTGCTTAAAAATGTATTTTTTAATTTTTTTTTTTACTCAAGATATTTTTTATTGAATTTTACATAAACAAAAAACAGAGCACAGTTATAAGATGTTACAAGGTGGGCTTGTAAAAGCCAGTAAGACATATTGCTCATACAAAAGTTTGTTGAAAAATGTATTTTTATTTGTCCTTAAAAGGACCCGTGAGGGGGGTTTACAGACAGAACAACCCTGTTTGTATTTTTAGGTTATTCCAGGTTATGATGACTCTTTTTCTGCCCCCTTTTTATGCATTTTTTTCAGGTTTAAAACGGAAACCAGGTGGAAGAAGTGACTCTCCGTCTGATAACGCCAAGGCCAGAACCTCTGAGGGATCAGAGTCAGGTACGAGTTATATTTCCTCTCCCATTAAGGCTGGAAACGGCTCAATAAGTTTATGTAAATCTGCAAAGAATGCAGAGAATTTGCCAAAAGTTTTCCTTCGTCTGTTGAAAAGATTCAGTGGAGATTGTTGTCCACAGGTTCTTGGGGAAACTTTGTTTAAGCCTGAAGTAAAATTAAAAGAAAGGGTTTTTAAAAGAATGAAAAAGGCTGATAGACTTTTGAAGGTTTTTATTTTGTGGTAGTTACTTTCTTGGAATCTACCATTTTACTTTTTCCACTCGCCATTATTTTTTGTGTGTAATATACAAAGTTAAGTAAATTACATCTAACAACTTTGAACAAACTGGGGAAGATGGACTTGCATGGAAAAGCAACAAATATATTAAAATAAAAATGTCCACCAGGCAGTTTTGAAGTAAAGTGTGAAAGATACATTGATCCTAAAATTAGGAGAAAATGCAGATCCAGACTCCAGATCCTGTTTTTTTTTAGTTTTTTTTTTAAGTCCGATCCCACACTAGCATTAGCATTAGCATCTGTAACCCACAGGTCTGTGTCCTAACCATTAAGTTGTTATCAGAGTAAATCCCTGTTCAACATGAGTCTGACAACTAAGTAAGTAGATAAATAACTTTAGACTTTAAGAGATTAATAGATTTAATAAATGCTTTGATATTGGTATGGGATGGATCCCACATTAGCATTAGCATTAGCTTTAGCATCTGTAACTCACAGGTCTGTGTCCTAACCATTAAGTTGTTATCAGAGTAAATCCCTGTTCAACATGAGTCTGACAACTAAGTAACTAGATAAATAACTTTAAAATTTAATACATGCTACATAATAAAATACCTTCACTTTTATCGGGTTCTAGTTAGAAAGAGTCTGTTTCCTGTCTGATCTGTAACATTTGCGTGGTTTCCCGGCCTTGCTAGCACTGATGAGACACTCGATGCTTTACCTTTCAGAGGAGGATAAAAATGAGAAAGGAGCAACGGCTGACTCGGTGCAGCAGAGACGTCAGTATCGCAGGCAGAACCAACAATCGTCCTCAGGTTATAAGAGCTTTTATCCCCGTTATTATTCTTCTTATTCTTCTTCTCCCCCCCCTCCCAACCTCCCTCCTCTCTAACAAAGTCTCTGTCCCTGTCCTCTCGCCCTCCTCGTGTCATGGATAGGGATGGGGATCAAAACCCGGTTCTATCAAGGACCCGGTTCCACTTTTTTCAAAACCTGAAAATCAATAATGTTTGGGCTTATCGATACCACTATCAGAATCAGAATCAGGTTTATTGCCAAGTAGGTTTTTAGACTTACAAGGAATTTGCCTTGGTGTTTAGTGCACAACACAACACTTCTATGAGCAAGAAGCAAGAAATAAAATGTAGAAATAAAAATATAAAATATAAAAATATAAAATATAGGACAGAAATGATAAGACTGAAAAATACAATCTTTAAAAATATAGATCTGAATGTACAAATGAACAATCTTTAAAAATATAGATCCGAATGTGCAAATGAACAATTGAAATGTGCAAATGTTGATCTGCACCGACAGACCAGAAAATGCTGAAGCATTGGGTAAATTAGTGAGGTAGAGGGGGGTGAGAGAAGAATAGAG
This sequence comes from Menidia menidia, assembly GCA_907169785.1. NCBI lineage: Eukaryota > Metazoa > Chordata > Actinopteri > Atheriniformes > Atherinopsidae > Menidia > Menidia menidia. The sequence continues at coordinate 1,911,165 of CAJRST010002224.1, forward strand.
TCTGGTTGTTTTTTTTATTATTATTACAATAGTAATTGTGAAATCCGTGTTGTAATCCGCAGCATACAAGCTAGTTAGCTTGAAAAGTAAATAAAGTTTCAGACGTGATGATGTGTTCAGATTGGCTCAGTAAAACGACAATTAGGTTATCATGATGCGTTCAAGTGTAACGTAAAGAAAAGGGAAATTGAGTTTTTGTTGAGAAACATAAGTAATACAGTTGTATATTGCTCTAATTATTTTAGAATATATAATTAAACTACTGATGCCAACATTTATTAAAAATTACATTTAATTTCAAATACAATTATTTATTTGCTAAATATTGTCGCATCGTCTTTCCACCAAATAACAGAAAAGTATCGATAGTGGTATCGATCTCGGCTCGATAAGGAGTATCGATAAAGGTATCAAAATCAATCAATCAATCAATCAATGTTTATTTATATAGCACTTTACAACAACTGGAGCTGATCAAAGTGCTTTACAGAATAAAAAACAGATCAAACTATCGAACAATACAAAATAATACACAAAGACAAACACATCGGTGACAGAACCCAGTACAGTAATCCCTCGTTTATCGCGGGGGTTACGTTCCGAAAATGACCCGCGATAAGTGAAATCTGCGAAATAGAAAACTTTTTTTTTTTTTTTACAATTGGCAACTATTACATGTATACAAATACAGTGACTCACGTGTAGTGTCGGTCCAGGCCGTTTCGTCGACATTATGGGTTTAGGAGATGTTCGAAATTACAAGATAATTTGGCCAACTTAATGTAAATTTGCTAAGCTGTTTTATGTACGTACACATAACTGCACAAGACGACAAAATGATAGCACAATTCGTAGCATGTTTTGATACAGGAAGCGGGAGTGAGTTTTTTAGAGAATCAGAATGCAGAGCACAATGCACCAAAAAAAAATAAAAATGCATTTTGAAAATCCGCGAAATAGCGAATCCGCGATAAGTGAACCGCGAAGTGGCGAGGGATCACTGTATACAGAGACCCTACGTGCAAAAAACCATCCAAGTTAATAAATATTAACGATCCCCATCCCTAGTCATGGACCCTAGCAATCGTGTGCTAACCCCAAACCTCTGTGTTTTCTCTCTCTCTCCGATCCGCCACTTATCCTATTTATTTCTCTGGTTTCAGACTCCGGATCCTCCTCCTCAGAAGACGAGGGGCCAAAGGGTTCTGCGGCAGGCCCCGCCGCCCGGAACGGGGACGTCCGGAGGAGGAGGAGCCGCACGCCGTCGCCCCGGAGGAGACACCGGGAAAACTCCCCCAGGTAGGGTTGTCAAAAGTATAGATACTAAAATGTTGTATCCAGATACGATACTCAGGTCAGACGCCCAGCCCACAGTCACCCCGAGAGCCTTCATAGACAAGATTATTTCTGTCAGCCCAGAGTAGGGTTTTCACCATACTAAAATGTTCAACTCGATACCGATACTCAGGAAAATACTCGATACCATTTTCGACACCACAAGGATAAAAACAAAGACCCCAAAATTTAACTGAATTGTGTCTTTCATTTCAAATTGAACTGTTACTGATGTTATGGTGGCCCACATTAAGCACCCTAATCCTAACCCTAACCCTAACCCTCCAGCCTTCATAATTGTGAGAAATAACTATTTTTTGGTTAAACTAGTTTGGACTTATTGTACAAACCGATTTAATATACACTATTTTAACATAATATGTATAGAGTTTAATTAAGTGTTTGAAAGATTCATTTAACTATTTTTAAATTAATGTCTATATTGCCATATATTGCGATACTTTTGAAAATGAGTATCGTATCCGGATACAACATTTTAGTATCAATACTTTTTCGAGTATCGGTACTTTTGACAACCCTAGCCCAGAGTCACTCTGAGAGCCTTGATAGCCATGCTTCCTGTTTTCTGTCTGACATTTTTTTGACGTTTTGTGAGAGCACTTTAATACAGTGGTAGTTGCTCTCACTCACATTTTTTTGTGTAATATACAAAGTTAAGTAAATTACATCTAACAACTTTGAACAAACTGGGGAAGATAGACTTACGTGGAAAAGCAAAAATATATGAAAATAAAATGTCCACCAGGCAGTTTTGAGGTAAAGTGTGAGAGATACATTAATCCTTAAATTAGGCCTGTCCCGATCCGATATCTGGATCGGATGGGCCGGCATGAGAAAAATGCAGATCCAGACTCCAGATCCAGTTTTTGTTTTAAAGTTTCATCCCACACATTAGCATTAGCATTAGCATCTGTAACCCACAGGTCTGTGTCCTAACCATTAAGTTGTTATCAGAGTAAATCCCAGTTCAACATGAGTCTGACAACTAAGTAAGTAGATAAATAACTTTAAACTTTAGTACAGGGGTCGGCAACTCTTGGCCTCGAGAGCCACTGTCCTGCAGGTTTTAGAGGTTTCCCAGCTTCTGCACACCTGATTCACATCAAACTGATCTCTTCTAAAGGTGCTTCAGCTCTGAACAGGAATGCTAATGTTGTGTTTATGTGAATCAGGTGTGTAAAATTAGGGAAACTTCTAAAACCTGCAGGTTAGTGGCTTTCGAGGCCTGGAGTTGCTCATCCGGGATCGGATCTGAAGGGTAAAAAGCTGGATCAGAACATCCCCACATTAAATACAACACAACATTAAAGTAAAATAAAATAGATAACAGCATTGCATGGTCACCCGTTACGTTCTTCTGTCTGTTCAAGACCAGCATATTTAACCCACCTTTTAGTGAACATAGTTTTTTGAAGTTGCAGGGAGAAGGTGATTCTTTCCATAAGATAAATGTCATTTACAGTACGTTTCCTCTCCCGTATTGTGGATGTTTTCATTTACCAAACTCTGCTTTCCTGTGTGTTTGAACCCCACCAGGAGACGACGTTCTCCGTCTCCGGGCCACCGGCGCCGTTCCCCCTCCCCCCCACGCCGCCGCAGGTCCCCCTCCCCCCCCAGACGCAGGTACATGTGCATTCACCATAAGGGCATCACTCTTTAACTCATTGACTGCCAGCCATTTTCAGAACAGAGTCCCATACTGCCAGAGTTTTTTAAGCCGATCCGATATCTGGATCGGATCGGCCGGCAGGAGAAAACACAGATCCAGACTCCAGATCCAGTTTTTTTTTTTAAAGTCCAATCCCAAACTAGCA
>CAJRST010002224.1:1923977-1938666 GCA_907169785.1 Menidia menidia
CAGAACTCTGACGTGGACGGCGGCGGAAAGAAAAAGAAGAAGAAGAAGGAAAAGAAACACAAGAAGGACAAGAAGCACAAAAAGCACAAGAAGCATAAGAAGGAGAAGAGCGGGGGGGCGGTGACCGCCGACAGCCAGGAGAACCAGCTCCCCGAGGAGGACGGAGACTCCCGAAAGGTGAGAACTCTCGGTGTTCACAACTCTGTACTTCATCATCATATCTGCCGACCGTTTATTAAAGCGTTTCCCGATGACTAAATGAAGGAAAAGGGGGCTCTTTCTCTCCCGCCAGGAGTCGGAGAGTGAGGCCGACGAGGGCCTGGACGACCTGGAAAAGCACCTCCGGGAGAAGGCCCTGCGCTCCATGAGGAAAGCCCAGCTCTCCCCATCACAGATGTCATGAAAACCACACTTTCCCTTCATTTTGATGTTTGTCATCGACCTGGTTCGGCTTTAGAATGTACAAAATTGTTGGGTCTTGTTTCTTTTTACTGGTTTGGTACATTCTGGAGATTGTGTTTCTTTACGAGCTTGATTTGTCTAATAGTTTATCTGAACTGTAAAAGAGAAAAAAGAGGAAAAAAAGAAACTAAACTTGTGTTGTCCACACTTTTAAATTGTCGAGCAGGAAACCGGTGTAATTTCAGAGCTGAGTCAGGCAGGTTGATGTTTCCCTCCTTTGAGATATGGTTGCATGTACGGTGAGAGTGAAACTGTAAAGAGGCTCAACTGAGCTTTTGTCCCATGTTTGTAACCTGTTGAGAGCGCTGGGCACCATTTAACCTGCTTTTTTCTGACTTTGGAATTGTCTCGTTTCAAGATTAAAGCAGTTTGATGTGTTACATGCTTTAATTATTTTTTTTCTAAACTGATTGATATGCAATTTATGTTGATTCCCTTGTACCAAGCTAACATATGTGGGACTGCTTTAGTTTATCATTTGTATTTAGTGACCTTGGCTCTTTTCATCCTTTCAGAATTAAAATTTTTTTAGGAGAGTTTTCATCCTTGCTTATTTAAAAGTCCTCAGATTGTTTCATTTGTGTTTGGTAGATGTCTGAGACCTAATGATTATACATTTAGGTCATTCTAATAAAAACGCAAACCTAATGGGTGGGGTTACGGTTTATTAAATTCAATTTTTGTGAAACTCATAAAAACTTTTGCAATTTTCTGACACGTCAACCTAGGATTTTTCATGTAAATTGTTAGTTTATGAAGATTTAAAAAATAACTTGAATGTAAATCCACAATTTCCTTATTAAAAACACAATTGGCGTCAACATTTTTCGTAGAACAACGTTTACAATTTCGGGTGGAAGTTTCTGGGAATTCTGCTCTTTGGTTAAACATTTGTTCATTCTTATTTTATTTTATTTTTCAAACAAAATCCCAGAAAAAGAAAGGCGTGTCCTGCGATCCCTTTTCCAAAAAAAAAAAAACCCCCCCCACTTTTTTTTTTTTTCACATGTGTCCGCGGCCGATGACGTCACGGGCCTCCTGCGTTACCGTTGCCTCTTCCCGACGTCACCGCTCATCCTCGCGCAGCGACGGTTAGAAGCGGCGTCCCGTTAGCATAGCTAGCTTAGCTTAGCCACAAACAGACGTTGGAGCGGTTGTTCCTGACCCCGTCTCCTCAACGAGCAGCTCCAGTGGACGGTCTGCTTTCGTTTTTGGGGGAGAGAAACCACCTCCTGGACCCCTTAGAAGTAAAGAAAAGAAAGAAAAAACGGAGCCAAGTCGGGTGTGGTAAAGAAGAAAAAGTCATCTTTGTCCGAAAAACTTCCAAGTAGCATCCACCATGTCTCTGTCAGTGCCGCAGAACGGAGTAAAGGCGGATAACGAGCCCGTTATCGAGCTTTTTGTCAAGGTAAGACAGCAGAAAACGCATGATTTAAGTTTCTTAATCGCGACAACACTTTTAAAAAAACAATATCAATACAACATGTGTTGATGAACTTTTATATTTCAGCCTCGAAAGGCAAATAATGCCCATTGTTCCACCTTTTTTTTTAAGATGAGCCAAAGCTGGAAGCTAATTGCGTGTCATTTAGACGGGTTGTATTGATAGAAATGTTAGAAAAAGATGCTTTATCTTTGAATAAAAATCATAAGTTGAGGTTTTTAGCTCCACTGGCCATGTGGAGCCCGCAGTTCCCCGGGCAGGGCGGATGCCGCTTTTCCCCCCTCTCCTTGCGGGGAAACGGGAGCCTGCCACGCCGAGATAAACAAAAAATCTCTAACAAAAGCTCGTTATTTACGGTCCATGCGAGCCAATTCATCACCGAAACACGCGCGTTTTCACCCCTCCGTGCGTGGAAATCCAGAGAGAATATCCCGAGTGTCCAAAAGGGATAAATTAGTCTGTAAATTAATCCCAGATGAATTGCTCGCCAGTGGTTTGGGGGCATTTAGCATCGTTCAGTTTTCTATTATTGTGCATTAAAACCTCTATCTTCTACGCCGATTGACAGACCTCCAAGTGTATTTCACATAAGTGACAGTAAAAAACACATTTTAAAGAGGAGTGAGATGTTTAGTGGCATAATGTCTTAATTTGCCCGGATTTTTCTGTAAAGTTCATCACATGTATTTGAAGTAGTCAGTTTGTTCTTGATGGATGACTGTATATATTTTCCTATAAACCAGGTGTAGAGGACCACAGCCTTTTGTAAACTTTGATCACCAATCTCAGCCTCCTTTGTAACCATAATGATGGTCCTGGTATGGTGTGAGTTGTTTTCTTTCTTCAGCATGCGTTCTTTTCCAGGGCGGGAAAATGGCAGAGGACAGAAAAAAGGGAGCACTGGGATTAAGGGGGGTGGGGGCTAAAGGGTCTGAGGAGCTGTGGTGGTGGTGAGGGGGTTGCTTTGGACCAGAACAACAAGTACTTTAAGAGGAATGATCCCTGTGAAGCTTTTCTGAAGGCTGCACATGAGTCGAGGCTTTCGGGAAACCTTATCCAGTCAATTACCTCATTTATTTTCTTATTATCGGCTTTCCCGATACGGTTAACGAAAACAAGAAAACTCCATTTCCCTCCTGTGATCTTCCCATAAGAGAAAGCTTTGTTGCAACAAGCCTCACAGCACGGACGCAGAACATATGAGCAAACCAGCCAGCACCGTTTCTTTCACAGTTTTTAGGAGAGGTTACATCATCCCGTGGCCTGGAAGGTTTAATTGCGTGGCCAGCTCTTCCCTCTCCACCCCTCCCTCTTTTCCCAGAGCAGGCAGAAGTTTCTTCCAAATGAGTATTTATTTATTTAATTATTCTTGACGCTCAGAAGTAATATTCTCTCTCATTCTCCGTGCTGTCCCCTGTTGTCTGACATTTATTTATTTATTCATTTATTTAATCAGGACAGTGTACATTAATGAACAATCTCATACAGATTGTAAATTAGCCAGATTCTAGCATAGTTGCTAATTTACATCTGTCGTCCTGAGGAAGGAAGACAAAACAACACAAAATCACATAATACAATATCAATTAAAACACATAGACACACGTTCAGACAATGACATTACAAAAATAAAATTAGTGATTGCATGACTGGGAACTTTTGAGAAACAGTTTAAGGTGCTTTTTAAAAGTGTAAAAAGTGGGACCATCCCTGATGTTTGTTGGGAGTTTGTTCCAGAAGTTTCCCCCTCTGACTGGTAGAACGGTTTGTCCAAACCTTGTACTTCTGTGGGATCTATTATGACGACATTAAACTGTTCGGTGTACAGTTTGTGGACGGCTGATGGCTGATAATGAGCTTATACTCTCCACACAGAGTGGTGCCACATCTCTCGGTGCCCTGCCAAATATCTTACTTATTTTCCCAGAACGTGACACCTTTCCGCGGACGCCTGGAGCCTTGTTTTCCCCCCCTCCAGGTAGCTGACTGCTCCAGTTTTTTTTGATGACCGTGCAGTCTGTTTATGGCGACTGTTGTCGCGTTGCCGTGGGAACGCTCATCATCACCCGTCTTTACAGCTTCTGGTTGTGTATTAGTGGCGCAGAATTGCTTTGCAAGAGGGAGGATCAACCCTTGAACACTTCACTGTGAATCAGATAACAGTTTGGTTTTAGGAGCTCACCCTCACATCCACCCAAAACTGCTGACAAATCAGATTTTACACCATATATATTCGTCACCTCTTTAAAACCTACAGTGGGGGAAATAAGTATTTGACCCCTTGCTGATTTTGCAGGTTTGCCCACTTACAAAGAATGCTTATTTTTCCTCATCAGATGGTTATCAATTTTTATAAATTCATATGATGTGATTTTCTGGAATTTTCTTTGGGATTCTGTCTTTCACTGTTAGAATGTACATATGATTAAAGTTATAGATCGTTGCATTCTTTGTAAGCGGGCAAACCTGCAAAATCAGCAAGGGCTCAAATACTTATTTCCCCCACTGTAAATCCCCTTTCCGTTTATCACACATTTCAGATCACATGAGAAGCAATTCTGATCAAAATGCTGCAGTTTGTTGTTGGTTCTGTTTCATGTGGCTGATTTGTTGTTGTTGTTTAATTTGCATGATTCCCTTAATTAGGTATGACGGTTCCCTAATCTGGCCTCACTGAATTAATTTGAGACAGGCACGCCAAGTGAGTCATTGTCCTCCAGCTCAGGACCCGAGTGTGTGATGGTGAGCAGGACCCAGCTTTATCTTTGCTGTCTGGTTACTGCCCGCCAAACGCCAAACGCCTGCCAGCAGAAGCAGAATCAGAGCCAGGAAACATGCTCCAGAAGTGTGTGGGGGCACAAGAGCCCGTCTGTGTTTGTTGATGTGCTCCAGGACGGCCCCATGGGAACCGCCGACCACAATAGGCCGGTTCAGCCGGAGGGGGCGGGGCTTAGTCTGAGGATTTAAAGTCCCAACATGGATGCCTGTTCCCTCTCAGGTGTAGGTTCGTTTTTATGGTTGAAGATTCTCTTGATGAGCTTTAGATGCAACGAGGACTGTCTGTTCAAAGGAGAGCAGCCTCTGGCTGGAGACTGTAGGAGCCTCGGCTGAATATCCAACTCCTCCCACATCCAAGGCGGCCATTTTGATTAGGTCATGTGACTAGCAGGTTTCTGAGGTGGAGACGAAACTTTACTGTCTATACGAAATCAGAAGACAAACGATGTCCTAACCCTAATCCTGACCCTAAACTTAACCCTAACCCTAAACCTGAACCTGACCCTAACCCTGACCCTAAACTTGTTACTAAACCTAACCCCAACCCTAACCTTTAACCTAAACCTAACTCTGACCCTAAACCCTAAACCTGTTACTAAACCTAACCGTGACCTTAACCCTAAACCTAACCCTGACCCTAAACCTAAACCTGACCCTAAACCTAAACCTAACCCTAACCCTCCACCCTTCATAATTATGAGAAATAAATATTTTTTGGTTAAACTTGTTTGGACTTATTGTACAAACCTATTTAACATCCACTATTTTAACATAATATTATGGATAGAGTTTAATTCAGTGTTTGCAAGATTCATTTCACTATTTTTAAATTAATGTCTATATTGCCATGAAGCAATTAGGATTTTCTTGCCTGGGATCTTCCTATTGGCGACCTAATCAAAATGGCCGACCTGGATGTGGGCGGGGTTGGCTCTCCATCCTTGGCTTCCTGATGTTTATTTGGTCCAAAGGCGTTCGGGCGGAGCCGCTTATGTCATGATGTGCAATCAGTGAGCGACATGTGATGGTGAGATATGCCTTGTGATTCACTTCTTTTATGGAGACACAATGCCTCTTTTCAGCATTTTTTTCCAGACGTTTATGTTTCCGCACGCTGTCATAACCAAGGCCAACGTCTCGTCTGTAAACCGCCAACACACTTGACATAATTGGCGTGCTATTTGCTTGTCTCTTTCTATCTAGATAAGACAAAAACATCCCTCCCTCCCACTTTTGGGCAGTGTTGTGGCTAAATGCCTTTTCTTAGAAAATTAAACATTTTCCTTGCCACTCTTACAGGACGTGAAGGTTCTGACTCGTTCAGCTTGGTTTAAAAACGTAAGCAAAAAAAAAGAAAAGAAAAGACTTTATTACGAACGTCAAACTTGCAAAGAATTGCCATTATAAACCAAAAGATTAACCTTAGGGTAAGTATAAACCAGAACTTTTTTAACTCAACTTGAATTTCTTAAACTCAGGATATTAAAGGACGTTCATTAAGTGATAAATCAAAATAACAAATGTAGAAAACCATACAAAATAAAACCAGATGCTTCTTAATAAAATAAACAGTATACATTCCTCATAACTAAATTATTCCAATCACAAATAGATAAACAAACACACTAAATAATAACACAACAAACCCAATAGATAGATAAACACCCTTTCTCTCTGGCTCTAACAGATAGTGTTGTTTTTTGTGTCTGTTTTGTTTTTTATTGGCAGATCGATATAACCGTTTATCCGCCTGCTTTGCTTGGCGTCGGGAGTCAGGGGCCAAAGATTAACGACCCGCTCCTCCGGGCTTTTGCTTTCCGCTGTTATTTCTGCTCTGTAAATCTGCCTCTGCAGCACCTAGACGCACAAAGCTTTTTCGGTGCAGCCGTTCGGCCGAATGGCTCTCTGGCCACCGGCCTAATTGGTCTGGCAGTGTGTTATTACACCAATTTAATGAGCGGCTTTTGGACAAGTGTTTAATTTTCACGAGTCGGAAGTTAATTTCTGTTCATACCAGTTCAGTATCAGCCTGATTGGTGCTTTCTTACACAGTCTTTGTTATTTAAATCAAATGTTTGTTGGCAAAACACGATCCTAAATGTACAGTGGGGGAAATAAGTATTTGACCCCTTGCTGATTTTGCAGGTTTGCCAACTTACAAAGAATGCAACGATCTATAACTTTAATCATATGTACATTCTAACAGTGAGAGACAGAATCCCAAAGAAAATTCCAGAAAATCACATCATATGAATTTATAAAAATTGATAACTCTCTGATGAGGAAAAATAAGCATTCTTTGTAAGTGGGCAAACCTGCAAAATCAGCCAGGGGTCAAATACTTATTTCCCCCGCTGTATATGAGAAGGGAGCTTTTGTCATTTATATCCAATTAGCATCCTGGATAGAGCCCGTAAAGAACTTGAGGAACTTAAGAACTGATCTTGTTAGAGTCTTTGTAAGTGTTGTGTGTTTTGTTTAGTGTTTTTACTCATTGATTAGTTAGGTTTATCAAGTTTCTAAGACTCTCCTAGATGACCAGGACAGGATATGGAGGCAAAACGAGGCTCTGCCTGTAGCTTTTGCTTCTGCCTCGTCATGTTCTCTGTCGGAGGATGTGTGAGAGGAATCTGCTCTGCTTTCTATGTTTGTAACTCAATCTGTGTCAGCAGAATTCTCTCCACTTGGGTTTCACGTGCTTCATGTTAGAGTACTCGAAGCTATGTAACCTAAAGTCTTATGCCCGAACCTGAAAGATAGCGTTACAAGGGCCCGTTCACATATCCGTCCAACTTTAATATCTGGGGATAAATAAGTCTCCACAACACTGGGCAGGTTTTTGTAAAGTTTCCAGGGTCACCTGAGTGATTTAGAGCAGTGTTTTTCAACCTTTTTTGACCCAAGGTACATTTTTTCATTGAAAAAATCACGAGGCACACCACCAACCAAAAATGTCAAACAAATCTGTAGCCGCCTATAGTAACACTATAGTTATTCTTATTTTATTCTCATCTTATCTTAAGTGTCTTGGATAGGAATCAAATAAACACAAAATGTATTTTTATCATATTTTATATTTCTTCTTTCAAATTGCACTTAACATGTTCACTTCAATATATAAAATTATATACAAAATCTAGTCATAAGGAATTATTACATGATTACTCCACCAGTCACTAGTAAAAGTAAAAGCTTTTTAGACCAGTTAGGTGAAACAGGATTATTTTCTACGGCGCATCTACACTACACTAGTGTACCGAGGCACAGTGGTTGAAAAATACTGATTTAGAGCCTGATGAGGTCTGTTTTTGATAAAAAATTTGGTTTCATTTGTGATTTTTCTCAGTATTCCTCCCAAACGGCTGATATTTGTTCAGCCTTTTGTGTGGGAACAGGCTCTTTTGGGCACAGGGCTCCAACTTTCCACAAAATCTGACACTTTTTAGAGAGCGGTCCAGCACAGTAGGCCTGTGTCTGACCGGGAGTCCAAAGGTTTCCACTGAATGAAGTCATCCCGAGTCAGAGCCGCGTTTGTCATGGTATTTCCATGTTGGAGCAGATTGTGACTCCTTTGCATCGTTCTGAGCTCAGGACTCGTAAAAAACCAACATATCCTGCCCAGAAGCTCATGAAGCCAAACTTCAAGTGGTGCTTTTAGGTAGTTTTAAGCACTAAAATCATTATTTTGTTTGTTCTTGCTTTTAATTTGTTAAAATTTAGATAAATATGTTGATGGAGATCTTTATATTGGAGTGAGTGGACATCATTATGGGATTTATTGAGGCTGATGAAAAGATATTAAACCAACATGATTAAAAAATTTGACATTTTTCCTGTTTTCTGTCAAGAATCACCTAATTTACCCGTACGAAAATAAGCATAGAAATAAAAGTGTCAACTCTTTTAAGTCAGTGATGTTTCTAAAACGTTTTTCATTTGTTCAAACATGTCCAGAAAATTTGATTTTCATAATTAACCTCTAAATGTTTTAGTTCTCTGGGAATTTACGGCCCCAAAGGCTGCACCTCAAAACAAGTGTGGAGTAAAAAGCTGTCGGGTTCACAAACTCCTCTTTCTCCATTTTTCCTGCCTGTAAAACTGGAAGTGGACGGCTGGGTTTAGGCCTGGTTGCCGTGACGATAGCTGGCTTTTTTCTGCTTTGTGTCGGAGCCGGGCTCGCTCCACCGTCGGCTCCTTATTCGGTCAAGTGTGGCTTGAACTTTCTGAGCAACCAATTTAGAATATGAGGCGATCTGGGAGGGGGAGAGGCTGTTGCTAAAATTAGGCTGTGAGCAGAGATCCCGATGGTTCCTGAGTTTAATGAGTGCGCTGGTTAACGTGTTGTAGGAGGGGGGACATCTGTGTCTGACTCTTATTGTTGCTCAGAAATGTTGCATCAGGGGCGAGCAGAGTCATGGAGGAAGTGGTGAGAGATATGACCTCATTGGATTAAAGAAGGGATGATTAAATCTGACTCGTCTGACTCTGAACATGACTTAGATCTTCCCCTGGAACCGGATGAGCTCCGGGTCTGAACCCAAATAAAGGCCGGAGTCCGTTTGCCTCCCCTCTGAAACTCCAACATTTCTGGAACCGTTTCACATCTCTGCGTCAAACCGGGATGTAATTATGTTAGAAAATGAGTCGCTTTGGAAGTGTAATAAAGAGGTGGGCACATTTCTCCATACATTATGGGAGTGTCCCTTGATAATGTCCTTTTCAAAGGCGGTTTTGGCTTAGTCAACCTCTACCAGAGTCTGCACAATTTAGCCTTGTAGGAGACAAATCATCCCAAAAGCTGAAGGTAGACTAATGATGACAGGTTTTCTAGTAGCAGCCAGAATTATTCTTCCTAAATGGAAGAGCCCACGTAGACCAGAAATCAAGGACTGGCTTCAGCTTCTGTCAGAGACAGCTGCTTATGAGGTCACGATTTCTAGGGTGCAGAAAGAGCCAAGTAAGGCTGGCCAAGCATGGCTATATTCTGACTACAATGTTGGTAAAAATTCTTAAGGGATTTGGGGTGTGGTGTATTCTGAGAGTATGAATATGTGGATTGATATATCTATGAATAGATAACTGATAAGTGGTGTCATGTTCTGTGTTGGTGCCCGTGTTTTTGTTGTTGATTGTCAGCTGTTTGTAACTGTGTTATAAAAGAAAAATACATAAAAAACTTTAATGAAAAAAAATAAAAATTAAAAAATGAGTCGCTTTTAGCACAAAGGGAACCTTTAGGAGTGTTACGGCCATTTGGAAGTAGCTTTTACTGGAAAATATGCGTCTTTTCTGACCGGTGTTCTTCACCTTATAAGGTCCCTCTCCTCTATTTTACGTGACTCTCTCTCTCCCCTTTGCTGACTAACTCGACCAACAAAAGCTGCTTTGTGGCTTTTTTCTTTACGGGAGTTTCTCCAGGAGCCACTCCTGTAGCGACACCCTGGAAAGTGCTGCTATTTACAAGCGAGTCCTAAACCTCCGGCGTAATAAAGCAGCCCGGTTTTAACGCTTTTATGGCGGGACATCACGAGTCTCATGATCGTCTTCTGGCCGTAAACGTAAACGCAGCTTAACGCAGGCCGGCTGTTCGTGGAGCGGAAATGCAGCTCCACCAGCATCGTGTCTTAAACCAAACAACAGCAGACGATTTGGGGGGAGTAACAGGACATTTCTGGAATAGTTTGTCCCTCCTCCCCCCCCTGCTGACTGCACAGAGAGGCCCAGGAAAAGGGGTTTTCTTCCTCCTCTCACTTAGAGCCTCTATCACCCTCTGCTCTCCTTCTTGTTGGTGAGCAGTTCACATTAGGGTTGTCAAAAGTATCAATACTATCAATAAAAAAGTATAGATACTAAAACGTTGTATCCGGAAACGATACTCATTTTCAAAAGTATCCACACTCCCCGCCCCCTTCTCTCTGATTTATTTATTTATTTATTTATTTATTTACATTGTTTATGATCATTAACGTGACGTTAGCCTTGAATTTCTAGCTGCGGCTAATGGCTAATAATAACAAACCAACATTAATCAAGTCTGTGTTGCCATAGATGGAGATCCAACTCCCCCACATCCAAGTCGGCCATTTTGATTCGGTCATCAATAGGAAGATCCCAGGAAAGAAAATCCTAATTGCTTCATGGCAATATAGACATTGATTTAAAAATAGTGAAATGAATCTTGCAAACACTGAATTAAACTCTATCCATAATATTATGTTAAAATAGTGGATGTTAAATAGGTTTGTACAATAAGCCCAAACAAGTTTAACCAAAAACTATTTATTTCTCACAATTATGAAGGGTTAGGGTTAGGGTTAGGGTCAGGGTTAGGGTTTGGGTAATTAATGTGATAACATCAGTAACAGTTCAGTTTGAAACCAAATACACTAACCTGCCAAAATTCAGTTACATTTTGCTGTCTTTGTTTTTATCCTTGTGGTATCGAACATGGTATTGAGTATCGAATATTTTCCTGAGTAAAATTTCAGTATCGTGACAAACCTTGTACACATGATCCCTCATTTCCTCCCTCTCTGCTGTAATGTGTGTTGGCCTTGGCCTGACTCGGGAAAACTGCCTGTGAGGGGAGGGAAAGTGTGAAATGTCTTTCTCAGCTGTTGTGGCAGCTCCTTCCAGACGGATTGAGACATGAAGTCACATCTAAAAAAGCAGCTCTCAGAGCAGAGATCTCCCCATCTAGAAAATGGCATTTTTCGTGTGTGCTTTGTGTTTCCGTCCCGGCCAGAAGACGATCACCTGGGTTATTAATCCCCTCCACTCTGCTCGCTCCTCTCTTTGTCATATTTTCCGCCTGTTGCCGTGGGAACAGCTGCCTTTGATCCACACCTGAATGGCTCTCTGTAGGTGTTGTGCTCATCCCATTGATGTCTTTCTGATCCTGTTAAAGAGTCCTCTAATTACAGTTCCAGTCTTGTTTTGGCTACAAACCTTAAAGACTCTCTGGTCCAAAACATTACGAGGAGTTAAATCACAGAACGCAAAAAGGGGAAGTTTCATTTGCCGAACAATGGCCGATCCAGACGTATCGGGAATAGAATTCAAAAGGGGAAAGGGAGAGGACGGGTTGAGGACAAAGAGGCAGCAGACAAATCAAACAGAGCCGTGTCACTCAGAGAACAACTGCTGGACCCACTGAACCCCAGAACAAAGTCCCCTCTGAACCACCACCTCTGGGTTTTAAAGTCCGATGTGTCCGTGTGGTGACTAGGGCTGTCACGATACTAAAATGTTCAACTCCATACCGATACTCAGGAAAATATTCGATATAATCTATACCATTTTCGATACCACAAGGATAAAAACAAAGACCCCAAAATGTAACTGAATTTTGACAGGTTAGTGTCTTTGGTTTCAAAGTTACCTATTACTGATGTTATGGTGGCCCACATTAATGACCCTAACCCTAACCCTAACCCTCCACCCTTCATAATTGTGATAAATATTTTTTGGTTAAACTTGTTTGGACTTATTGTACAAACCTATTTAACATCCACTATTTTAACATAATATTATCTATAGAGTTTAATTCAGTGTTTGCAATATTCATTTCACTATTTTTAAATTAATGTCTATATTGCCATGAAGCAATTAACATTTTCTTGCCTGGGATCTTCCCACTGGTGACCTAATCAAAATGGCCGACTTGGATGTGGGGGGGTTGGATATCCATCCTTGGCTTCCTGCAGACTTGATTAATGTTGGCGTGTTGTTATTAGCCATTAATCGCAGCTAGCAATTCAAGGCTAACGTCACATTAATCATCATAAACAACGTAAATAAATAAATCAGAGAGAAGGGGGTATCGATACTTTTGAAAATGAGTATCGTATGCGGATACAACATTTTAGTATCGATACTTTTGACAACCCTTGTGGTGACACGTTACGATTTCCATCAGACCAGAAGACACACGTCTCTGAGTTTCTCTAACAGACTCCTGCAGAGCTGTTAAGGAACTGGAACGAGCAGTGATTTTTGGACATGAAACGGACGAAAAAAGGGGCGTTTATCCTCCTCTCAAAGGCTCCTGTTCTTAACAAAAGTGCATTCCAGAGGAAAACCGCCCCAATCAGCTACTGGCCTTTCTGTCTAGAAGGTAAACGGCCTTCTCACAACCCTAAAGCTCGCACACAGGGAGCTCTGCTGTGTTCCCTTTTGCAGAAAAGCCCAAATTTAAATGCCATTTCCAGATGTCATTTAAGTTCCAGATGATTATTTCTGATCAGTTTCACGGCGGAGGCTCTCTGCTTTTTACGGGGCCGTTTGAATTAAAGGGGACATATTATGCAAAACCAAGTTTTTAATAATTTGATTATGTACATTTGGGACTGTGTAAAGTGTGAAAAAAAATGACTAAGTCATGTTTTTGTGGGCCGCCTCAGTCTGAATCCAGGAGATAAATCAGGAGGTTTCAGGAGTGGGTAGTTTCTGACGTCATTAGCTCTAGCTCATTATGATATTATTATTATTATTATTATATTAATATTATTATATATTATCTAGCTCATTATAATATTCCAGCCTTTCACCTGCATGTTGCCCCCCCTCAGCTTACTCCCCTATCTGTGGAGACGTCCTGGTAGCGTTAGCATGGTAGCGTTAGCATGGTAGCGTTAGCGTGGTAGCGTTAGCGTGCTGACGTGGGCACACCTCCCTGAAGAAGTGGGTGGATTGCCTGAATCTCATTTGCATTTAAAGAGACAGGCACTCCAAAGCGAGCGCTCTAAACGGGGCTGTTTTGGGTTAGGGTTAGGGTTAGGGTTAGGGTTAGGCAGGGGGACTGAACTGCTATTGGGCTTCATCCTTATGGGATTTTGACCAAAGCTTGTCACAGACATTACATTAGGACCCCAGGGAACTAGCTTAACTTGTTGAAATAGGGTATAATATGTCTCCTTTATATTAGACAGGAACCAAGCAGAAGTCAGAATACTTCATTAAGAAACCTCACAAAGCGGAGTTAATCAAACCAAACGCTTATTCTTTTGGTCTGATGGGGACTCCAGATGGAACGGGATTCCTCCATAAATGGCGGCGAGCATAATCGAAACGCTCAGAAAAACAAAGCGGAGCCCAGAACAAAGAGACGAACGGCTGTGGGGGGGGGGGGATATCTCTGACAGCCCCGCTTAGCATTAGAGATTAGAGAGCCTCAGCTTTTAACTCGTCCTTGTCTTCTTCTTCTTGGGGAATCACTGACTCAGATTGGCTTCTTTTATCTCTCCTCCCCAGGCCTCCCGTATCTGAGATACAAAAGCTCTCTCAGATTTATTTGGACAGCACGTGCCGCCTCCGTTTCTCTGTTTTTAGTCTTAAGAGGAAGCAGAACGAGTGACTCTTAATCATCCTTTCAGCTTCCTGTTCTCCATTAAATGCCTCATCAGATCGGAAAAGGGGAAAATGTATTGAAGCATTTAGGACAGGATTGATGTTTTTCTGTGTATTTAGTGTAATTGAGACTAGAGCTGTCAAAAGTATCAATACTCAAAGTATTGATACTAAAAATGTTATATCCGGATACGATACCCCCCTACTCTCTGATTTAATTATTTAATTACGTTGTTTATGATCATTAACGTGACGTTAGCCTTGAATTGCTAGCTGCGGCTAATGGCTAATAACAACACGCCAACATTAATCAAGTCAGCAGGAAGCCAAAGATGGAGATCAAACTCCCCCACATCCAAGTCGGCCATTTTGATTAGGTCACCAATAGAAAGATCCCAGGCAAGAAAATCCTAATTGCTTCATGGCAATATAGACATTAATTTAAAAATAGTGAAATGAATCTTGCAAAACGGAATTCAACTCTATCCATAATATTATGTTAAAATAGTGGATGTTAAATAGGTTTGTACAATAAGTCCAAACAAGTTTAACCAGAAAATATTTATTTCTCACAATTATGAAGGCTGGAGGGTGGAGGGTTAGGGTTAGGGTCATTAATGTGGGCCACCATAACATCAGTAACAGGTCAGTTTGAAA
>CAJRST010002224.1:2175643-2191721 GCA_907169785.1 Menidia menidia
TGTGTGTGTGTGTGTGTGTGTGTGTGTGTGTGTGTGTGTGTGTGTGTGTTTGTGTCTGTGTATGAATGTGTCTGTGTATGAGTGTGTCCGTGTGTGTGTGTCTGTCTGTGTGTGTGCGTCTGTATGTGTGCGAGTGTCTGTCTGAGTATGTGTGTGTGTCTGAGTGTGTGTCTGTGTGTGTGTCTGTTTGAGTATGTGTGTGTCTGAGTGTGTGTGTGTCCGTTAGTGTCTGTGTGTGTGTGTTTGTGTCTGTGTGCGCATGAGTGTCTCTGTGTGTGTCTATGTGAGTGTGTGTGTCCTTATCCCCAAACTGAATAATTGCCTGTAGCCAGTCATTCTGGTTTCTTGGGTCTTCCCCGTCTTTAATCCTCTTTTCTCTCTTCTTTCCCCCTCTCAGGATTGAGAAGCGGGCCAAATACAGCCGGCGCCGCGCCTATAACGACGACGCCGACATCGACTACATCAACGAGAGGAACGCCAAGTTCAACAAGAAGGCCGAGCGCTTCTACGGGAAATACACCGCCGAGATCAAGCAGAACCTGGAGAGGGGAACGGCCGTCTAGAGCCCAGATCCACGTCTTTATTCTGTCCTTATTTTTAAATAAATTTCTTCTCATTACCCCGCTTCCTGGTTCTTACGTTACGTTATTAGATTTATCCTCTTTTTGCTATTACAAATCATCATCTGACTGTCATATTAGGTCTAATTCCCTCATTTTAGGGTCAAAAGTATTGATGCTCAAAAAAGTATAAAGTATAATAAAACGTTGTATCCGGATACAATACCCATTTTCAAAAGTATTAATCCCCCCCCTCTCTCGGATTTATTTATTTATTTACGTTGTTTATGATCATTAACGTGACGTTAGCCTTGAATTGCTAGCTGCGTCCAATGGCTAATTATAACACGCCAATATTAATCAAGTCTGCAGGAAGCCAAGGATGGATATCCAACTACCCCACATCCAAGTCGGCCATTTTGATTAGGTCACCAATAGGAAGATCCCAAGCAAGAAAATGGTAATTGCTTCATGGTAATATAGACATTAATTTAAAATTAGTTAAATGAATCTTGCAAACACTGAATTAAACTCTATCCATAATATTATGTTAAAATAGTGGATGTTAAATAGGTTTGTACAATAAGTCCAAACAAGTTTAACCAAAAAATATTTATTTCTCACAATTATGAAGGCTGGAGGGTTAGGGTTAGGGTTAGGGTTAGGTTTAGGTACAAGGTTAGGTTTAGGGTCAGGGTTAGGTTTAGGACATCGTTTATCTTCTGAATTCGTATAAACAGTAAAGTTTCGTTTCCACCTTAGAAAGCTGCTAGTCACATGACCTAATCAAAATGGCCGCCCTGGATGTGGGAAGAGGCTCCTACAGCCAGAGGCTGTTTTCTGTCTCAGAGCACTGAGGTGTGCGTTTACAGCTTTGATATGAGGCGGATCAAAGCCGGTGGGGTGTTTTTTATGTCTTATCTGATTAACTTGAAGACGTCTGGTTCATAAATCTTGCGTCTGAGTTTTGGACGTTAACCGTTCGCTCTCGGTTCGGGTTACAGCGGGAGGCGCCGACTCCTGCCTTATCGGTCCATCAGGTTCAGATGTTTCCCTGTAATTATCTGAGAATAATTCAGGATAATTCAGACGTAATTATGAGCCGCCCGGAGGCCTGACAGAGTTATGGAGCTGCTGCTCTGACGGTAAATCAGAGTCCCTGAAGGCCTCACACAGAGCAGCAGGCTCCCTTCTGACGGACACGACTGACCCCGTGTGGCCAAAGCTGGAACTGCAGCCTGGAAACGGGTTTATGCACCTATCACCTATGTCCTCAGGAAAAGGAGGTTAAATTAAAAATAATTAATAAATAAAAAAAATTAAAATACAATTTTTTAATTATTCAGATATTTTTCCATCCAAACCTTCTTTATGTTGACAGCAGTGAAGAAAAATTGCATTTATTTACAGTGGGGGAAATAAGTATTTGACCCCTTGCTGATTTTGCAGGTTTGCCCACTTACAAAGAATGCAACGATCTATAACTTTAATCATATGTACATTCTAACAGTGAAAGACAGAATCCCAAAGAAAATTCCAGAAAATCACATCATATGAATTTATAAAAATTGATAATCATCTGATGAGGAAAAATAAGCATTCTTTGTAAGTGGGCAAACCTGCAAAATCAGCAAGGGGTCAAATACTAATTTCCCCCACTGTAAATTGTTTAAACAAAAATGACAAAAACCAGTCAGTTACTCTCAAAATTCTTTATTGAATCTATAAATAAACAATACACAAAAAGGGAAAGAAGGGATCCCACCTGAATGTATTCTTCACTCCTTCCCACAAAAATCTTAACCATCTGGAATGAAAACGACCACCAAATGACAGTATCTGTACAGGATATTTACATATTTACAGCTCCTGGTGTGTTCAGGAGCGTCTGTGGGCTCTGGAGCGGCGGCCGGAGCCGACGGGGACCCAGTGGCCGTACGGCTTCCTGCTCTCATAGCTGTCCGCTCTGGCCGTTACCTTGGCAACGGGCGCCGCCGCCGCGGTGGGTTTGGCCACAGAGTTCTGGAAACAGAAGGGAAAATGTCAGCGTTTTTATGGCTAAACGGGAAGCGTTTATTAAATTTAGTTATTTCTTTAATCAGGACAGTGCACATTAATGAACAATCTAATACAGATTGTAAATGAGCCAGATTATAGCATAGTTGCTAGTGTACATCTGTCGTCCTTAGGCAGGAAGACCAAACAACACAAAATCACAAAATACAAAATCAGTCCAAACACACGTTCAGACAATGACATTACAAAAATAAAATTAATTCAATTCAATTTCATTTCTATAGCACCACATCACAACAACAGTTGTCTCACAGCGCTTTCCAAACAGAGCAGGTCAGACCCTACTCTGAAGTTAATTACAGATACAGGTTTTGATCCGTTGAGAGTCACTCACATTAACGCTGAAGGAGATTTTCCCTTTGGGGGACGTCCTGGGACTGGACACGCCCGGCTCCTCCTCCTCATCATCGTCCTGTCTCAAACAGAAGAGCATCTGGAAGTTAATCATGAGTGGAAAGAAAACCGACTGCACAGTGAGCCTCTTACGGATGGATTTATTACTACAGTTACATCAAAAGTAAGCTCACACTGCATCCCTCATGCAGCCCTCTAATTACTTAAAGAAAGCTTCAGCCCTTAAAGCTGGATAACACATGTAAGACATAGTGAACTAAAGGCTTCTTCTGTCCTAAGTGGCAGAATGATGACGACGCAGGTCCCCCAGCCCCGGAGCACACATCCTGTGTACCGACTTATCTTTGGCATATGGAGTGGAGTTCTTCATCTGTTTTTAGTTCTCTTGACAGGAATAGTCACTATAATGCAGTCCACACGCCTGCGTTCCCTCAGCGAGTGGAGAACTCTGCTAAATAACAATACCCATTTCATCTGCAAGCATAAATACATTTGTAATGTCAACATACCACTACACCTCTAAACATGAAGCTCAGTCTGTAATTCAATGTGTCTAATTAGCAGATGTTTTTGTACATCATACATAAGTTTATCTGAGTCTTGTTAGCCCCTAAATGAACATATGAAGACATTACAAGAGTCATCAGATAACCTTTCACGCAAACAAAATTGATGTCACCCAAGTCACATGACAGCCCTTTAATCCCAGGTGCCGATGAGTGAAGGAGACCACTGTCATGTTATCTATGAAGACAGGAATAAATACAGAGAGTATGTGTTTCCCTCACAGGTCCAAGGGTTAACAGACAGGAAAATCAACACAGCATAGATCAGTAGATAACTCAATCACTCCTGAGTTTGAAAGAAACAAACACATTTTGCGTATTTAAGGAATTTGTCTGGTTTGAAAAATCCACCTCTAATGGAATGGAATAACTGTTAGCAGTATGTGTATAAACATGAAGTTCTAACCCAGTTCTGACATGTTGAGACCTTTTCATTAAAAAATCTAATTGAGAAACAAAAGGGCTATGGAAAGATCTTGGACTGAAAAAAGTGAGAGAAAGGGGGAATAAAGAAGTGGTGTGTTCTGTGTACCACAAAGTGGACGCTTTCAGGGGCTCACCTGTGTCGGCGTCCTTACGGAGCCATGCCTCACCCGTGTCAGCGGCTCAGGAGAAAACCTGCTGGACTCTGGCTGCTCTGAGAGGATCGGTTTCACACTCTCTGGAAGTTCCAGCTTCTCCACTCCAAGGATCTTCATGGCATTGGCCTTGGCAGTTTCAAGAAGTTCCTTTTTATCTGATTAAACACAAACAGATTGGGATTATTTAACCAAATGTCTCATGCTAAAAAACAAACCTCAAGTCTCAGAGGCAGCTGCTGTACTCACCACGCAAGCTGAGGCTAATGGAGTGTGCAGGGGACCTGGATCTGGACCTTGACCGGGGCCTGGATGATCTTAATGGGGATCTGGATGAAGACCTGGACAATCTGCACCTGAACTGGCTCACCGGCCTCCTGTACCTACGCCAGCGGCCAGAAGACCTGGACCGGGATCTGGACCTGGAGTGGGCCCTGTAGTGCCGGGAGTACCTGCTGGACGAAGGCGAGCGGCTGTACGAGCGGGAGCGGGCCCTAAAGCGCCGCGGGGGGGAGCGCCGGGAACTCGGGCGGCTGTATCTGCGATGGTCGTTGCATCCACAGCGGGAGGAACGTCTGTGGCAACGAGGGTACGAGCGAGACCTGGAGCGAGAGGAAGACCTGCTGCTGGACGATGAGGAGGAGGATGAGGAAGACGAGGACCTGCCCCTTCTCCTGTGGGTTCCTCTTCCTCGGTAGGAGTCGGAGCTGGAGGAGCGGCTGCTGGCGCTGCTGCTGGATGAACGGGAGCGGGAGGAACCGGGGCTTTTGTGGTCGAAAATCACTTTGATACCATCACTCTGGCGAGCCTGGGCCATGTCAGACCTAGAGTGAGATTGCTTGGCCATTTTTAGATGTCTTTCTCGAGCTGAAAATAAACAAAAAAAACGTGTTAGTGCATGAGTACATCATGATTCACTTAAAGCTTAAAATTTAGATAGATACTTCATTTATCCCGTTGAATCTAGTAGCTACATCTAGCAGGTTAGCATCAACACAAACAAAAACTCATGTAGTAAAAACCCCAGTAATATCTTAATAACACGATAAAACAAGAAAATATTTTAACTTTCCTCTTTCTCAAGACGGTTGTACCCGAAGTAACCTACTTTTTATAACTCAAACCAGCTAACAGACTTTGCCCAACGGTTTTCTTTGTGTTGCCCTGGGCGACTGCGGCACGTTGCGTAACGGCTGAATGGAACGTTCTGGAAATTTCCAGTGACGTAGGCTAACAACAGCTGTGCTAACTTGTGCTAACGAGTACAAATGGAAACGCTCCTCTACATTGTTGTGTCACAATAGCATTAAATTAACTCAAATATGAGTAAATGTTACGTTTTTTAAAAGCCAATATATTTAAATATAATATAACGATACAACATAAAAAAATAGTATTATGTAATGCAGCTTACCGAGTCAACAACAGCGTGCCACTCTGAAGACGTGAATGAAGATCAAAACTATTAAAGAAGACCTCAAATGTGATATCACAACACACAATTTACGACTAAAGCTAAACGATTACTAGAGTCGTTGTTTTTCGGACTAAATATTCGTAATCAAGGACGTCGGCTCTTCTGGGAAGTGAATCCGCCGGGTGTCGTCTCTCGAATGACCGTTGGAATGCGGCAGCAACGGTTTACAACGGCCGTGTGGAAAATTCCATTCCAGGGGGCGGCGCTTCTTCTTCTTCTTCTTTATTAATGTTGGCGGTTGATACAATTCTTTTCTGCCACCTACTGGTGTGGAGTGTGGTTCAAATGTATTACCAATGATCAAATTCTATTACAGTACTGGACTTTGATCCAAATATCCGGGGGTGGTTCCAGAAGATTCCGCTCTTTTGTCCCGATTTTATACTCAAGCGTTCATTCAGTTATTCCAAAAGCTAATTTTCTTCAGTGTTTCAACGTATGATGAAGAAATCTGCACAACACGTGATTCATATTTGAAGTGGTTTATAAAAAAGAAATTAAAATGGAGTCTGACCAAGTTAATAGGGAATAAATCGGTCTATAATCAAAAGAACAGTTCAGGTACACCCTTTCAGCTGCAGGGAACCGAGCAGAGGTTGTTTGTTATTTTTCAATTACTTTACAGAACAAATATTTAAAAGTCAATACAGAAAATTACATTGCCAGTGAATGTATACATTCAACTTTTACACCTATTAAAAGTAAACATGGAAACCGCATCTTGGTGTTTTTAAGCAACATTGAACATGTTGGAAACACAATTTTTCCATTTTCCATGTCTGGTTACTGAGACGAATGGGATAGCTGTGTTTGTTTTTACTTAATCTTTGTTCCCATTTGTCTTCAATGATCAGGAGTACACTCAGTCATGTTAATAGTGCTGAAAAGTAAAGTGAGAAAAACTGGAAGAAAGAGTAGTTGAAAGCTTTGGTTATTGGATTTCATTTCCATGCCAGTGTTAGGGTTAATGTATATTGATGTTGCTTTGCAAATATTCAAAAGTGTTTTCCAGTAATCAAATATGTCTTTGACTTCATTGTTTGAAAGTGTTAATATTTTTCAAATGAACGATGATCATTTAAGTATCCCTCCATGATTTAGTTAAAATGTCTAACGTGATGCATTGCTGACAACAGATTGTTTCATTCTAACTTAAATTTTAATGAGAGGCCAAGGAAAACGGGGTTTTAAAAATGGCGGCCTTGCCCTTTATTTGTTTTCTTATCTATGGAACGTAATCTCGCGAGACTTTATGTAACGCTCTATTCGTTGCTTCCTGTCTGTGTGTTGAACCTTGGTTTTCTCATTGCTCTCTGCTGAAACTCGGAGTGTTTGTCCCTACACTGCTCCAAGATGGACATCCTGACCGTTTTACCGTCCAGTTTCGGATATGTCATATTTACTTACCTCTACAGCTGGATAATGCTAGGTTATTTAGCAGTTAAGGTCGGATCTGCCAGGAAGAAATACGACGTTAAGGTAGTTTTACTTTACGTTTCTATATGGCGCCTTCGTTTTTCCAGCTACACGTTGATAGTTTGTGGTGTGTTTCTGACTAAGTTGTATC
Source organism: Menidia menidia (assembly GCA_907169785.1). Classification (NCBI taxonomy): domain Eukaryota; kingdom Metazoa; phylum Chordata; class Actinopteri; order Atheriniformes; family Atherinopsidae; genus Menidia; species Menidia menidia. Next base: position 2,182,822 of record CAJRST010002224.1, read on the forward strand.
TCACTTTTATTTTCTAGTATCCCACGATGTACAGCGACAAGGAGCAAGTGTTCAACTGTATCCAGAGAGCCCACCAGAACACCTTAGAGGTGTATCCCCAATGGCTGGTTTTCCAAACCATTGCAGCCCTTGTCTATCCGGTATGTATGGTACACACGTTAAATATTGGGGTTATTTTTTTTGCAAAAATATATGTGAATGGGAAAAGTACAAGACGAAGTTTGTACTGCTGGGAATGTGACGGGGGGTGGAGAAACCTCTGCTTATCTCTGGCACAGATCCTCCAGATAGCTAGTCTAATCATCATGAGTAAGCACATTTCCAGTGCTTCCCAGTGGAAATTAATGTCATTTTTGTGTTTTTTTTTGTTTTTAAACTAGCTATCTGCATCTGTACTGGGGGCCATTTGGGTGACCAGCAGGTTTTCTTATGCTTGGGGATACTACACAGGAGGTAAGACCAACTTTAGGAGCAAAAAAACAACAAAACTGATTCACCCACTGAGCTTTCATACCCACAAAACTGTCAAAATAATTCGATCAAAAGCTTTAACTAACAATATTTGATTTAAAAGATGAATAACAACAATTTGTAAGTTTAAAACTTAGGCATTTATTGGTACTAACAAAATGTATTATTTATGCAGTATAAATACATACATAAGATAATTTAAAGATTATTTAATAGATAGATTTTCGTAAAGACCGATCTACCTGCTGTGTTTTAGTGAATGTAAAACTGAGGCTGAATTTATTCTCATTTAATTGTTTTTTTAATCAAAGCTTGTACATTTCTACTTTATTTCAGATCCAGCCAAGAGGATGAATGGAGCTTATGGCTACATTGGATATTTTGGAGTCATCTTTCTGTCCATATCTGTGGCTTTGCAGCTGCTCGGAGTTTTTTAAGATTTGCATTAACTTGCAGATCTCTTTTGCTATATGAGCCACTAACATAAAGTCTAGCTCTGTATAATCTCTTTGAATGTATATTAAAAGGGCTGCACAATATCCTGTTACTATCAGGAAAATATATGCTAACTAATGCTGTAATTTCAGTTGCAAATCCCAGTTTTCTCATGCACCGTACAGCTTTAAGGCTCTTTCCATGTGACTCCCACATGATGCCATCTCCCATCAGTACAGGCACGCAACAGATGGTTTCTAGAAGATTTACAGGCCATGTTCAACTGATTGTGCAAGAAGATTTTTACTGTTTCACTTCTGTATTTCACTGACGAACGACAATAAAGTTCAATCTAATCTGACATGAAAATGTACACTTTTTCCCAATAAAAGCATTTATTAAATATTTTATTCAACTTAATTTCTTTACCCAGGAGCCAAATAAATCTGTGTACAAGCACAGTAATCTATATTTCTTTATTTATTTGTTTTCCTATTTTTCAAGGAAGGGTATTTACACATTTTCTGGCTTTTTCTTAGAGATCTGGTTTGATCTGATCATCTGATCTGATGCTTTTATGAGACTCATCGTGGCTTTTATGTTACACTTTGAATTAATGACTATAGTCACCCCATTTATGGATTATTAACAGAATTAGCTGCACTGGTTTTTGTTTTTTGTGTAGCAAAGGAAACATGTTTTTCATTTTGTGGTTTACTAGTCTCTTAGTGTTTACGTAATGACAGGAAAAAAGTAGAAGCTGTTTAGTCCTTATTGATGGGTGATAAGGACATGAAAATTATTTATTGGACCTTTTGTACTGTTTGTATGAACTGAAGGGATATTCGGTTAAACTTTACTCTGGTGCAGTGGAGAACACCATCTTTTGTTATTCTGCAAAGTAATTCCACAATCATTTGTTTATAATTTTGATTTAATGTTTAACCCTTTAACGGCTAAGCTTATCATTTACTTATGTCTAGTCTTTTCGTTTATTTTTATGGATGGTAACCTCTTCTGTCAGTCAGTTTGTTTGCAAATTTGTCAAGAATACTAAGAAACAATTCAATTTCTGGCATTTATTTGCAATGTAGTGTATAAAAATGAGGTCTATCAACATTTTAAAATCCTTTTTAGATAAAATGTGTTTTTGTTTTTTTGATTAATAGGTTTCACTTGTTGCTCAATCTAAGGGGGTCGAAATCGAAAGTAGAAGGAAATATTTAAAAAACGTAGAAGTAATTTACTTTTCTTTTTTTTTTCCAGTGAAAATATCTTGCCCGTGAATGATAACGTCCTTGACAGTTTATTCTACTTTTATATACGTTAAATATGCTCGTTTACAGGCGAAATTCCCATTTTTCCTACAGCCCGCGAAGGCAGCATTGTTTGTGGTTCTATCATCAAACGACTGGGGGTGAAATGCGCATGCGCAAGAGCAATATCCGTAGGAAGAAGAGACGGGTTTTAACCAAAGGATTCACGTAGGAAAACAAACTAACACCGAAGGTGAGGACCCTTTTTAAATGCTTTAACGCACAGATATACATCCATAATGTCTATTTCTACTAGTTTCCAACAATGTCCGTTTAAGTTTTGTCATTATTTGAAGAGACTTTGTAACTAGAAACCTTCAAGGAAATGTGTGCTAGAAGCCAAATCCGTGAACAAAAGAGTCCGACAACACAGCCTTTCATCTCCACACAACTCTGTCAGTTTCTGTAACTTTAAACTGGATATCTTTGTTATTTTTTCGACAAATAGATGTAGCCACGATGTGTATTTACTTAATAAATCTTGAGTTACAGTGTAGGTGTTGCACCGAGCCGGGGGGTGTTAGTTAGCATCACCGGGATTTAGTAGCGACTAAAGTCTTTGTTTTCGGGTTTCAGTTCATCTTCAGGAGCGTTTTTACTGACCTATATCGTGTCTGGAGTTATATGCATTGTGGCCGATTTTGTCTTTGTGATATGGTTGCGTGTTTCCGCTAACTTCCCACCGTTTTGTCATCCTCCCCGTGGACCTGACGCCCTTTGCAGAGTCATGTCGGGATTTCTGGACGGAATCCGCTGCGGAGACTGTGAATGCAACGTGGACTGGGGGGAGAGGAGGAACACCATCGCCTCCATAGCTGCAGGAGTCCTGGTATTTACTCTGATTTCCTCTGTCAGGCCTCTGTTTTTTCCTGCCTGACTCATTGCTGTTTTAAATGCATCAAAATGTTCTTAAATAGTCTCTGGCTGTTGTTAAAGCGTCAAAATGTTCTTAAACAGTCTCTGATCTGTGTCCTGTTGCAGTTTTTTACAGGTTGGTGGATCATCATCGATGCGGCTGTGAAATATCCCAGTGAGGGAGACTTTCATCACGCCTATCACACGTGTGGCGTCATAGCAACGGTGGCCTTTCTCATGTAAGATGCTGAATCTAGTCTCTTTTTTCTCATTGATGAGATGTAGCTGATATCACATGACCTGATGAATGGGGGGGGTGATCGGCTTTAGCTGTGATGCCTGACTTAAGTTTCCATGTAGGGAGTCATATGATAACAATTAATCCATCTCCATGACAACCGGGGGAGCTTTTGTTTACCTCTGATCCTTCGTTCAGTTCTTTCCCAGCCCTCCCTGTTGATTAAGCTTAAACTAAGTGGCACGTTTCTGTAGATATCGGGGTATTTAGTTGGACAGTGGTTCTTTAGATTTGATTCAAAGCGGCTTCAGAAGAAGGTTTACAGAGGTTTAATATTAATGCTAAGCTCTGTAAGTACTGTTAAACCATAATTAGTAAAGCTTAGGTAAGTAGCCTCCTTTGATTTCTGTCTTTAACATCACAGGTAAGAACAAAAAATGGAATTAAACATTCATGTATGTCAAAGGATTAACACTTTCTGATCCAAAAGGCTTCCAGTAAGGGCCCAGTCTCAGGTTTTAGCTTAAAACGGCTTGTTTTGGTTTCGGTTTGGAGCATTGGGTGGGAGAGCATCAATAACAAATGTTTGTTGGTCCAGTGTAAGAAGTCATTAAAGAAAGTGAAGATCCCAGCCTGCCTAATTTTACAGCTATATAGAGCAAATTATAATAATTAATAATAATAATCCTGTGCTTACCTGCTGTTTAATGTTTAATATCTCCTGTCTTGGACATGCAAATACATGTTTGCTAGTAGACTTAAGTCTACTATGTGACTTAAGTTTGATTACACAGGATTTTTCCCATATTACTGAATTATTTCAGTATTTGGTATATTGTCATATTTTAGCATTAAGCTAAGTGCATGATGAATATGTTGCAACAAAATCTCGCTGTACGCATGTATAATGACAATAAAGGCTTTCAATTTAAATCAATTGTTTATTTATTTTTTATTTTTTTCTTTCTGACCCGTCCAGGATAAACGCGGTGTCCAATGGCCAGGTGCGAGGCGACAGCTACAGCGAAGGCTGCATGGGACAGACAGGTGTGGAACCAACCGGCTCAGAGTGGAGCTTTATTTATTTTATTTTGTATTTATTTATTTATTTAATCAGGACAGTGCACATTAATGAACAATCTCATACAGATTGTAAATGAGCCAGATTCTAGCATAGTTGCTAATTTACATCTGAGGCAAGAAGACAAAACAATACAAAATCACATAATACAATATCAGTTAAAACACACAGACACACGTTCAGACAATGACATTACAAAAATAATCCGGAAGCTTCTGATATCTTCTGAATCTGCACACAGGTAACAGATTCTGTTTCTCTTTTTGGGTGTTTTTTGAGGAGAATAAGGTTGTCTGAGTTGGTTTATTTATTTTATTTATTTATTTACAGTGGGGGAAATAAGTATTTGACCCCTTGCTGATTTTGCAGGTTTGCCCACTTACAAAGAATGCAACGATCTATAACTTTAATCATATGTACGTTCTAATAGTGAAAGACAGAATACCAAAGAAAATTCCAGAAAATCACATCATATGAATTTATAGAAATCGATAACCATCTGATGAGGAAAAATAAGCATTCTTTGTAAGTGGGCAAACCTGCAAAATCAGCAAGGGGTCAAATACTTATTTCCCCCACTGTATTTAATCAGGACAGTGCACATTAATGAACAATCTCATACAGATTGTAAATGAGCCAGATTATAGCATAGTTGCTAATTTGCATCTGAGGCAGGAAGACAAAACAACACAAAATCACATAATACAATATCAGTTAAAACAGAGAGACACACGTTCAGAAAATTACATTACAAAATTAAAATTAGTGATTGCATGACTGGGAACTTTTGAGAAACAGCTTAAGGTGCTTTTTAAATGTGTAAAAAGTGGGACGTTCCCTGATGTTTGTTGGGAGTTTGTTCCAGAAGTTTCCCCCTCTGACCGGTGGGGTCAGGCCTAATGTAGGTAGAAAGTGGAGGTGGGGCTAATCCATTCAGAACTTAGTAAATTAAACAACTATTTTTATAAAGAATAAAATATAATAAGCTGCCCTCCCTTCTCTCTCCACGCAGGCGCTCGGGTCTGGCTCTTTATCGGCTTCATGCTGGCGTTTGGCTCCCTCATTGCCTCCATGTGGATTCTCTTCGGGGGATTTGTAGTGCCGAGTAAGTTCTGTTTTCATCACCGTTTTCTGTCATTTAAAAGATTTACAGACCAACCCGTGTGTCGTGTTTAATTCTGTGTTTTGTCTTTTCAGAAAAGCCATCTGTGTACCCGGGTATCGCCATCTTCTTCCAAAATGCTTTCATTTTCTTTGGGTAAGTTAATAATCCTAGCTGTGCTTTTCTGTCCTCACATCTTTAAACACGTACAAACGGAAACATCTAACTTATCTTTTTATTTTTTGTTTGTAATTCAGGGGTTTGGTCTTCAAGTTTGGACGCACAGAGGATCTCTGGCAGTGATGGACTTTGCCCGGTTAAACTCTCCGCTTTCCACATTGTATGAGACAACATACTTCAGCTATTATACACTTTATATATATTTTTTAGCTTTCAAATAACATGTTTAATTTATGGTATTTGCTGAAATATACATAAATCACATCGAAGCACAAGATTTCATAGATTTGTTGGAGGGATGAATCATTTCCAATGTGGCACATTTAAATGTTTTTAAATGCGTCTGTTTGCACTCAGAGAATCCATCTGGTTCAAGTGGTTTACTATATTGGGAGCTTTGCTACTATTTTTCCTCGGGTTTACTTTATTTTGTGAGATGTTTTAAGTTTAAAATGTAGGTTGAGTTCTATATCATTGAGGGAAATAACAACTTACACATGTAATAACTGTAACCAGGTGGGTTTGCTTTTTGTTTTTCTGTGTGACTCCTTATCTCTGTAAAGATCTGAGATCAGCTAAAGATCCAAATCCTCCACATCTGGATTCGTGTGCAACATCTGCCTGTTTTTCCCGTGTAACACCCAAAAACATTTGCTCTGTTTCTGCCACCGTGGCGACATTAAACCCAGCGAGCAGCAAATAAGACGACTCTTTTATCTGCCTGAGCTTTTATTTGGACCTCCCACACAAAAACACGCCAGAGCTTCTTCACAGAAACAGTTCGGGGTGTAATTATTCCCTCCGACTGTTTCGGGGAGTCGAGCTTCTCCATCCTCTCATTTGCGGACTGCGTTGTGTGGAAACTGAAAAACACAGAAATGCTTTTCGTTAGTGACTCTGAAGCTATTTCAGAGCCCAAAGACACTTCAGTATCTGTAAAGATTTCCCTGAGATTTTTGCTTTGGGAAAAAAATAACTTTGTCAGATACCTCCCAGAAAGCTTGATCATCAAAACATTTCTTGTTTTGAGGGGGTCTCCAGAAGTTCCACTTCAGCAGAAATCCTTCAAGCGAAGACAAAATATTAGTTTTACTTTATTTACTTTACTTTATTTACAGAAATATGCTAATCAGAGCACACTGAGAAAACACTTGATGTCTTTCCATTTGTCTCAGACAGAATTCAGCATCAGGAGCTTTATTTCAGACTCTGACATTTGAAATGATCTCTCAGTGTTTAATCGTTTTCAACTAATTAGGATTTCAAATCAAATTCCCCCTTTTGTCCTCCACTTTCAGCCGACTCACCGGGCTTCTCTGAGAAGTCAGAAACACAGCAAGCAGGACATTTAACCACTAAAACAATAATTTCTGCTTAGGATTGACAGTAAATCATTAGAATTTGGCATCTTAATGAAGGAAAGAAAGACAGAGAGGGAGAGAGAGAGAGAGATGGGGGGTAGCCTCTACAGTAACACAAAAATGCCAATGATATTGATACTAATGATGATGATAGCAGTAATAATAACAGCAATAAGACCATGAACAGTGGCTGTAATTATAGCAAAGTAATTCAATTAAGAGTAATTAAAGAGTTTGCTTAAAGAAAGCACCAACTCTGTTCATTTAGGGCAGAAACCTGACACGTACTTTACATCCACTTCACCGAAAATTGGATTTGGCAACGTTTTCGGATCCTTTTTTTTAGGATTTTTTTTTTCTTCTTACAAAAACAACAACCACTCATTCCCTCCCCAATCCTACAAGATTATGGTACAGATCAGTAATAACTCACATCCTTCCTTCTTACCGTACACAAACATGTGAATAAAACAGTATATAGACAATTAAAAAAGAGAGAGTAGTAAGAATAACATAAAAAAATAAATAGAAAACACCCAAAAAATAAAACTGAAAAGTAACATTTTTAATGGGTTGAGATGAAGCAGAGAGGAAAAATAATTGTAATCAAAAGTCAGTTGTCAAAAGTGGACATTTCATTTATCCTGTAGTGTCTTTAATCTAGATATGTAACTAATCATGCAGCCCCAAACTGAAACAAATTTTCCAGGTGCCCCCCTCAGATCGGATATTCGGATATCGTTTTCGGATCCTGATCCAAAAGAGAAACCAAAGAGACACCAAAAAGAAACCAAGGATAAACCAAAGAGAAACCAAAAAATAAACCAAAGATAAACCAAAAAATAAACCAAGGAGACACCAAAGAGAAACCAAAGAGACACCAAAGAGAAACCAAAAAAAAACCGAAGAGAAACCAAAAAATAAACCAAATAATAAACCAAAGAGAAACCGAAAAGAAACCAAAAAATAAACCAAAGAGAGACCGAAGAGGAACCAAACAATAAACCAAAAAATAAACCAAACAGAAACCAAAAAATAAACCAAACAGAAACCAAGGATAACCAAAAAATAAACCAAAAAATAAACCAAAGAGAAACCAAAAAAGAAACCAAAAAGAAACCAAACAGACACCAAACAGACACCAAAGAGAAACCGAAGAGAAAACAAAAAATAAACCAAAAAATAAACCAAAGAGAAACCGAAGATAAACCAAAGAGAAACCAAACAGAAGCCCTCTACCTGTGAGGATCCCCGTGGTGAGGCTGGTGGAGACGGTGATGAACAGCGTGCTGATGTGAAACACGGAGAAGCGGATCGCCCTGCGGAGCACAGACCGGTTAAACGGTTAAACTCAACTAAACTAATGCAGAGTGGCAAGGCCCCTGGCCCTGATGGTTACCCTATAGAGTTTTATAAAAGCTTTGCTGACAAATTAAATCCTCTTCTCTTAGACATGTTCAATGACTCTATTGACCGGGGAGCTCTGCCTCAAACTCTTACTGAGGCATCCATCCATCCATCCATCCATTATCAATGCCGCTTATTCCCTGTTGGGGTCGGGGGGGCGGAGCCTATCCCAGTAGCCAATGGGGAGAGGCGGGGTCCCCCTGGACGGTCCCCAGTCCATCACAGGGACACACAGAGACACACAAGGACCAACAACCACACACACTCACACTAAGGGCAGTTTGGAGTCCAACAACCTAACATGCAGGGTTTTTTTTTGGACGGTGGGAGGAAGCCGGAGAACCCGGAGAGAACCCACAGACACAGGAGAACATGCAGAACCACCCAGAAAGGTCCTGGTTCCCCCGGGGACTCCAACCCAGAACCCTCTGGTCCTGGTTCCCCCGGGACTCCA
>CAJRST010002224.1:2324939-2343557 GCA_907169785.1 Menidia menidia
TGGATCGGGGACAAATAATAAGTTGCCAAATATCATCATCCTCTCTGATTTCCTGATGTGAGGTTGCTAAGTGACCAGTCAGGATTCTTCTGAAAGGAAACCGTCTCCCGTTCAGAAACAGGATATTAACCTATAATGGGCGGGTATCATATTTGATTTACACCTATTGCATCATCACGTCGTAAAGATGTCAGTCGGTGGGTTGTTTTATGAGTAGAGTGGATTACATTCTTTTAGTCACATAAAAAAACACACACACACACACACACACACACACAGAAACGGGCCAAAGTAAACAGCAGTTTGAGTTGTTGGGGTTCAGCATGTGTTCAAACTGTGTTAGAGGGAGCTCTGATCCATCTATGTGTGATAAAAAGTGGCTTTTCTCTTCCTCTCTTTCTGCTCTGCCACCGTAGCCTCATGTTTATTTATTTAACTCATTGACTGCCAGCCATTTTCAGAACAGGGAGTCCCATACTGCCAGTTTTTTTAGCATTTTGACTGATTTTTCAAAAGCCACAGAATAGTTTGTGCTATGACTATGTAAACACCGAACACACCAAAAGAAAGAGTAGACTCTCTTCTTTCATCAGGAAAAATGTTTTGTTTCTGCCTTATTCCGATCTTCCTGGACTTGCGTCTCACCGGCGACATGTTCTCTCATAGAACCGTTACCTTTTTCTTATTTGCCTACAGTCTATGCTCATCTCCCATCAAAAGTGGCACTGCCACCTAGAGGGTCAATTTGTTACTACATACTCTGTCTAGAAGCCGATATTTACGGACAAGCTTTAGCAGATCGTCCCCCAGCCACTCTCGTTGAAAAAAAAAAAAAGACGTCTATAGACGTCTTTTGCAGCCAATGAGTTAAAAAGCACCTTCTGTTTCTCAAAAGTTCCCAGTCATGCAATCATTAATTTTAATTTAGTCTGAACGTGTGTCTCTCTGTTTTAACTGGTATTGTATTTTGTGATTTTGTGTTGTTTTGTCTTCCTGCCTCAGATGCGAATTAGCAACTATGCTAGAATCTGGCTCATTTACAATCTGTATGAGATTGTTCATTAATGTGCACTGTCCTGATTAAATAAATAAATAAATGTCTGGTGCAGACACTCCAAAATGTCAAACCGCAGAAGCCTGTGAGCCCAAACCCCTTCCTGCTTAACTCCAGGGATCGGGATCCACTAAGAGTTTCCCAAACCCTCAGACACAATAGCACACAGGCCTCATTTTATCCTCCACTTCCTCCAACCGGCCACTCTGAATGTCCTGTTCTTTTCTGTCCCCCCCCCCCTCCACCGACTCTTTTCATTACTGTCTCATTCACTCATTTGTTCATTCGTTTATTCTCAGTCTTCTTCACTGGTTTTGGGCTCCCACGGCCTCCTCCCAGGTCCAATCAGAGCTCCTCTCATGCTCGTGTGGGATCGGACTTATAAACAAAATGGATCTGGAGTCTGGATCTGCATTTTCTCATGCCGGCCGATACGATCCAAATATCGGATCGGGACCAGCCTAAAATACAGTAAAAAGATCAAAGGTACACAAGTCTTCTACTACTGCAGCTACAGCAAAAAACATAAATAATATCTTCATAAACTCGCGATATTAGTTAGGAAAAAAGCAACATTTTACACACTTCCTTTTCTTGAAAAGTCCATCTTGAAAATGGTCTTGACACTAAATCCGCCACCAAATCATAAAAGAGCTAATACACCAACACAACTATATTTCGGTTTGTTTGCTAGCTTGCCGCTGATTGGATATCTGACTATCCAATCAGCGGGCGTGAATACGGTGACGTTGCCTAAGGCCTTCCAGCAGGCCCTGGAGTCCCCAAACTAAAATCTGATTGGTTGAAGCAACAATGAACTCGACATGTATTTTCTGTTGGCCTCCAGGCAGACATCTTTGACTCTGACCCTGCCTAGCAACAAGTGACGGCTGAAATGTGATTGGTTAAATGCTTTCATATGAAAATACATGTCTGGAAGCAGCGCTACCAGGGGAAAAGCTATGAAAGGAAGCTTACAGACCATTTAGAGATATTTAATAAGTTTCCATGGACAAAATATAATTAACATGAGTCTGTGATTCAGATATTTCCAATTTCCAATTGAAGATATTTCCAATTTGTTCCACAAAGAACACTGAGTTGAAGGTGAGATTGTTAAACGAGGCCAAAACGGATTTGGGTCCACGTAAATCCGACTGTCAAAACTACACAGCGGCCTCCGTTGTTGTACGAACAAAAGCGAATATAACTCAGCCTGTTGCATCAATCTGCCTCGTAAACTGCAGTCAAACTTCTGCTAAATGTTCCTTTGAGATGAAGAGGAGGACAAACTCTGGCTGGAGGTCCAGACCGGGCTCTTTCTGTCATCTTTTGCTTGTTATTTTCTTTTTAATCCAGTCTCTCAACTCTTTGATTTTGTCAGACTTGGTTCTGTGTCTAAAAGACAATTTGATCTTGATACTAGGAGCCCAAATGAGTTGTTACTTGATAATAACACTGGAGCCAAAATGAGTTGTCCCCTTGATAATTACACTGTAATATCAATACTTATCCATTAATATTTTCCACGCTGTTTAGTTTGGAGACAAATGCTACTCTGGCTTTTATGTATCTGGATACCTGAGGCAAGGGAGGAGCTGAAATGCAGAAGAACTGTGATTAAAATATAAACAATCATCCCTGAGATTGACCCAATAGAGTCAAAAGTATTTATTTATTTATTTATTTATTTATTTATTTATTTATTTATGTATTTATTTATTTATTTATTTATTTGGTTATTTGGTTATTTATTTGTTTATTTATTTATTTATTTATTTAAAACCATATTTAGCTTTATTTGTCACATTCAAAACTATTGTCTGAAGCTTTAACCATTTCTATATTTATGGCAAACAAATATTGGCCTATTTAAGACACACAATCCCGAAAAAAAAAGCAGATATTGGTGTGGCTAACTCTGCACAGGATCAGTTGTCGAGGTTTTATGCAGCAAGTTATTTCCAATAACAATCAGTTAAAAACTCAGTTTTAAAAACTGAGTAATGGCAAGAGCTATTTAATGTCAGGAACCTTTTCCTTCATGACACAGAACTTCCCTCAGGTGGATAAATGTTCCTGAACATAGTGTTTCCAAACCAGCAAAATCTACAAAAATGGTGCAAGGTAAATATTACACAACAGTAAACATGTCCTTTTTTTCCTTTTTTAAAACTTTTTTTTGTTTTTTTTTGTTGTTGAACCTCTACACAAAACCAAAATTCTTGGTCTTAATGGCTATAGTCTTAAGAGAAATTGTAATTCTGAAATTGCTGTGACATTTTAAGCTTTGTTGTTTTTCTTTCTTAGTCTTAGAAGAAATGGATTCCAAATGTTTCTGTGTTTGAGAACATGTGGAAAAAAAGCCCAAATCCAAAGACTGCTTCTGTTTTTCTACAAAGTACGACTAAGGAACTGACGGGCTAATCCTAATCCCGCTCTGATAACGGGTCCAAACTCCATCACTCCAACCAGCCGTTTCCAGGTCTGGGTTTTGCCGAAAAATCAGACTTTAAAAATAAATAAATAAATAAATAAAAAGGTGGTGGAGCTGTCTGCATCCAGCTTTTTCAGATTTTTCCACCAAATCTGCTGATCCTGGCAGAAAACGCTCCAATCCTGGAGATCTGATGGACACTGTGGGAGCGCCATCTGCCCCCTGACAAGATTACAAGTGAACTGGGCCAAGAAATCCTCCTCCACTAGGCAGATTAAATATGAAATATAGGGCAGGAATTGTGCCACGATGCCCCTCCACGTCTGTGCATCTGGAGTAGTTTTATTTCCAGTTAAATGTTTGGAGTTTTCTTTCACTTCTCGTTATTTGTGTGAATTATTTTTCACCAACACAACCCACCTTTGTTTGTTTTTCCGACCTCGTTGGTGGCCGACTTCCCAAAAAACTGGGAAGCTGTGAGGGAAACTGAAAAAAAAAAGAGAGCAAATTAAAAAAAAAAAAAGCTGAGAGGGAGCAAAGGCAGCCACTTTGTCTGAAAGTGGTTGCCATAGAAACTGAGCTTTCCTCTCCTCTCCTCTCCTCTCCTCGCGTTGATTCGGAGTTGCACTTTTTTTTTCTAACAGTGGGAACAAATTAGCAGCAGCCGCCCAGACCCTGCGGGATTTGAACCTGCGAGCATCTTTAAAGTTCAGTCAGCAATATTATTACACTGGAAGTCTGCTAGATATCCCAGTGGCTTAAGGACATGGTGTTTTTTCTTAAACTTGAAAAAATCTAATATACAATGAAAGGATGTACAGACAATTTTTTCCAAAAATGGCAGTGTTTTCTTTCTTCTTTTTCAGATTTGGAGCTCCTACCTAATTAAATATGTGTGCCTGTTGCTGTACTTTACAGATGTTTTTTTTAATTCATTTTTATTATTATTATTTATCTTATTTTTCTGCTGAATGTGTTGGGCTGAGACAGGGTGGGAATGGGGTGTGTTGTTCTCTTCTTTTATTGTTCTTATTTTGTTTTGTTTTTGTTTTTTTCTACAGTATATGTAGTAGGTGTGACCACTTCAACATTTATACTTGTATTTATTTATTAGAAGTTATACCTGCACAATATATGTTTATCTTAAAAAAAAAAAAAAAAAATTAAATTTTTTCCTTATTGGTATTATCTTATCATTTGTTTCAATAAAAATAATTTGAAAAAAAAAAAAAAGTTCAGTCAGAATGTCTCCAGAATAAATCTGAACACACCGAATCAAGGAAAAAGTTTATTTACTGTATAATAGGTCCATTAAACTCTCAAAACCAGAGAAATACTTTTGTAATGAAGTTGATTTGACACTTTATGACAAAAGTATGGACATTCAGAATAGACTTTATAGTATCTGCATGACAAAAAAAAAACGACATTCAATTTCCATTGATTTTTATTTTCCAACTTTATTTATTGAACATTTTTTAAACCAATAACATACAGAGTACAAATTATAAAGATGGCACATTTAGTAGCACAACTGTATGCAAACAACCCAAAACAATACCCAGCAACCCCCACCCTCCCCTTTACAAGCCTTCACACACATACACACAAACAAAAATAAACAATAAATAAAAATAATAAAATAAAATAGAAAATCTGAAGAAAAAAAAAAGTAATTAATAAAATAAAATAAATAAAATAATATATATATACATACATATACACATCAGAACGCCATAAACACATACTATCCATTGATTTTTAATGAAATTGTTCTAAAAATAGTAGAGCAGGGCATTAAATGGTTAAAGATGACACAAGGGCCCGTTTTGTGTTTCTCCTGCTTAATGAATGAATGAAAAAGGGGGGGCTGCCTCAAAAAGGCCTTTATTCACAATCCAGATTCACTCGTCATTAATTCTGCTCTCACAGCAGTTTTCTGCTTCTTTCTTAAAGATTTTGTTCACCAAAATGTGTTTCCAGACTCACTTGCTGACACACGAGTCCACAGTTTCTGCCTTTGGGATTTTTTTCTCTCTTTCTGGAGACTGAGATGAATTCGGGGCGACACTTTTTACTCACGAGCCAAAACTCTGCTGTCATGTTTGGGGACTTTTTGGGGTTTTTTTTGCGTGGTAACTGAGCCGGACTGCTTTGTTCTGGGTTATAGTCCCATAAAAACCAGGTTTCAGACTTGGTTCTGTGTCTAAAAGACAATTTGATCTTGATACAAGGAGCCAAAATGAGTTCTTACTTGATAATTACACTGGAGCCAAAATGAGTCGTCCTCTTGATAATTACACTGTAATATCGATACTTATTCATTAATATTTTCCAAGCCGTTTAGTTTGGAGACAAATGCTACTCTGGCTTTTATGTATCTGGATACCTGAGGCAAGGGAGGAGCTGAAATGCAGAAGAACTGTGATTAAAATATACACAATCATCCCGGAGATTGACCCAACAGAGTCAAAAGCATTTATTTATTTAAAACTTTTTTGGGCTTTTTTTTTTGCCTGGTAACTGAGCTGGATTGCTTTGTTCTGGGTTATAGTCCCATAAAAACAAGGTTTTGTCATGCTTTTTTTCCCTGGAAAAGCTTTATGTGTCGGTCCCTGACACGGATCATCTGTTTTTTACATCTTTCTGTTCCAGTACGCAAACTTTCTCCCTTTTCTGCTGAATCGTATTGTTGCTTTCTTCCCCCAGATCCCTTCCATCTCCCTGACATCAGAATCAGAATCAGAATCAGAATAAGGTTTATTTCCAAGTAGGTTTTTAGACTTACAAGGAGTTTGCCTTGGTGTTAGCTTTATTTGTCACATTCAAAAATATTGTCTGAAGGTTTCACCATTTCTATATTCATGGCAAACAAATATTGGCCTATTTAAGACAGACATCTTAGCATGAGGTCACAATCCCGAAAAAAAGAAGATACTGGTGTGGCTACCTCTGCACAGGATCAGTTGTTGAGCTTTTATATTTATTTCCAATAACAATCAGTTAAAACTCAGTTTTAAAAACTGAGTAACTGAGAATTTGCTTTGGTGTTTAGTGCACAACACAACACTTCTATGAGAAGCAAGAAATACAATGTAGAAATAAAAATATAGGACAGAAATGATAAAACTGAATAATACTATCTTTAAAAATATAGATCTGAATGTACAAATGAACAATCTTTAAAAATATAGATCCGATGCTAGACTATGCTAGAATCTGGCTCATTTACAATCTGTATGAGATTGTTCATTAATGTGCACTGTCCTGATTAAATAGATAAAATGTAGAAATAAAAATATAGGACAGAAATGATAAAACTGAATAATACAATCTTTAAATTCCTCCTCCCCTCCTTTTTTTTCACCTCGGGCTCATCAGGCCCCGGATGCCAAGCTGTTTTTCTCTGAGTGCCCATTTGTAGATTACTCACTGAGAAATCATGTGGCACAATTGAATTATCGGGCCTTACACAGAGGCTTCCCTTATTGCTGAGGAATCTGGAGAATGCTCTTTTAAACCGACCAATTTCAGCTAAAACATCCGTGATCCGACCACACAAAGAGCCCCTTTTCCATCGGCCTTGTTGCCCCCGAGGCACTTCAGTAAATTCCATCTATTCATCCAGACCCTGTTCCTCACACGGGGGAATATGGAGATAGAAAAAGAGGAAAACATGTTACAGTGGCTGTAAATTATCTTATAACAACGCATCTGTGCTTGTGCAGGCTCTGTTAATCATCTCAGGTGTATTTTCCCTTGATTTTTCCACAACTTTTCCTCTTTTTATCCATATACAGTGGGGGAAATAAGTATTTGACCCCTTGCTGATTTTGCAGGTTTTGCCCACTTAAAAAGAATGCAACGATCTATAACTTTAATCATATGTACATTCTAACAGTGAAAGACAGAATCCCAAAGAAAATTCCAGAAAATCACATCATATGAATTTATAAAAATTGATAACCATCTGATGAGGAACCCCACTGTAGGGTGTAATGATAATGCACAGGCTTCCACACAATGCTGCACATGGTCTGTCTGTTAAAATGAAGATTTAATCTGAACTTTAAACATGGCTGACCACATCTGTATGAACAGATGTGGTTTCTGTAATCCAGAGGACCTATATATGCTTATTATTGCTAAAAAAAACACATTATTCCTCACTTTCTCCACACAATGATAAAGCATCTGTCTCTTTAACCCTATAATGCCATATGTATCATATTTGATACGTACGATATCTGAAAAGTTTAGCATGTGAGACCTTTTGCATCATTTCATGGTAAAAACTTTGTTTAAAACCTTGTCATACACAATCAGGTATAGCTAATAACAGCGGGCAGAAGACTATGCACAATCATTTTGACTTAGCACAAGGTAATAAATGACGAAAATTCAAAAATCATTCATGTTTTTTGCCATATATTTTGTGAATAACAAAAATTCTCCCTATTTTTCCTCGGATTGGCTCCTCTCTTTGCCTGAGTGGCTTCAGAAGCCTTGAAGTGAGAGTTATGTGTCATGCAGATCAGGTTTAGCTTTGTAAACATTCAGGTGGCAGGTTATGGAGATTTAGACGTGAGTTGATATCATATGTGTGTGTCTATAGACATTATACAGCTGAATAACATCCATCCATTTTCTATACCTGCTTTATTCAATTCAGGGTCCCAGAGCAGAGCGGGATAAACAAATTACTGTGACATTCAGAATCCTCCATGCCATTATTTTACCTACCAATTCTTATATTTCACACAGACTCAAACCAAAACAAACGGGAGGAAAACAAACTGTAAAACACAACGTTGTTTTTTTTTAAAGCTACCGACAGCTCGACTGGTTCTGTGTTCCAGTAAGACCAGAGTCTAATGTTTTCTCTTCATATTTTCCATTCACTGCCATAATTCTTTATCCAGACACTGATACCAGACACAGTCATTTGTGCTGTTATGGCTAAAAGACGTTTTGTTATCAGGAAATGATGAGGCAGTTATTTCGTATGATATTGTTCTATATTATGCGCCAGTAACACTTAATGCACAAACGCAATTACTTTAACTGATTGATTAGGCCATTACTGTTTAATTTCTGGTGTGAGGCGGCTTTAATTAAATGGTCTCATTTATGTGGGACATCAGTTACAGACATGCGTATGATTCAGAGACAAAAGGAAGGAGGGCTCTTTACAAAGAGATTATCCGGAAAGTGGACGAGTGAAACCAATAAGGAAACATCTTCTTAATGGTTCCTTCACACATGTGCATATTACCGGAGTTTGTTGTGTTGTTTTATTGTAATATCAAGCTTGTGAAGACCCGATTATCCTTATTTTTCATTTCACAAAGGCTGGTTTCTTTGAGCTTTTGTATTATTTGATGGTTATGGATAACTTTATGCAAATAACGACCGTAAAAGTACATTTCAGAGTTACATAAACTCCGACCCTTTGGGAGCACAGTGGGAAAAGCGGCGGTATTTCTGAAGCTAACGGCTAATGTTCTGGGCACCGTGATTGATCGGACAGAATTTCATGGCCGTCCGCATAACAGTTGATTTGATTTAGTTAAATCTGGACCAAAGAGGTCGGCCGTCAAACCTTCATTCCTCCACAGAGTAATGCAGTTAAGAGCCGGAGGTGAAAGAGAGAGAGAGAAAATTAAAAGGAAAGAGAAGCATGTGTGTGTGTGAGTCTGTGTGTGAGTCTGTGTGTGTGTGTGTGTGTGTCTGTGTGTGTGTGTGTGTGTGTGTGTGTGTGTGTGAGGACGTGCGGTGGGTTTGTACCTCAGCAAGGTCCTCAGACGTTTTATTACCTGGTCATTTCCCTTTTCAGAATGACAAATTTATGTCGGTAGTGCTGCGATTGAAATAAATAGCGAGTCCCTGAAAGGTTAATGAAATGGCTCGAGCTTATTCCCATCACCACCACCGGCCACACTCTGCTGATTTATGCTGCAGATAATTAGGAGCAAATCCGAAGGTGCAAACACAAACACTCACACACACACAAACACACACAAACACACAGATTCTGCAACAAAAACTGTTTCCAGATTGGTTTTTCCTCCTAGATTGAACCCTTTAAAGCCTGATCCAAGAAAAAAACAAAACAGAAAATAACTTTTTTTTGGGTTTGAATTCCTTATTTGGCCTTTTAACAAAATATGTAAAAAGAAAAAACAGAAATACAATTTTGATATTAATAATTTATTACTATGCGATAAGTCAAGATTATTTTTTGTGTAGTCTTCTGCCCCCTGTTATCGGTGTATCTGATTGTGTACAATAGGATTTTGAGCAAAGTTTTTACCACTAAATGATGCAAAAGGTGTCAGACGCAAAACATTTCAGAAACCGTATGAATCAAATATGATACATTTGGCATTATAGAGGTTAATATCCCCTCCAAATTTGGCTTTGTCCTTCATTTCCATTCAGATACAGTCTCTCACATTACACACACACTCGTTTTTTGCTTTTCCAACCTGGGCCACGCCCCCTGGAGGAACTGGCCGTTTGTGGGAGGGGGCGGAGCCTAAAGGCAGAGGTTTTCCCTCCTCTTCATCACCCGGCTGTCTGCGATTGGAGGTTCCTTTCACCTCGGGGTCTGTTGAGAGTGTGAAACTAATCCGGCCAAATGGGTTTCATCAGGCGAAATGGAGAGGTAATGACACCTCTGGCACTTTGGGTCCCTAAACGTCTCTCTAGTTATTTTTTTTTCTCCCCCCATGCCATGTTCCAGGAGGTTCTACATCCCGGCCTTTCCTGCCATCTTTTTTTTTCTTCTTCTTTCTTATTGTGTGCACGTACATGTATTCACGCCCACACTCTAATGGGTCTGGAGCCAAGGAGAGCTGAGAGGCATCATCCCTCCACCTGACAGCCCGTATCCTCCCTCCAGAGGCCTCGATAAACTGAGTTTCTACACTCAAACCCCCCCACAGGTTCAATTCAATTCAATTTTATTTATATAGCGCCACATCACAACAACAGTTGTCTCACAGCGCTTTCCAAACAGAGCAGGTCAGACCCTACTCTGAAGTTAACTACAGAAACCCAACAATTCCCACCATGAGCAAGCACTAGGCGACACAGGCAAGGAAAAACTTTCTTTTAACAGGCAGAAACCTGGAGCAGAAACATGGCTCAGGGTTGGGGGTGAGAGAGAGAGAGGGCAAGAGAGAGAGAGAGAGAGGCAGCCAACACAGTAACACAAAGACAGGATGAAAAATAGCAATGATATTAACTCATTGGCTGCCAAAGACGTCTATAGACGTCTTTTATGTTTTTAAACGCGAGTGGCTGGGGGACGATCTGCTAAAGCTTGTCCGTAAATATCGGCTTCTAGACAGAGTATGTAGTAACAAATTGACCCTCTAGGGGGCAGTGCCACTTTTGATGGGAGATGAGCATAGACTGTAGGCAAATAAGAAAAAGGTAACGCTTCGATATGAGAGAAATGGCGCCGGTGAGACGCAAGTTGAGAAAGAACGGAATAAGGTAGAAACACTTTTTTTTTCCTGATGAAAGAAGAGAGTCTACTCTTTCTTTTGGTGTGTTCGGTGTTTACATAGTCATAGCACAAACTATTCTGTGGCTCTTGAAAAATCAGACAAAATGCTCCAAAAACTCTGGCAGCATGGTACTCTCTGTTCTGAAAATGGCTGGCAGTCAATGAGTTAATACTTTTGATAATGATAGAAGTTATGACAGCAATAACACTATGCAGAGTATTAGCAGAGCAGGAACACGGGGGCAGACATCAGACCGGTTTATCTAAACTGTGAAGACACACACACACACACACACACACACACACACACACACACACACACACATACAGTGGGGGAAATAAGTATTTGACCCCTTGCTGATTTTGCAGGTTTGCCCACTTACAAAGAATGCTTATTTTTCCTCATCAGATGGTTATCAATTTTTATAAATTCATATGATGTGATTTTCTGGAATTTTCTTTGGGATTCTGTCTTTCACTGTTAGAATGTACATATGATTAAAGTTATAGATCGCTGCATTCTTTGTAAGTGGGCAAACCTGCAAAATCAGCAAGGGGTCAAATACTTCTTTCCCCCACTGTACGTGTTTCCATTATATACAAGGAGACATGACAGAAATAGGACAAATGTTTAGGTGGCTTTCCAAGGGCTCTTAGGACAATAGAGATATTTGGTTTATCGGTATTTTGGGGCTTCTAGAACACTCTAGTATGCTCAGAAAAATTATGACATGAAAAGTGTCCAGATATTTCTACGCGTCCTAATATTGAAGGTGTGTATTCACAAATTGTCCTGATATATCATGAAAACAAACACACACACACACACACACTCGCCTGGCCCGTTTTCCGCCCACTCCACGCTGCTAAAATCTGCAAAACTCGGAGTCTGCTACCTCGACTGTAAAAATGATGGATGGTGGCGTGAAATGTGACCTTTCGTTTAGCATTTTTCTGTCAATCTCTCTTCCCCCCCCCTCCAGCCCAGCTCCCGCGTGTCCGATTCGATTTCACTTTGGTGGACATGGTCGGCCGAGTAGCCAAAACTCTTCACTGTGAGGGAATAAAGAAGGCGACACAAAAAAGGCTTTGAAAAAGAAAAATATCCTGTAACGATATAATTTGAGGTTTTAGAACCCATTAGCAACATTTGGTTCAGGTATGGAGTTTTCATACCCACAGCGAAAGAAGACAAGTGAAGACAAGAAGATGGATTAAATGATTTCCCTCCCCTCTTTAAGTTTGTGTGTTCACTCTACCTCTAACTGTCCCTGTTTTAATGCAAATAACCTGAGATATGACCAGCCCCAGTACAGGAGACTGGATAAAGGCTGGAAATAACATCAGAACCAGACCATGTTCCAAACATTTTTCATAGCCCATGCAACATCAGACCTTTTTGCAGGAATATATTGAAAAGTCAGATCTAAATCTTTTATTTAGGCAAACGTATTGAACAACCAGAGATCATAGGGGTCCTAGTTCCTGAGCTGAGAACAGGTCATAACCAGGCTTTTCCAACAAGGCAAAAAGAGCCTGTTTCTACTGTCCATTCACCAACAGACTCATTTATATTGAGACTCGTCAACAGAGGATGGAGCTAAAACATAAACTTAAGGGGGGGAATGGTTCTCCAATGACAGCGCTAATGGGGAATTTACATCTGGAAAGGGATTTATGAGTTTTGAAATAATATTGGGGGGACTGGAGGCTGACGAAAATTCTCGTATCTCTGGGCTCTTTAGTGTTAAAGATGTCACGGGGGTGGATCTTGGAGGGATGCAAAAACAAGGGTTTTATTTTCAACAAAAACACACTCAAAAGGAGTGGATGTGGAAGTTCCAAACAAGGCTGTGAGAAACCTATGGACAAAGTAACAAAGCAAGATTAACATGACTCTGGAAAAACATGGCTGTGACAAAAAACGTGGCTATGGCAAAGTACAAACAAGATTAACATGGCTGTGGCAAAAACAAAGGCTATGGCATGGCTGTGACAAAAATCCAACCTGACGTGGCGAGGGGTGATAAGAACAGAAAGACAAAAACGCACTGGCATAGAACATGGGAAACGAGGACTATTTAAACACATGAGGGAGGGGAACCCCAGGTGAACACAATAGGTAATCAAGACATGACGAGACACCAGACATTCCCACAGACGTGACAAAAGATGGCATTCATATTCTGTTGAGTCCCACACGTCCGTCCTGCTATCACAGGTAACTGGCCTTTATGCAGGAACATCCCTGGTTTCCATAGTTCCACCTCAGACTGGGCACACTCAGACTGGCTCAGTGACCCGGTTTCCCATAGTTTTTTCCAGGAAGTTTTTCATTTTCGTGTTTTTTCTGAACACTGTTCCACGTTTGAACCGTTCCTCCGCCACTTATCGTTTGATCCTGTCTGCCACCTAAGAGATAAACTGTCGTACCACCAACTTACGGCCTTTATTTCCCCTCCATGCTCTGCACAAAGCTCTCAGAGGCTGCGTAACAATTTTTGGAGGAGGACGAGTGAGGGCAGAATCCTCCACCCTGCATTTAAAAAAGCCTCACATACCAAACCGTGACATAGACAGAGAGCCCTTCAAGAATGCGTTCACACAAAACACATCTAAGTTACTGCATTAGTTCTTGGTCACAGGCCACAAGCACCACTATCAAGCCTCTTCAGATGATACACAATGGAGCTATAAAAATCTTAGATAGAAAAACCAATCAGGTCTCATCACTGTGTTAGTCTGAACTATGTAAAAATGCTAAACTTTGAGAACTTTGTCAAATTTGCTCAGTTAAAACTGGTTTTTAAATGCTTGCATGATGAGGCCCCTGAGGTTTTGAGTGACTGTGCTCACAGTGGAAACTATCAGGTACCCAGACCCAAAACTTCCTTCGGACAATCAGCTTTCACTGTACAAGGCACCAAAACATGGAATATGTTTACCTGCAGAAACTGGGTCCTTTTAAACTCATTGGCTGCCAAAGACGTCTATAGACGTCTTTTATGTTTTTCAATGCGAGTGGCTGGGGGACGATCTGCTAAAGTTTTTCCGTAAATATCAGGCTCTAGACAGAGTATGTAGTAACAAATTGACCCTCTAGGGGGCAGTGCCACTTTTGATGGGAGATGAGCATAGATTGTAGGCAAATAAAAAAAAACGCAATGGTTTGCTATGCGAAAAATGGCGCTGGTGAGAAGCAAGTCGAGGAAGAACGGAATAAGGTAGAAACAATTTTTTTTTCCTGATGAAAGAAGAGAGTCTACTCTTTCTTTTGGTGTGTTCGGTGTTTACATAGTCATAGCACAAACTATACTGTGGCTTTTGAAAAATCAGTCAAAATGCTCCAAAAACTCTGGCAGTATGGGACTCTGTTCTGAAAATGGCTGGCAGTCAATGAGTTAAACATAAACTTAAAGACTTTTTATTGAGAGGTCAGACATGTGAGCATTAATAATCTAACTGACCTGATCTTGTATTTGTGATGTTTTAGTATGTGATTTGTTTTGTTGTGTACAGTCACTGTGTTTTGTGTAAAAGCCTAACTGGGGACAGGCGTTGAGAATTAGCCTTAGCTAAAATGTTGTAGTGTGTGACGTGATTCATGAAACATACTTGTCCCTATCAAATAAACCAATAAATAAATAAATAAATAAAACACTGTTCCTCTAATGACGACTGACTCCCGTCTGATTATCTTTGCCTGGTTCTGATTATTTCACAAACACGACCCAGAGTGACAAACGCATATCTGTGGTCTCTTCTTCTTTGCTTAAAATTACCAAGCTCCACGCAGCATGGTGAAATAAGCAAAGATTAAACGTGGATTACAGACTCAATTAAAATTTTAGGGCTTATACATACTTTCTGGTTTGTCTGTGAAAATCTTGTGAATTGCAAACATGCTCTGATGAGGCTCCACATTAGGACGCTGTCAGATTTAAGGCGGAAATAGCGGATCCAAGAAGCTGCCAAAAGGCACTAGAGTATGTTTAGGAAAAGTTTTTTAGGTTTATTTCTTCATTTTTATTCCTTTTTCTTTATTAACCCTGTAATGCCAAATGTATCATATCTGATACGGTTTCTGAAATGTATTGCGTCTGACACCTTTTGCATAATTTAATGGTAAAAACTTTGCTCAAAATCCTATTGTACACAATCAGATATAGCTGATAACAGGGGGAAGAAGACTACACAAAAAACATTTTTGACTTATCGCATTGTAATAAACTATTAATATTAAAAATGTATTTTAGTTTTTTCTTTTTACATATTTTCTTAAAAGGCCAAATAAGGAATTCAAACCAAAAAATAATAATTTTCTGTTTTGTTTTAGTCTTGGATTGGGCTTTTAAGGGTTAATGAAAGGTTAATAAAGTGTGAACCCCCTGATCTGTGGACGTAGGTCTCTGCTATACTCATGGACGGGGTAAAGGACTGATGCATATGTGGGAAAACCCCTAATTTCCGTCCCACTCACAAGGTGTTCTTTAGCATTTGTTCCCGCACACGCTGTTCCCAAACCGTCTCAGAACATGCAGGAATGTTTTGCTTTTGCTTATAACAGGCTGTAAGCAGAAGGAATTCGGGAAGTCCCAGAACTTTTGCCATGGGGGATGAAGTCCGACTCCCGACTGAGATTGCAATTTTTTCTCCTCTCTTTTGTTTTGTTATTTAGGGCTCGGCCCAGGTGATAGAATTACTCGGACAGAGCCATTAAAATATCATACATAGCAAACCCTGCCCCGACCGAGGGGCAGCAGGAACTCCCAAACCCCGGGGGTGTTTCTCAAAACATTCTGGGGCCAGATTTATGAGCTCCCCGGACAGCGAGAAGCATGTTTTATGCAAATGAACACGTCAAGCTGCTTTATTACAAAAGCAATGTTTGAAGTTAAAATCCCATTTCCAAATGCTCGGCCTCCCGAGACTCTCCACTTTAAAAAAGCTCGGGATGCCTCAGATTTTATGACGCTTTAAGGTCCATCTGTAAGGCAGATTCCCCAAAACTTTGGAGGCTACATAAGTTTTAACATTTTTTTCTATAAAATAACATTAAGAAAAGATATTTAATCCAGAAAGAGAGACGTGTCATCTTTGATAACAACAAAAAAAAATAGGCGACTCATCTTCTGACAGTTTGGAAACTGAGGAGGCCTGTTTCTGGACGTCTGGTATCAGATTCCTGCTGAATTCCCTTTGACTGATTTCTTCTAAATGTGTGTGTGAAAGGTTTTGGACAGGCTGGACTCTGGTGCCCAATTTTGTTGGAAGATATCAAAGATTAAGAGCATCTAAATCTGTATAAACTGTCGTGTGATCAGTCCGGGTTTGGGTCATTTCACCCCCAGTTTTGAGCCTCCATCAGTTGGAGAAACAAGCACCCCAAACAGCAGAACGTCACATTTCCTTTGACCTCTCCCAACATCTTACAATCCAGAATACAGAGTGAGGGTTGGAGCTCCCCCCCGCCCCCAAACTCTGGTCCCTCGCCAAGCCTCAGATATTTCACTTTTGTCGACAAGACACTTTCCATTCCAGCGCTCCCCCCTTTTACTGCGCCCCTCTCTATCTCCTCGCTTTTTAAACCATCCATCCCCGCGTGCACGGAGTCGTTTCTGTGTCTGAAGTCCATTCTTTTACACGCTCTGCTCACATATGGAAGAGCTCACTCCATGCGAAAGGCAAACTGTGTCGGGGTTGAAGCCACTGGAGTCCACAGGATCAAATGCAGAGATGTATAAGTACTGGAGTAGAAGTACAAGTAGGCTACTATATAAAAAAACTTACTAGAGTAAAGGTAGAAGTATTCTTTCAACTCCATACTTAAGTGGAAGTACGGAAGTACTCAATTTCTATTTTACTTAAGTATTGCAAGTAAAAGTATTTCAAAAATTGCCACTCAAGTATCGAAAGTACAAGTATAAGTACTGCGTATATTTAAAAAAGGCAGTCAAAAGTGTGATAGATATTGTTTATATTATTTCAAACGTGTGAAAGACCATACAGGTGTTTCCTTAAAATTGAAAACTACATCTGCATTAGCAATACACAGCACTTCATCTGCTATTATTTATTATTCCAGAGTCAGAATCCTGAGCTGAGCCTTTATGCTAGCATGTAGCATACAGCTAGCCAGCTAGGTTAGCTTTAGCTAACGTTATCATACAGCTAGCCAGCTAGGTTAGCTTTAGCTAACGTTATCATCAAGCTAGCCAGCTAGGTTAGCTTTAGCTAACCTTATCATACAGCTAACCAACTAGGTTAGCTTTGGCTAACGTTAGCTGTTACGTCCTGAGTGAACAGGGAGAACTGAACTAGCGCTTACTTACAAGCTTATATGTCATTGTATTTTTTAATTTAGCTTGATATGCTTCTTCAGATTAGATGGGGAATTTTTGAAGGCCATGATTTTGCAATCTTTATGGAGATGGGAGATGATTCTTTACGTTTACACATCAGTAACGAGTAACGATTCAGCCAGTGAAAAATCGATTGGAGTAAAAGTATTAAATTAATCAAAAATATGTAGTGGAGTAAAAGTAAAAGTAGGGGAAAAAATAAATACTCCAATAAAGTACAGATACTGCATTTTGGTACTTAAGTACAGAACTTAAGTAGTTCTACTTTGTTACTGAACATCTCTGATCAAATGTGGGACGGTGAAAGGAGAAGGCTAAGGCATTTTTTTCTCGTTCACACCAGAGATGATGGAACGACCGTAAAGGCAACATTCCCCACTGACCACATCTCTGGCTCCCATCTGTTCTGCATTATGTCCCCTACTTAGTTTCTGTCCTCCCCTGTTTCCACTCGACCCGCTCGCTACCTGGTGTGCACTCGGCCATCGATGACAAACCGGAGAAATGATTCAGCATTCGGCCTCGTTTGTGGGATTTCTGCTTTAATTTCTTCTCCTCCTGTCCCTTTCCTCTTTCACCATTCAGCCATCAACAGGGAAATGCAGGGAAAAGTGATGAAAAAGGGATGCTCTCCCCCCTTCATCCACACGAAATGAGCTGTCCACACACAGTTTTTTTTATTTTTTTTATGACTTGAACTTTATTTAGGTTTTAACGAAATAAAACATACAAAGTATACCATGTTGCACATTAGACCGATTGGGTACGCAAGCACTGAGAACATAGACAATATAAAACAAAACAAACCATAAAGGAAGAACAAGAAAGATGGCAACACTTTCCAAGGTTACAGTAGACATTACTGATTAAGGTTGATCCGTATAGGAAAAGTAGGCGGCCCATTTGTCATTATAATCATCTACTCTGTTTAACAGTCTGTATGATGATCTTTCAAATGCTGCCAGTTGTCCAAGTGAGGTGTGCCACTGGGGGGAAGTAGGTGTTGCACTCCCTTACTAAAAGCATGATGGCTGTCTGTATCCACTGTGCAAGAGAAGAGGGCAAATAACTCAAAACTGAAGGATCTCCCAGTACATAAAGCGTGTTAGTAAAGGGGTCCTCACACAGTTTTTACGGGATGTGAAATCTCTCCTGTCGGGATTCCTACGAGCAGGACTTACATTTATTTATTTATTTATTTATTTATTTATTTATTTATTTATTTATTTATTTATTTATTTATTTATTT
>CAJRST010002224.1:2439482-2457255 GCA_907169785.1 Menidia menidia
AAATAAATAAATAAATAAATAAATAAATAAATAAATAAATAAAGCAGTGAACGGGCAGAGAAACGGGCCCACGCTGCTTCCTGTGTTGTGGTTCCAACGCCAGCAGCTGGAGGGGAAGTCAGAGAACCAATAAATAAATAAATAAATAAATAAATAAATAGTAAAGTAAAGCAGAGAAACGGGCCCACGCTGTTTCCTGTGTTGTGGTTCCTACGCCAGCAGCTGGAGGGGAAGTCAGGGGGTGTTTGTGGGTTCAACGCTTCTGGGGCCGCTCTACTTCCTGGTTGCAGGTGCTGCAGTGAGGTCACTTCCTGTCGGCTCCCCCGGCTCCCCGCTGGTATCCGTGGGTTACGGCCTCTTCCTGTCCGGGGGGAAGAGGAAACTATAGGAAACAGGATGAGCATCCCGGGCGGGGGGGGTCAGGACGGGCTGGGAACGGTGGAAGGGGGGGGTGATGACCCTGGAAATGGAGGAGAGGACCAGAGATAGATGGACCCTCCCTTTTAGGACATGTTTGCCTTTTTGAGAACTGATTCTGAAGGTTTTTTTTAAACGTAAGGAGACAGTCGTATTGTTTTCTCAGCTGGTACTTGAAGGGAAATCCCAGAATGTTCTGTCTGAAGTTCCTCTTTCTTTTTCAGACGTCAAGTTCCTTAACATGGAAGTAACAAACAGGACTCTTATTCATTGTGATTTTATTTCTGCTCACTGTCTACTCTGTTAGGTAAAGTGTCCAGGAGATTCCACTGTGGTCAAATCTCTGGTCCCAACAACCTATACTTACATTTATACCTATATGGGAATGGGAGGCAGGCTTCAGATCTTTGATCAGTTATCTAAAGCAGTGTTTTTCAACCTTTTTTGAGCCAAGGTTCATTTTACATTGAAAAAATCACGAGGCACACCACAAACCAAAAATGTCAAACAAATCTGTAGCCGCCTATAGTTACACTATAGTTATTCTTATCTTATCTTAGGTGTCTTGAATAGGAATCAATTAAACACAAAAATATATATTTATCATATTTTATATTTCTTCTTTCAAATTGCTCTTAACATGTCCACTTCAATATGCAAAATTATATACAAAATCTAGTCATAAGGAATTATTACATGATTACGCCACCAGTCACTAGTACAGCACAGACACTCAAAAATGGAATATTATTTGCAGATAATTAATTACTCATCAAAAAATCTTTTTAGACCAATTAGGTGAAATAGGATGATTTTCTACGGCACACCTGACCATCACTAACGGCACACTAGTGTACCGAGGCACAGTGGTTGAAAAACACTGATCTAAAGAATAACTCACATATCTATGATTTCGTTTTAGAGATTGTTTATGACTTTGAAGAGTTTTTGCCTTTGATGGTATCTGATGCGGTGCCTGTAGGAATGTGGCCCCTGACCCCCCGATATCAGCCGCATAACCCTGTGACACCAGCTGAGGAAGTAAAGACACAAGTTATTATCCACAAGCCCCAACTTAAGATATCCAACTTTGATCTATTCTGTAGTCTAAAGTTTGTATAGTGTGAAGGACACAGAAAGATCTTGTAGTTGATTTTTCTCTTTTTTCAAGACACTGATAAAATATGATGAATGAAAATTCATTTCAGTTGATTTTTTTTCTTTTTAAAGAGGATATTTGGATGAATCACATCTGACTTGCAAATATGTTTCCACTCCGACCCAGAAAACAATATTAATTGTGGGAGTCAACAGACAGGGCCTTTTTCATCTTTATCCAACTGGATTTTGACCAGTGAAGAAAGTTCTGGCTTAATTTTATGTCTTTCAATCTCAACTGAATGTTTACAAATCAGGTCTCCATAAAATTCCTCACCTGAAGTAAGAAGATACGACATGCATCTAAATACAGGTGAGTTTCTTTTCATTTAAACATGCTGAATTAACACCTCACCACCTGTTTTGGTTGCTAATTCCTGATAAACTGGTTCATTTTCAGCCACCAGAAATATCACACGACGAAGCCTTGGTCTCATATCGGGGCTCTGGTTTTAGCTCAGAAGAACAATGCCTGGAAAAGACTATTGCACTGATGAGGAAATGCACCTCTTTGGGAATTTGCATGAATAAATGGCACAGAGATAACCAACCCGGCCGGGATGAATTCAGGTCAAAAGTCATAAAGATGACAACAGGAGCCCTCCTGTTTTTTTCCTCTGTCATAATTCCTGTCGCTGACATTAAACTTCCTGTCCTACCTGGCTGTCAAACACGGAAACAGACAGCAAAAGACAGATGTTAGTCATGTACGCTCACACTGTAGTCACACATAACCTACACTCTGACACACAGGCCCATTCATTATATAAAACCGTAGGCCATGAAAGGGGCAAGTTCGGGCAGATAAGTCTCTCAGATTTCCGCACCTCCTCTCCCTGGTTTACTGTTCTCTTGTTTTAGGAAATATCAGGTCGATTGGCAAATATTCTGTGACGTCTGCTCTAAACGGTGGCCCAACAAGGAGGAATTTTTTAAACTTTTTTAAACTAGTCATTCCCTTTTTAATCCAGTCACAGTCTATTCTGATTCGATATGTTGAATGGCTCCTGAATTGTGTTTATCTGAAAAAGACAGAAATCTTTTTGTTATTTTGATCCTCTGATCTGTGCTTGGTGTTCATCTTCAGGGTCGGCTTAGACATTTGCTCTATTTTTTTGCGTTAAAAGGGAAAAAAAAAAGAAAAGACTTGAGCTTTCCAGAAATGTGATCGGCATCTTTCCAGGAAATTCCGCTCATTTGACGGCCTGAAGATGAGGGCACATCCGTATTTAAAGAAGGATCCGACTCCTTCTCTCTAACCCCGTAAACCACCCACACAAATCCCAGAGCAAACCCATCCCTCAGCCGACCTTTCACCCCCCCACATCCTGACAGAATTCGCTTAGCCTCGTCCTCTGACGCTGTCCGGCCTCTTCTGCTTTTTTGCGTGCGCACGGATTGAGATTTATGAATGAAGCCTTTTGGCAACGGCTTCCTGGCCGTGTGTTTCGATGGAACTTCCTGCGAAAAAATGTGCGATTTCCCGTCTTTCCACAGCTGTGCTGTGGGAAAACACCCTGTTGGGGATGTGTGGAGAAACAATTTAAGCTAAACGTGCCACTCCAGATCTAACCGAATCGTTTCCATGGAATGTAAAAAAACTTAAACTTTGAGATGTGGGTTTTCCTCGGGCTAGTTAACCGCCTTTAGCATTCCTCCAGCCACGTGTCATCGGTCTACTCAGATATTCCAGGAATGTAAAGACAGACGGATGGGGAGACACAAGATAAAGGACGGAGATGGTTTAAACATGTCAGTCTCTGAGAAAAAGCTCAGCTTGAAGTCTAACAATGCCACTCAAGAGCCAAAACTGATTTCGCAACATGTTTTTTCGTCCAAACAGTCCGCTGACCTTTCACCTCTGGCCTCAGAGTTTTGTCCCAAGGTGAAAATGCTTCGAAGGAATCGTTCGAATTGTGAAAAAGTATCTAAGCATTCATCTCAGCTGAGTGGAGGGGGGGTGATGTCATGGTGGTCAGATGACTGGGATGATAGTCATTGTGGAAGAATGTAGACCAGTTGTTTAAAGATCAAAGAATGTGTCTGTGTGTGTGTGTGTGTGTGTGTGTGTGTGTGTGTGTGTGTGTGATGGACAGGATTCAGCCTGCTCAAATCATTTCTTATTTTTCATTCATTCCGACAGGCGTCATCACACACTGACAGCTTAATCTGCTATCATCTGGTTTATGAGCTCCTAATCGGCCCACAGCTCCAGAAGAAGCTGTTTCAGGGCCTCGATTGGACATTCGTCTCCTCTGATCTCTCCTGGGGGGAATTTTAACGGGTTAGGAACAGGCAAACGTCCACCAACTCAGCCGGTTAGCCCCAGAAGGAGTGGGTCATCGGGCCATCGGCGCCTGTAAAAGCAGGAATTTTAACCCTTTAAAGCCTGATCCAAGAAGAAAAGAAAACAGAAAATGACTTTTTTGGGGGTTTGAATTCCTTATTTGGCCTTTTAACAAAATATGTAAAAAGAAAAAACAGAAATACGTTTTTGATATTAATAATTTATTACTATTCGATAAGTCAAGATTATTTTTTGTGTAGTCTTCTGCCCCCTGTTATCAGGTGTATCTGATTGTGTACAATAGGATTTTGAGCATTTTTACCATTAAATTATGCAAAAGGAGTAAAACATTTCAGAAACCGTATCAAATATGACACATTTGGCATTACAGGGTGTGAGGGTGAAACATCTGTACGCTGTGAGGAAAAAAAAAGCCAAACTGAGAAGAGATTCGGGCTCCGTTGAGCTTAGCCAATCAGAAAACGGAGGAAATTAGGATGATGGCTGATTAAGCAGCCGTTCAGGTGTCATTGTTAGTCCGAGGTGGAGCCTCGCTGCTTTTGAAAGGATTTCCCGTTTCCTCTGAGGAGACCCGGCCGGAAACACTAAATCCAGCCTCTAAACTAGAGCTTAGCCCAGTGTTTTTCAACCACTGTACCTCGGTACACTAGTGTGCTGTGAGTGATGGTCAGGTGTGCCGTAGAAAATCATCCTATTTCACCTAATTGGTCTAAAAAGATTTTTTGATAAGGAATTAATTATCTGCAAATAATATTCCATTTCTGAGTGTCTGTGCTGTACTAGTGACTGGTGGCGTAATCATGTAATAATTCCTTATGACTAGATTTTGTATATAATTTTGCATATTCAAGTGGACGTGTTAAGAGCAATTTGAAAGAAGAAAAATAAAATATGATAAAAATACATTTTTGTGTTTATCTGATTCCTATTCAAGACACTTAAGGTAAGATAAGAATAAAATAAGAATAACTATATTGTTACTATAGGCGGCTACAGATTTGTTTGACATTTTTGGTTGGTGGTGTACCTCGTGATTTTTTCAATGAAAAAATGTACCTTGGGTCAAAAAAGGTTGAAAAACACTGGGTTATCCTCATCTCTCATACGTGCTACTTCACTGACCCCACTTATCTGGGCCGCACATCTCTTTCCTCACCAACAGCGCGCATCAAATATTCGCCGTTTTTTTCCTTTCCCGGTCTCGATGTTCTGTGACTCAGCTCGGCTGCAGACGCTCTTACTCAACATCCTCCGGCTTCTGCACATGCTGGGAATTCTTTGAAGGTTTATCAGCGTGATCCTCTGACCCTCCAAATCCCTCTCTGTCTCCCTCTGACAATCCTCCACATGTCACGCCCTCACATCTCTGCAGAAAACATGGAGGGGCACACTTCCCCTTCCTGCCCAAGGCCGGCCAGGTATCCTGCTTACCCAATACTGGAGGGGGGGGTTATGTTTGAAACACATATCAGGAATAGTGCTCAATCTGGCTATAAAACTCATTACGATACGACAGGATCATTTTGAAAGGCTGTTTGGGTGTTTTAATTAAATCCAAAGCCTTTGTCATACTCAGCTTATTTTAAAAGGAAAAAAAAGAAAAAGTTCTGACAAATATGACACAAACTGTTTAAATCCAAACTTAAATCTGTTCTAGTAACTCCCTACCATTATCTTTAATAAGAAAACAGCTATTTAAACATTTTGGTCAGGATGTTTAGAAATTACTTTCTATCAGGAAATTACACCGTTTAGTAACCACTTAACCCTTTTTTATGTGGACATTAAAGAAGTTAAGCAACAAAAGTTAAAGGTGGACTGAGTGACCGACCCCTGGTCAGATCATCCTTTTTTAATTTCCCTTTTTTAAAGCCACAGCTAACAGCTCACAAAGCAGAATTGTGTAATCCTTGTGTGGGTCTTCCCATCCGACTCTTGTTCGACTCTTGGGCCTCGAACAGGAGGACGAGTGTTATTGGCCAGTTAGCTCTGACAGGAACAGGCCAGGTCCTAATTCATGCAGGTTTTGGTGGAATGTGATAAGAAAGTGTGAATATTTACCTTGAAGACGAGTATCTACTGTAACAGAGAGAGGAGGAGGAGCCAGAGAGTTTAACCCAAAAAAGGGAATACTATAAATCAAAAAATTTGAATGAGACAATCAGTCATTTACATGGATTAAGTTATAGCATACTGTGCTAAAGTAAGTGATTATAGCCCAATTCTAACATAATGCATGGCAGGGAAGAAGAGCAGGATCTGAGATGACAGGAGAATTGGTGATCAAAACAAAAACAAACTCTAAAGTGTGCTACAGTAACTACGTTAGACCTTTTACCAGATGTCGGCTCTCCGTGTGGAGCTTTACTCACGCGCCATCCGCTGCAAATTCCAGGGACAGACAGTAGTACAGGGTAATTATACCACCGTTGGAACCGTGTCAAGATTACAGATTCCCATTTGGAGCAAGAAGCAAGGAGGAATGCAGCCAGGCACGCACATGCCCACCGCGACAAGTGGCACCGCAGACAGCGCCGGGCTGTGTGCAGTGTGTCGTTTTTGTCGTGTTTGTCGTGTTTGCGTTCTGCAGGCAAGTGTAAACAGTATCCGACTCATAGCTCTCATAGCTCAGATGCCTTTCGCCAAACAGCAGAGTTTGGATTTGTATTGGAAGAGGAACAGATGCTGAAATCCACTTTGAAGGTTCCAGAAAATGAAGATAAATCAATCAATCAATCAATCAATCACTTTATCAATCAATCACTTTATTTTGGTACATTGTCCACATTAAACACAAGAAACAACAAAAGAAAAAAAGAAAAGAACAATAGACAAACCCACAGTTTACCAAAAAAAGAAATAGGCCGAAGCAAAGCTTATTCTTGCCTACCCTATTTTTTTACCTTACAACCTACCAGGAAAAATAAATAAATGATATATCAAAGTAATGCAACAAAACCAAATCAGGAAAAGTGATAGATGTTTTCAAGCCAACAGTGTAAATGTTTTACAAAGAAATAAATGACACACAAGGCTTAAAAACAGCAACAACGAATGCAAAGAGGATTTATTTGTCACATTTTCTGCTTGTTTTTCTGTCGTTTTCTGCGGGATGTTAATGTGTTTGTGGTTTTGTGCGGTTTGCAGCTCAGAGCCGCTTTGAAACAAGCATTTAAAGGCAGTGCCTTACTTTTAAACAAAGACCAAAACATTTCCAGGTCCCACTGAGGCCGGGTCCCTGTTGGACTCCGTTTTTCTTACTCATCTTCCTTTGAGACTGTTCTGCCTTTCTCGGTCCTTCGCTTTGTTTCAGGATCTGATGTGCTGGCCCGAATCCCTGAATTCCACATTCAGCCCTAATATCTGGAGCTGATGACAAACATCTATAAATCAGACTTATCAAATCAATTCTTTTTATTTCAATCAGTCCAGTTAATCTCCTCTGCGGATTTAATCACAGTAATAAAGGATCCATTAAGGGCCGACCACTCAGCATAAATATCCATGTACCGTATGTATATACAAGTGTAAGCATTATGTAATCACATACAGTGGGGGAAATAAGTATTTGACCCCTTGCTGATTTTGCAGGTTTGCCCACTTACAAAGAATGCTTATTTTTCCTCATCAGATGGTTATCAATTTTTATAAATTCATATGACGTGATTTTCTGGAATTTTCTTTGGGATTCTGTCTTTCACTGTTAGAATGTACATATGATTAAAGTTATAGATCGTTGCATTCTTTGTAAGTGGGCAAACCTGCAAAATCAGCAAGGGGTCAAATACTTATTTTCCCCACTGTATGTACTGTATGTGTATACAAGTGTAAGCATTATGTAATCATATATACACAGGATAAAGCTTTCAGGTTCCACCATGGCCATCAAAAGCTCTCCTCCTGGAGTCAGCAATGATAAAACGTGTTTAGTAGAAAGCAGAAATGTTCGCTTTGTTTACGAGGCCGGACCGGGCCTCCCTGTCAGAATCGGGCCTTTTTTTAAAGACCAAAGCAAGACTAATAGCGACGCCCGGGGGTTGTGGTATCGGGGCTTATTAACGGGATCGTGTTCCCCCTCTGAAGACCACTTCCTGGGGCCATGCGGCAGGCACCAAACCCCATAAAGAAGAAACCAAACAGATGGAGGCCAATGGAGGACTTCCTCCCACCTCCATCTGAAATCAGGGTTCCACGTCCCGGTTCTTTTTTATGTATGCTTCCGTACAATGCATACTGTAAGCATTTGTAACCAGTTGTGAAGATGCTTTTTTGGCCAGCTTGGGCCTGTTTTCTAGTAGAGTTCTCTCTTGAGTTTCCCTGGATGACATTGAAGGAATGCATTTCTCTACGTACATTGATTCCTTGTCATCCACTCAGAGCTTGGTAGTATGCAGTATGAACTGTATAATGTCTTCCAGAACAGGAGTCTCATGCAAACAAACCAAAAAAGTAAACAAACAAACACACCAAGACATCTTTGTATCATCTTAGATATCACATACACTGTACTTAATCTCTGAGATATCACATACACTGTACTTAATCTGTATGTTTTGTATTTTTATTTATTTATTTGTATATTTTTGCTTAATTTGATTCTAACTTGATACTGTTTGCCCTTTAAGCTGCTGGTAACCTTAATTTCCTGAGGGAGTCTTCCCAAGGGATCAATAAAGTACTGTCTAAGTCTAAGTCTAAGTCTTGTCATATTCAGTATGTTGTCATTGAGACAGTTATTACATTTGCTGATACTTCTAACCCACATTAGCATGTGTGCATTTGTATACAACTGTGGATGTGGTCCATCGTTTTGTCTTGGAAGAATACGTGGTATTGGTGACCACTCCGTCTCCAGCCTTAATTAGCTGTCGCCACACTAATGTCTATGTCCAGGATAGACCGCCACCTTTCTGTTGCGCCTCGTCTCCCCGGTTCCTTCAGGCTTTATTTATTTTACGCTCCTGTTTTCATTTCCCCGCGCCTCAGCGATATTTCTCCTCAAAGCTCGCACCTCGTTTTCCTTTGAGTTGGCTCCAAGTTCGTCTCTTTTTGTCGGCCTCCGCTCTCCCAGACAGAGATGTTTAAAGTACTGGAGTAGAGGAGTGGAGTAGAAGTACAAGTACTATGTAAAAAAAGTACTTTAGTAAAAGTAGAAGTATTCTTTCAACACCATACTTAAGTGGAAGTACGGAAGTACTAAAATTTTTTTGTACTTAAGTATTGCAAGTAGAAGTATTTCAAAAATTGCTACTCAAGTATTGAAAGTACAAGTATAAGTAAAAGTACAAGTACTGTGTAAATTAAAAAAAGGCAGTCAAAAATTGAATAGATATTGGTTGTATTATTTCAAACGTGTGTAATGCCCTAAAGGTGTTTACAAAAAACAGAAAACTACATCTGCATTAGCAATCAACAGCACTTCATCTACTATTATTTATTATTCCGAAATCAGAATCATGAGCTGACCCTTTATGCTATCAGTTAGCATACAGCTAGCCAGCTAGGTTAGCTTTAGCTAACGTTATTATACGGCTAGCCAGCTAGGTTAGCTTTAGCTAACGTTAGCTGCTACGTCCTGAGTGTCATCGGAGTTAAAGTATTAAAATAATCAAAAATATGTAGTGGAGTAAAAGTAAAAGTCGGGGAAAAAATATCTACTTCAATAAAGTACAGAGTACAGTACTTAAGTAGTTCTACTTCGTTACTGAACATCTCTGCTCCCAGATTGAGACGGTCGTGGGACAGGAGTGTCAGATTCCAGACTGCAAACATCTGGAGAACGTTAATGCAATCAACACACAAATCAGATTCCTCTGGCAGGAGCTCAGGGCCCGGGAGGCTCCAGAGAAACGAGGAGGAGAGCGCCCGCGAGGCAGTGAGGGGAAAAGGTTGCTGGGATGTTTATTTATTTCTTTAAACAGGACAGTGCACATTAATGAACAATCTCATACAGATTGTAAATTAGCCAGATTATAGCATATTTGGAAGGAGTTGGCAGGAAGACCAAACAACACAAAATCACAAAATACAAAATCAGTCCAAACACACGTTCAGACAATGACATAACAAAATTACAAAATTGAAATTAATTCAATTCAATTCAATTTTATTTATATAGCGCCACATCACAACAATGTGTCGCTCAGACCTCGGCAGACAGTTAGAGAGGCGGCGGGTTCGGTTTTTTCTGTTTGTGTGCTGGGATTAAAGGGAAGACACTCTGAACGGTGTGTGAAAAGGGCCCATCTTGTAGAACATAAATGGAAACCCACCGCACAAGATTTTCAATTAAATTCAATTCAGTTTTATTTATATAGCGCCACATCACAACAACAGTTGTCTCACAGCTTTCCAAACAGAGCAGGTCAGACCCTACTCTGAAGTTAATTACAGAAACCCAACAATTCCCACCATGAGCAAGCACTAGGCGACACAGGCAAGGAAAAACTTCCTTTTAACTGGCAGAAACCTCGAGCAGAACCATGGCTCAGGGTTGGGGGTGAGAGAGAGAGAGGGCAAGAGAGAGAGGGCGAGAGAGAGAGAGAGAGAGAGGCAGCCAACACAGCAACACGTAGATTTGATGAAAAATGGCAATGATATTAATACTAATGATAATGGTAGAAGTTAGGAGATGCAGGATGCTTCAGCGTGGAAGCTGAGGGGGCTTCAGAGTCACGTGTGTGTGTGAGCGTGTGTGTGTGTGTGTGTGTGTGTGTGTGTGTAAGTGTGTAAGTGTGTGTGTGTAAGTGGGATTAGTTTGGTTTTTCAACAGTTGAACGTGAGAGTGGGCCATTTGTAATGGTAACCTTTGGCCTCTCGGCTCGGGGGCTGTCGAATCCACGTTTCCTCTCCCTTGGGTGAGCGTGTACGTGTGTGTGTTTGTGTGTGTTTGTGTGTGTTTGTGCGTGTTTGTGTGCGTCCACATGTGAGGGCGCAGTGGGGGAATCGGATGTACTTCCTGGAGCAGACTCTGCCTGAGTCCCAACACAGTGACTGACTGGGAAAATAATGATAGCGCAAGAGCAATGAGGTCATCCAGTTGAAGGCCTGTCTCGTCCTCCCACTGACCCAGATAGTGGTCCAACCCCCAATCCCTCCACTCCCCCCCCGGGGGCTCAGATCCTCTTCTTTTGCACTCACATCCCCATCACTGCGCGACAGTGACAGTGAACTACAAGTAACCAGAACGGCTAATGAGCTCTGGCTGCCTTTATATCCTCACTTTAACCAGCCGGCTGAAGATTTCGCATAAAAAACGAGCATTTCAATAATTTAATTATAGCTTGTTTGTTATCTTGCGTGCAGCACAAAAACAGACCTGAAAGGAAGGAAGGAAGATGAAAGAAGAATCGAGCTGAAGGGAAGGATGTGAAGGACAGGATGAGGTAAAAGAAGAAAATATACTGTGAGGGAAGTCTGTAAAAGGTATTTCTCCTCTCATATTGAGCCGACTAAACAAGAGCTAAGGAGGACTTACAAGTGTGCAAGCAATATAGAGGCAGACTAATAAAGCCAGGCTGAATCACAGTGGGTGATCGAAAACGGGGATGGAAAATCTAAAGGTTTCCTTTTTAGATAGCTTGCGATCTCAAACAAAGAGAGATAGATAACTTGTTCTCCATGCTAACAGCACAGGAGGGGGGGAGTTGCTAAAGTCTGCAGCATGAGGCTAACAGTCAACACAGAAAGCCTCCATAATCATAATTACAGGGAAAACATAGCCAGGACTTAATTATTCCCTGCAAAAAGAAACCATACAACATAAAAGCTAATTATCCTATTAGTTGAAGAGAGGAATGATTCATGTTTTTTGCTCATAATCTGTACATTAATGAAATGGAAGTATGAAAACATAAAGCCAACAGACGCTTAGATGCTGCTATGAATAGCAGAGGCTGTCTCAGTTGTCTTTTATGTTACTCTAAGTGGGCGTTACATATTAGAACAACACATTTTCTCACATCCCAGCTGCTGTTACACATAACAAAAGCAGGCCATGCTCACGATGTGTGTGCATTGATGGATGCGATAGATTAGGGATCATGTGAGGACAGGAGGTGTGCAATCAGCTTTGTTAGCATCCAGATTTACACAACAATCTAAGTAATGTGCTCAAAAAAATAAACAGTGACGACTGTTCTAACGGAGCTTTTAGAAGCATTAAAAACTCTGGAAGTGACCGTAACAAAGGCCAGCTACACTATGAATGAAGGCCAAAACACGCTGTTTCAAATGCGTCTCATTTATTGTAGACACAGCTCCAGCCATGTCAAACTGAAGGGGGGGGGGGGGTCAAGCTATCACCTTTCTGCCCTCCAGTTATCCCACAGCTGCCACCTCCATCCCAAACAATTACTGTCAAAAGGCCCTGTTACATGTTCCACTCTCTTTCTCCCCCTCACACTCACACTGAGACACACAGAATGCCGGCCTTTCTTAGAAATCATTCTACATTGGTAAATATCAGCGTCAACTCTACAGAACGCTTACTTTTTGTGCAAGAAAATGTGTGGTACCTAATTGGATTTCTGACAAAGCACCAAGTAAATCACAATGGCTAAATATAGTACTGGACTATATATCTTTGGACTATTTGACGAACAAACTGCACGATAAAGAAAATAACTTTGATAAAGTTGGGGAACCTTTTATTTCTTATGTAGGATTTGAAACTTCGGTTCTTCTTCGGAGAGGATTTGTAATTTGAGGATGTCCGAATTGTAAACATCTGAAATGTTTTGGTATAGATCATTTGTCTTCCATTGCTGTCCTTTTTTTTTTTTTTCCCCTTCTTTTCTCTTTGGTAGGTATGTGTATGTGTGTATGGGTACGCATATGCTCATATATAGGTATGTAACTTTAAGAGCTGGATTGTTCTCTTGTATTGTATTTGTTTGTTTGTCAAAACGTTAAAAACCAATAAATATAATTATTAGAAATAATTCTACATTCCTTACCTCCCCTTTCTCTTTATGGCTGCTGTCCTGGAGAGTCTTTTAGGACTCGGGCATTTCACCAAAAAGCACTGGGGACTTGTTGCGGGTCCCATTAATGCTGGCATGTTGTGTGGCACTCTCGGTTGGCATGAGGCACTTAGCCTACTTTTTAAAACCCGGACAGGACAATAGTGCGAGCCACAGGGCCAACGCGACTCAGTTTGACCGCTTTACTCTGAGAAACTCAGCTATTGCCTCCAGTTTTTAGACGTGTAGACCAGTGTTTTTCAACCACTGTGCCTCGGTACACTAGTGTGCTGTTAGTGATGGTCAGGTGTGCCGTAGAAAATCATCCTATTTTACCTAATTGGCCTAAAAATATTTTTTGAAAAGGAATTAATTATCTGCAAATATCATTTACCATTTTTGAGTGTCTGTGCTGTAGTAGTGACTGGTGGCGTAATCATGTAATAATTATAATTTGTATATAATTTTGTATATTGAAGTGAACATGTTAAGTGCAATTTGAAAGAAGAAATATAAAATATGATTAAAAAAATACATTTTTGTGTGTTTATTTGATTCCTATTAAAGACACTTAAGATAAGAATAAGATAAGAATAACTATAGTGTAACTATAGGCGGGTACAGATTTGTTTAATATTTTTGGTTGGTGGTGTGCCTCGTGGTTTTTTTCAATGAAAAAATGTACCTTGGCTCAAAAAACGTTGAAAAACACTGGTGTAAACGACAAGGTGCGGTCAGGCTTGATGGATGAGCCGAGGCCAGCTGGAAATGACCTGTGAACCTAATCCAGGAGTCAGTAATCAGCGTAAAGGTTTGCGCTATTCTCTGAGGGCCGGACGGTGGTAAAACCGCGACGCATTATGAAATAAATAGCAAAAGGCAGCCCCCTAACACGGTAATTTTATTGAGTTATCCCATAAGTGGCTCAGCCAAATCCGTCTGCTGCACTTTGCTTAATGTACAACAGCTGGTGGTGGCTGGGGCCCGTGGCGGCCATGATGGATATGATGTCACACCACAGTTCCCGCCCACTCCAAAAAACTCCAATGATTTCTCCTCTGATACGAAAAGCGTGTTGGAATGAGTGGCGACTGCTCGGGGATTGTTCTCAGCACTTTTTTTTAACCTCCTTTCCCTCACAGATGACGCACTGCGGCCGTCAAATAAAGAATCCTCTTTCCACAGTAAATCCTGCCTATTTCGAAAGGTTTTCCACATTTTGTTTCATTTGAAACTCATTAGTTTATCCCTATTTTTTTCCCGCTTCTGTTAATCGGCCGTGACGTTCCGGCACAGCTCGACCTGTCGTCTGTGGGAATAATTGGACGTAGAAGGCACACACCTGTCAGAATGAGGCTGAAGTCAGAGGAAAACTATGCTACGGGATTTAGAGAAGCAGAAACTCTGAGCAG
The DNA here is from genome assembly GCA_907169785.1 of Menidia menidia. Classification (NCBI taxonomy): domain Eukaryota; kingdom Metazoa; phylum Chordata; class Actinopteri; order Atheriniformes; family Atherinopsidae; genus Menidia; species Menidia menidia. The sequence continues at coordinate 2,453,741 of CAJRST010002224.1, forward strand.
CCAGAGCTGATCGGCCCTCGCGAGACAGTTAAAAAACAAAGATCTGGAAATGACTCATCTCAATCCTCTGATGTGAAGAGAAAAGATGAACTACCCGGCCAAAAAATCATGTTTGCACCTAATTATTTCCACCCCAAGAAAACTATCCCCAGGTGGGGAACTCTTTCTTTGGTGGGGTTCTTTGGCTACATGGAGACATTTTCAATGGAACGGAGACAGACTCCAGCCCCAGAAATCCTTTCTTTTTGAGGAAATATGAACGGAGGATGGGTTGATGGATCAAACCACTGCTATCTGAGGAGATAAACTGCCACCCTATCGTACCCACATAATCAATCAATCCATCAATCAATCAAGCTTATTTGTATAGCCCTTTACAATACCCAAATGGTACTCAAAGTGCTTTACAACAAAGCCATAAAACAATACAGAAAACATACAAAACATACAGAAACAGCTAAAAATGCTTTAGTGGTGCAGCACTGCAGGGCATTAAAATGATGCCATGACTCTCTTTTTGATCTCTTTTTATCAGTTCCACACAGATTTGACTCTGAAACCAGAGCAGAAGCTGATTTGCTGACAAAAGGCAACGCGAGTCCAGGACCGGTTGGTCTAAACTTTTGACCTGAGCTCCGTGGAGCATCTCTAGCCGAGCAAATAATGACTTTGCAGTTGCGCTCCGCGTCCCATCTGGCTGAGTTTACCAAAAAACCTGCCCGGAATAAGGGGAGAAACTTCCAAACAGAGGCCCAGCCAAGCTTGTAGAGTCATTCCCCAGAAGACTGGGGAGGGAAACTGCTGCCAAAAGCACTTAAACTAAGTTCTTAGTGAAGAGCATTGATGGTTTTAACAGGATCCCTCAGTCACTTGATGCTAGTTATCAGAATCAGAATCAGAAATACTTTAATAATCCCAGAGGGAAATTATTTTTGCTACAGGCTCCATAAGTAAAACAAAGGCATATACATATGTACATGTCTGTAAATATATACATAAGTATTTGACCCCTTGCTGATTTTGCAGGTTTGCCCACTTACAAAGAATGCTTATTTTTCCTCATCAGATAGTTATCAATTTTTATAAATTCATATGATGTGATTTTCTGGAATTTTCTTTGGGATTCTGTCTTTCACTGTTAGAATGTACATATGATTAAAGTTATAGATCGTTGCATTCTTTGTAAGTGGGCAAACCTGGAAAATCAGCAAGGGGTCAAATACTTATTTCCCCCACTGTACATGTACACAATTCCTCATATGATATAGCTAGATATATACATAAAAAAATATATGTATACCAACCTGCAAGAGCAACTTCCCAAAATTAACACATTAAAGCCTATTTAGAGCTCCTGAAATGCTCTTTTCCGTGTGTGGAAACCCCTGGAGTGGCTCTAAGGGAACAGATAATAAAGATGTGAGACTCAGACACAGCCCCGTAAAGAAAAAAAAACGTCCCCCTCAGAGCTGCCAGACGTGATTTTCAGACTCCTCCATTCACATGATCCTCAAAGCAGATGCATTCCATCACCGCTGTCATGGCGTCGTCACGGCAACCGCTTAGCTGCGTGTCACTGATGCCGCTGCTCAGTCAATGGGGGGGAGGGGGGGGGTGAGTCTGAGGGTGGAAGTGGGGCAGAGAGAAGAGATTGTGGAGTCAGAAACGAACACTAAATGAGTGAATCTCTCATTTGAACTGACCAGTAAAGACCAGTAAAGACCAGTAAAGACCAGTAAAGACCAGTAAAGACCACTAAAGAGTGGTGACGATGTTGGGAAGCTGTTAGTTCATGCTAAGTTCACCTGATCTTTGACTATGGCCGCCCCCCTGCCCCCCCCCCTATCCTGCAGGGAGGCTGGAAAAAGGCTGGGATGCACAGCAGGTACATGGTTAATTAATGGATGCGACTCTATTTTGGGACTGTGTGCAAGCCATGTTTGCCTGAGAGGTTCAGAAATACTCAGATCACAGATTTGAACTTTAGCTAACGGCACAAAGGCTCGCTTCTCCTTTTCATACGTGTCGTGACATAGAAATACATATACACACATATACTCTAAGTGTTTCCAAAAATGACGGAACTCTGGTTCATCATTTAACCCTCATATGTTGGAAGAAAATTACATTGATTATGTTGCGGATCATTTTGACCCGCACCGTGTAAATGACTGCAAAAACACTCACAAAAACAGGTTAAACCAATAAAAAATTATGTAATATTGAATGAACTTTTAGAAATGTGACGTACAATGCATTTTTAATTCCAACACTTACTTTAAAAATGTGAAATTTGATCCGTATCCTGTTTAAAAACGCATTATTTTCCTCGCAGAATCTAAGAATCGAAGGCACTGAATATTTTCCGGCTTTTTCTGCCTCCTCCCAAATGTGTGCCAGTTTCACTGAGCTCTGACACGAGCACTCTGCGCTCCCCTCAGACCAGGAGCTACAAGAATAATGCATTTGCACAGCAGTCGATGAGCGAAAGGATCAACCAGAGGGCCCAAAACGAAAAGGGGAAGAGAAAGTTTGCTAATGTACGTCTCACTGTACGGAGTAAAAAAAAAAAGAAAAGTGCTCCTTCGATGTGCTGCAGACTAAAACAGAAACTTTTTATCAACATGATTTTAAGGCATCGCCACTTGTTTGTGTGTGCACGGGCGTGTGTGTGTGCACGTAGTGATGCAACCCGATGCAAAGTGAAGAGGCTCAGCGGAGGAATTAGCCTCAAGCCTGCAGGGAGCCCACTACAGAGGACCAGAGATGTCTTCCTCTGTACGAGCGAGTGTCTGGAATAAACCAGAACGAGTGGCTATTATGGCTGGTTTCATTGTGAGGAACATAGCAGAGAGCCTGTTTGCCACCAGTAGTCTCAGAGAAGATGTAGAGCAGCTTAGTCTGGTTGCAAACATCAGCAGCGTCTGTTAGAATTTGGCTAAAATGACTCATTTTAGCATAGTATGCTATAATTACTGGTTGTTTTATTCTTTTTAGAACTGTACTTTTTGTTAAAGTCTCTGGCTGTGACCACAGACCCTCCTTTTTCTCTCTCTGTTGCATTATATCAACCAAACACACACCATTCGTTACCACATTCCTGTCATCTGCATGAATTAGGACCTGGCCTGTTTATGCCCAGAGGTAACTAGCCAATAGGACTCAGTTGTGTCATGTCCTCGTGTTAGAATTTGGCTATAATTACTCATTTTAGCATAGTATGCTATCACATGATCTATGTAAATTACGGATTGTTTTATTTTCTTTTCTAGCTATATTTTGTGTTGAAGTCTCTGGCTGTGTCCACAGACTCTCTTTTCTCTCTTTTTCTTTCTCTCTTGCATTAGATCCACCTTTAGGTCAACACACACACACCATTTGTTACCACATTCCTGTCCTCTGCATGAATTAGGACCTGGCCTGTTCCTGCCCAGAGGTAACTGGCCAATAGGACTTGGTTGTGTCCAGTCCTCCTTTGAGGAGGACTGGACACAACCAAGTCCTATTGGCCAGTT
>CAJRST010002224.1:2457355-2468532 GCA_907169785.1 Menidia menidia
TACTTTTTGTTAAAGTCTCTGGCTGTGACCACAGACCCTCCTTTTTCTCTCTCTGTTGCATTAGATCCACCAAACACACACCATTCGTTACCACATTCCTGTCATCTGCATGAATTAGGACCTGGCCTGTTTATGCCCAGAGGTAACTAGTCAATAGGACTCAGTTGTGTCATGTCCTCGTGTTAGAATTTGGCTATAATTACTCACTTTAGCATAGTATGCTATCACATGATCTATGTAAATTACTGATTGTTTTATTCCTTTTATAACTCTACTTTTTGTTAAAGTCTCTTTCTGTGACCACAGACCCTCCTTTTCCTTTCTCTGTTGCATTATATCAACCAAACACACACCATTTGTTAGCACATTCCTGTCATCTGCATGAATTAGGACCTGGCCTGTTCCTGCCCAGAGGTAACTGGCCAATAGGACTTGGTTGTGTCCAGTCCTCCTTTGAGGAGGCGGATGGAGCCCAGGAGATAATGCCCATCACCCAGATCTCAGGGCTCTTTGCCCACTGAGACCCTGAATGTGACCTAATAAATGTAATTTTTTATACTTTTGATCTACTCTGGTTTGTTCTCAGGTTTCCAACTAAAGAATCGGGTTGACACGTCGCAGCACCGATTGTATAAACACGTTTTCTGTATGATATCCAGCATCTCCTGGACTGGCTTTCTTCACACTCCCTGTTTGTGTTGCTGCTGGACAAACCTGGGCTAAATCAAAGGCAGCTTTCTTCCCACCGCGGCGCCCTCCTCTCATCCGTTATCCTCCTCTGAAAGGTGCGTCTTGCTATCGATTTCCACCACCTGCCAAGAGCTCAGCGAACATCTGCTTCTTTGGGCAGAGCCATTACTCATCCCATCATATCAATAATCAGCCCGTTCCCTCTCTGTTTGGGATGGTAAACCTGTGTTTCTGGCTCAGAGACCACCACCTTTATACCAGGAAGCGCCATGCTTCCAGACCTGTTCACACCATAAACGGTGAGCTGGATTCTGGTTGGTTGGAAGGAGATTGTTAGCTATGTTCTGCTACAATTACAGCCACTGTTCATAGTGTCATTGCTATCGCTATCATTAATATCAATATCATTGGCATTTTTCATCCAGTATATGTGTTACTGTGTTGGCTGCTTCTCTCTCTCTCTCTCTCTCTCTTGTCCTCTCTGTCTCTCAACCCCAACCCGTCCCCCCACCTTGAGCATTGGTTCTGTTAGAATTTGGCTATAATTACTCACTTTAGCATTTTATGCTATCACATTTTCTATGTAAATTACTGATTGTTTTATTTTCTTTTGTGTTAAAGTCTCTGGCTGTGTCCACAGACTCTCTTTTCTCTTTTTCTTTCTTTATTTCACACCTTTAGGTCAACACACACACACCATTTGTTACCACATTCCTGTCATCTGCATGAATTAGGACCTGGCCTGTTCCTGCCCAGAGGTAACTGGCCAAAAGGACTTGGTTGTGTCCAGTCCTCCTTTGAGGAGGCGGATGGAGCCCAGGAGATAATGCCCATCACCCAGATCTCAGGGCTCTTTGCCCACTGAGACCCAGAGAGAGGTTTTTGTCTGTTAGAGCCCAGCTGATACACTTAACTGTGTCCAATAAATGTCAATTTTATACTTTTGATCAACTCTGGTTTATTCTTAGGTTTCCAACTGAAGAATCGGGTTAACATTTCTGCTCCAGGTTTCTTCCCCCTAAAGGCAATTTTTCCCTCCCTGGGTCTCCTTGTGCTGCTCTTGGTGGGAACTGTTGTTCTTCTGTAAATAACTCAGAGTCTGAGCTGCTTTGGTTGGGAAGCTGGGAGATACCTGCTTTTTTAATGTGGAGCTATAGGAATAAAATTGAATTGAATTGAATTGAATTGTGTTGAGGTCATGGAGCCGCCTCTGTCCTGAAACAACCTCCTGTTCGTCTGTGACACAGCAACTCTGGGACACAATCATCCATCAAGCCGAGGACGATGGGGGGGGGGTTGTAGACTGGACCCTCTGAAGGTTTTTGGGGTTTAACGATAGCAAAGGCAGCGAGGTAAAGCCGGTCGGGGCGCTTTGCTGTAATTACTCAGACCTGGACGAGGCCGGGGTCACTCAGCCCATTAGGGGGAACAACCTGCCTCCACCCGGACTACTTTCCCCTGACACCCCAATAAATCTCCACGGAGGAATCCTCTGAAAGCTGCGCGCAGAGCGTGAAAACAGACGGCTCTAATCAGGTGCCCTTAGAGGCGGTTTACTGCCTGCTTTCCCAACAGCTAATGGTTAAAAAGCACAACCCGGGCCTGATCACAGCCTCTGTGACTGAGGCCTCCTGTGGAAATTAACTCATTGGCTGCCAAAGACGTCTATAGACGTCTTTTATGTTTTTCAACGAGAGTGGCTTGGGGACGATCTGCTAAAGCTTGTCCGTAAATATCAGGCTTCTAGACAGAGTATGTAGTAACAAATTGACCCTCTAGGGGGCAGTGCCACTTTTGATGGGAGATGAGCATAGACTGTAGGCAAATAAGAAAAACGTAACGGTTCGATATGAGAGAACATGTCGCCGGTGAGACGCAAGTCCAGGAAGAACGGAATAAGGTAGAAACAAAAAATTTTCCTGATGAAAGAAGAGAGTCTACTCTTTCTTTCGGTGTGTTCGGTGTTTACATAGTCATAGCACAAACTATTCTGTGGCTCTCGAAAAATCAGTCAAAATGCTCCAAAAATTCTGGTAATATGGGACTCTGTTCTGAAAATGGCTGGCAGTCAATGAGTTAAGGATTCAGGGCACTTTTCTGTTGTCTGTCGTCATGGCAACTCGTCATTAGAGGACATGGTTTCATCGTAAGGTGCGAAATTCACTGACACTTAAAAATAGATAAATAAATCCACATAAACGTCTATTTTTTTGTGTGATTTTTTGTTTTTTCTGCTTCTCTCCAGTGATTTGTGCCGTGCTTTTGCCTCTTTATGCTTCTTTGTTTTTCTGGCTCTGTTTGGTTTTTGTTCTGCTTTCTATGAAATATTTTTTTCCGCAGACAAAACTACCGGTGAATTTTGGGGTGTGTTGGAAACTTCCGCCACACATAAGCTGGGACATGAGCTAATCAGAAAGGCTTCTGATGTTTGTCATTCTGATCACTTCTGTTTTCTTTATAAATGTCAGCATCCCCGAACAGCCAGTTTCTATGAGTTTATGGTTTGGAAATGAGCAGACTGCTCTCCTATTTTATGGAAGTCTGTCAGTGAGCATAAGCTCATGGTCTGTTGATGTGCTTCTACATAATTTTGAATCTGCATTTAATATTATTGATGTAATTGCATCTGAAAAGCTCAGAATTGTATCTGGTCAGCAGAAGAGTCCACGGAGAAACTGTCCAGCTGTTGCAAATCAGAGGAGAAAATGCCTCAAAGCATTAGGAAATCCTCAAAGAAAACGCAACATCATCATAAAAAAGGGCAAAAAAGGCCTTTTTCCTGACATGATCGGATGGATTTTGTAATAACAATCACATACTTTTTAGCGACTGTTGGGAATCTAACTCTCAGGTGCAGTTAGCTCCTGACTTTAGGACTCAAAAAAGGTAAAAATGAGTTTGCAACAATCATCTGAAACATCAGAACAAAAAGCTGGAGCTAACATGGAAGTCCTGCCAGTGTTAAACCCCAGAAGAAGACAGTTAAGACTAAAACTCGCTCATTTTAGACACCAGATGAGAGAAAATGAATTGCTTTTATGTTTCTTTCTTAGGTGTTAACAAACAGATTTGACACAACCTGAAATTTAGTGTGTTAATTGGATGAAATACCCAGTGGTAAATCTGTAAAGTCACTCATCCTGTTTTCAGCGGATGCTGGTTTCACCTGTTTTTCATTAACATCCAGATCCGGAGTCAGAAGACCTGGGTTGACTTGTTTATTAGATTCCTCTCGTGGAGATGTCCATAGTTAAGGCCAGTTAGCCGGGGCTACCTTTGAAATTCGGGGAGAAAATTGAGCTCAAACGCTCCAGGAATGCGTGCCTCTGGGGCAAATTCTTACACCTTTAGAAAAGCGTCTGCCGGGTGACACGGCGGCCGAGATATCCATCAAAACCAACTCATGACACCAGATCGCCCTGAATGTTCCAACAATCAAAACGGCCGTCCCCGAAGGCCCTCCGGCAGCAGAAACCAGGCCACAATGGATCAAATAGCTCCCGCTGTGGTCCGAATCCCCGTCCTGCTCCAGTCGGTTGCACATCTATATGCTTAAAACCAAAAGTGTTGTTAGAATTTGGCTATAATTACTCACTTTAGCATTGTATGCTATCGCATAATCTATGTAAATTGCACTATACTTTTGTGTTAACTTCTCTGGTTGTAAACACAGATTCTCTTTTCCTCTCTGTTGCTGTAGACACACACTTTTTTTTACCACATTCCAAGATTATCTGCATTAATTAGGATCTTGCCGGTTCATGTCAGGGTTATAGGGCTAGTATAGTAAGTAAGTGAAAAAAAAACAAGGTTTATTGGTCTTCCAAAAGACAAAGAAGGCTCGACAACTGTGGGGGAGAAATGGGCCGTTAGGTTGAGCTAAATCAACGAAATAAGCAAAACAAAACAGGGCCTAACTAACAGTACATTTGAAAGTAAGCAAAAGAAAATAAAATCCTGCCAGTCTTAGCTAATAAAGACTCATAATAATACAAGGGTGGCACCAACCTACTCACCTGGGGTATCTAACAGAAATTAGAGAGAAAAAACAAAAACTGGATATGTAAAAGTGGCCGATTTTGTCTGTGAACTCATAAATGTCATTTTTTTGCACTTTCGATCTGCTCTGGTTTATTCTCAGGTTTCCAACTGGATAATCGGGCTAACAGTGTCATCAATAAAGAGCGGGGAATCTCATCAAACGAAGGGCTACTCTCTTTATATCCTGAGCGTTTTTTTATTGGTTGCAGAGGGATTATCTCTCACACGGACCTGAACTGTTCACCATCGCCTTACACCACGGGCATGTGAGGGTTAGCCTAACCTTCTCAGAAGTCCAACCTCTTACCTGCTGCCACATCCAGATGCTAACATGCTAACAGCATCACTGTAGACACAAACAAGAGGCTCCAAACATGCTCCCCCCACCACCTTATCAGAGCAATAGTTTCTAAACCAGACCCAGAAAGACTGATTCATGCGTTTGTCTGTAGCAGGTTGCTCACTGGGCTCCGATCCAGCTGTGATCCAGCTGCAGAACATCCAGAACCAGCTGCAGAGTTCTGACCAGAACCAGGAAACAGGACCACATCAGTCCAGTTCAGAACCAGGAACCAGGAACCTGGACCACATCAGTCCAGTTCAGAGCCAGGAAATAGGACCACATCAGTCCAGTTCTCAGGTCTCTGCTTCCTGTCACTCAGAGAATAGACTTTAAATCAGCTTTAAATCAACTCTTCATGGTTTGACCTGTTAGAGCCAGATGAACCAACTGGACTCTGAGAACCAGGTTCTGGTCTCCTGCTGGGGCCCAGAGGCAGAACTAAACCAGGTGAAGCTTAATTTCACCTCCATGCTCCTAAAATCTGGATCAGTCTTCCAAAAGAGGAGAAACAAAGTTCAAATCCAGGCTGAAAATGCTTCTGTTTAACTGTGCAGATAGAAACTGGATGTGTTTTATCTGCACCCTTCACTTTTCATCTGTCTAATTCTTATCATTTTTAATACTTTTCTTGTTTTTCTGCTTTTAGATTCTCTGTGAAGCACTTTGAATTGTTTGAAATGTCCTGTACAAACTAACCTGCCTCGCCTTATCTCCGGGTCCAGCTCTCGCTGACCTGCAGTAACCTTTCTGCGAGCCCAAACGGGAGGACACACGGAGCCAGCCTCCCTCAGGGCCTGATAAATGGCTTTTTATTCCCTCTGCGCCGCTGTTGGAGCAGGTGTCTTTCATATTGTCCCTGTCACCCGGAGATATATCCGTCCCCTTTTGTTTTTAACGTCTCTCTCCGTCATGGCGGTATCTCAGGCCCTGACAGGGAGCGGACGGATGAGGGAATAATACGGGCAGTAACAGTAAATCTCAGCCCAACCTGACCGCGCTCATTTCCCGATGAGACACAGCCGTAAATAACGGCCCTCCCCTCCCGCCTCCCCCCTCCTCCCTCCCCCTCCCCCGTTTTAGCCAATCAATGCCTAATCAATCACTCGCAATTATTGCCAGACTGTGGCCGGACTGTTGTGTCCAGCCGGGGGGATCAATGGCGGCTGTCTCAGCCAGAGATGCAAACAGTCAGGCGGGGATGGACTAATTAACTCATTGGCTGCCAAAGACGTCTATAGACGTCAATTCAAATACAACCGTTGACTGCCAAAGACGTCTATAGACGCCTTTTATGTTTTTCAACGCGAGTGGCTGGGGGACGATCTGCTAAAGCTTGTCCGTAAATATCAGGCTTCTAGATAGAGTATGTAGTAACAAATTGAGCCTCTAGGGGGCAGTGCCACTTTTGATGGGAGATGAGCATAGATTGTAGGCAAATAAGAAAAAGGGAACGGTTCTATGAGAGAACATGTCGCCGGTGAGACGCAAGTCCAGGAAGAACGGAATAAGGTAGAAACACATTTTTTTTCCTGATGAAAGAGGAGAGTCTACTCTTTCTTTTGGTGTGTTCGGTGTTTACATAGTCATAGCACAAACTATTCTGTGGCTCTTGAAAAATCAGTCAAAATGCTCCAAAAACTCTGGCAGTATGGGACTCTGTTCTGAAAATGGCTGCCAGTCAATGAGTTAAGAGGAGGGGAATAAGAGGTGATTGGTTTGGTTTCACCAGTGTGAGGAGAGAGCTGTGAAGACTGGCTGGAGGTCAGAACCAGATGAAGGAGTCATTAATATAATGAGGAGAAGGACTCAAACCCACGCATTTGTCTCACTTTGAGCTGCAACATCTACGTAAATCTAACACACACTGAAGTAAATCTAAAGGAACATATGACTGGAACTGCTGGTTGGAGAGTATATACGTCTAAAAATTGAAATGTTTACAGCAGTGTGGGAAGGATTCAGGAAAAAAAACAGCAGAAAATATCAAATCAGGCACAAAGATCTTTTTTCTGTGGGTCCTCTACTGGTGGGGGCAGGTGTGCATGATGGTGTTCATTAAAATGACGGTTTCACTGTGAAAATCATGATGGTTTTTAACCCCATCCATGCGAATTAGATATTTTCTTACCCCGTTATCGACCAGCTAAGGTCACTTATGTCTGCAGATGCTTCTGAAGTCAGATTTAAATCGTGCGCACGGTGGGTGCTTCCTCTCAGGCTTTGCATTTGGAAAATGCAAACACAACATGCAGAGTTTGAGTAAAGTATTGTTTCGTTTTGCATGCTTGAGGACTGAGGACTTTGGGGTTCATGTCAGGAAACAGTGAGAACGGTTAGCTCTGATGTGGGAACACCGAGTTTGATCTTACTCCCTCTGGGCGGGGAACATGTAGCTTCTAAATAAATAAATAAGTAAATTAATTAATAAATAAACCAGACACCTGTTTGGTCATTTCTGTCGAAGGACTAAAACAATAACGTAATGACTCGTGATGTGATCTATTCAGAAATATGAGCACATTTTGTAATGCTTCGTTATCCCTGCTCATCCTATTAACTGACAGGCTGATTTGGCTTTTCAAATTCAGAAAATATTCTCGGCTGAGGAAGAGCCGATTATAACGTTTCGTGAATTTAAACCAGAGAAAAGCTGGAAAGAGCGACTGGAAGGTGTAGAGTCTTAGACAATTAGCTAAAAATATTCCCAGCTGCTCAGGTTCAGCCTTAAGCTCTACTTCAGTGTTAAATTCCCAAAGATAAAAGACATTTTGTGCATGAAAAAACATCATTTAAAAAACAAATGAATAAGTTAAGCCGACAGACAGAATTTCACTTTCAGTTAAAGGGGGGAAAAGGGCATAAACAGAGTCAACAAAGGAGCCACTTTCACTATTCTTCCATTTTTCATGTATATTAAGATCTTTTGTATCCTTCTGAGCTAAGAATATCTCCTCAGACAGACATTTAAATACCCCAGTCCCAACACATGACTCCATCTCTTGAATTATTCAGGGTTTTTTTTTTATGCAACCCGTGTTTTTATAAACTGGAGACGGACAAGGGAGGGAATTAGGGGCAAGAGACGGAGGGGGTGGGTTATAAATAGGTCACACTGCGATGATGCTCCATGACAACCCAGCTGCAACGGCAGATGGATAAAAAATGAAAAGTGGAGCAAGAATGACAACCAAATAATAAAAACCAGCACAAAGCAGGGCTGCTGGAGCCACCATGCTAATGCTAATGTTAGCTTCTGTTGCTCCACAGGTCTGTCTCCAGAGGGTAACGGTTTCATATCTGAGTTTTTAAATGAATCCATATGAGTATGACCAGTTCAGCTCAGTGGAATAAGACACAAAGAGGAAACCACAGATGTGTGATAGATGTTTTTTCTTTTTATAAATCTTCTTGTTTTTGCAAAACAAAAGGTGCAAAGTCAATGAATGGAACCCACGCATGGCTCTTTAAAAGATTACAATCAAATATCTACTTCAGAAGTCTACTTCTCTTCACTTTCTGGCTATTTTTGCTCCCCCGACACCCAAAGTTCACACGGCCACTCCGTCTGAGTGCACATCGCCCAGAAACAGAAGTTGAAAACACCAACTTCTGTTTCTGTCTGGTCTCATGAATGTGGACGCGGACTCAGAAATGTGTGATTATTTCCCTTTCAGCTTTGCTCTATAACGGAGGGGAACATCATGTGTTCTTCCAATATGGTGGAACGAACTACCAAACACTACAAAAACACCAGTTCCCTTTCTATCTTTAGGAAACCCACCTCTCCACAGAGCATCTTCTATCCAGACTCCTCCCCAGATTCTGACTGGGGATTCTCCTCTAGAGAACTTATTGTCATATTGATAACTGTAAAATTAACTAACAATTCGTAGAAAACAGCACTGGTATATCTTTATCTATAAAGCAATACTTGGTAAACTCCCACTGTACCTCTGTAACCTCCTCTCTGTGAGTTCTGGTAGTTATCAGTATCAGTGGTTACTTTTTAATGTACCCTGAGCTTCATCTGAATTGGGAAAAACTGCATCTTCCTACTCTGCACCTTGGAGATGGAATAACCTCCAGAAAGAGCTCAAATTAGAAACTCTCGTGTCCATTAATGAATTTAAAGCAACCATGAAGAATGTAGTGATGGAGATATGTGCTTGTTTTTCTTGAGATGCTCAATGTGTTTTAACATACTGCTCTGATTGTATTATGAAAAATGTAATATGTTGTAAATATGTATATTGTTCCTGTGGTTTGGCTGCTACCTTGGCCAGGTCTCTCTTGAAAAAGAGATTATGAATCTCAATGGGACTTCCTGGTTAAATGAAGGTTAACTCATTGGCTGCCAAAGACGTCTATAGACGTCTTTTATGTTTTTCAACGAGAGTGGCTGGGGGACGATCTGCTAAAGCTTGTCCGTAAATATCAGGCTTCTAGACAGAGTATGTAGTAACAAACTGACCCTCTAGGGGGCAGTGCCACTTTTGATGGGAGATGAGCATAGACTGTAGGCAAATAAGAAAAAGGTAACGGTTCGATATGAGAGAACATGTCGCCGGTGAGACGCAAGTCGAGAAGAACGGAATAAGGTAGAAACAAAATTCTTGTCCTGATGAAATAAGAGAGTCTACTCTTTCTTTTGGTGTGTTCGGTGTTTACATAGTCGTAGCACAAACAATTCTGTGTCTCTTGAAAAATCAGTCAAAATGCTCAAAAAACTCTGTCAGTATGGGACTCTGTTCTGAAAATGGCTGGCAGTCAATGAGTTAAATAAAAAAATAAAAAAATAAAAAATTGGGTCTGCTTTGTCAGCTAAATGCATAAACATAAACATAACCTTCTATCCGGCCTCACGGACATTAAGCTCATTAAGTCTAGACACCGAACTCCGAGGAGCCTCCTGCCTCCGTCTGCCATCTTTTATATCGATACCAGGATGATGATGCTATCTGATGTCTGAGTCATGTAAATAGAAGAGGGGGGATAACCCTCGAAGCTTTCTCTTTCTCTTTCTCTTTAGCAGCCCTCCCCCCCCCGGCCCTTGTCCTGCCCGCCGAGGCCCAGCGGGGCGTCCGGATCAGGCTTACCACACCAGCCCCGATGCCTCCACAGACCCCCACACACACCCGCCCCCATCCCCCACCCGCTGCCCCGATCTGCATCACAATAACATGGAGGGGGGGGCGTGGGAGGGGGGAGGATTTGAGGAGGAAAACCTGAAGAGGGCTCGGAGAGAGTGACCTCACAGAGCCCAGAAAAGCCCCCAAAAAACCCAAAACAGTAGCAAGCAAATGGGTCTAGCTGTGTTTCTGTGTGTGGAGCGTTAGCATTAGCGTTAGCATGTAGCATTAGCATGTGGCCTGTTGTCCTGTGTGTGTGTCTGTGTGTAATAAACAAACACAAAAAAACCCAAAACAGTAGCAAGCAAATGGGTTTAGCTGTGTTTCTGTGTGTGGAGTGTTAGCATTAGCGTTAGCATTAGCATGTGGCATTAGCATGTGGCCTGTTGTCCTGTGTGTGTGTCTGTGTGTAATAAACAAACACAAAAAACCCCAAAACAGTAGCAAGCAAATGGGTTTAGCTGTGTTTCTGTGTGTGTGGAGCGTTAGCATTAGCATGTAGCATTAGCCTGTGGCATTAGCATGTGGCCTGTTGTCCTGTGTGTGTGTCTGTGTGTAATAAACAAACCCCAAAAAAAACAAAACAGTAGCAAGCTGTGTTTCTGTGTGTGGAGCGTTAGCTTTAGCATTAGCATGTGGTATTAGCATGTGGCCTGTTGTCCTGTGTGTGTCTGTGTGTGATAAACAAACACAAAAAAACCCAAAACAGTAGCAAGCAAATGGGTTTAGCTGTGTTTCTGTGTGTGTGGAGCATTAGCATCAGCGTTAGCATGTAGCATTAGCATGTGGCCTGTTGTCCTGTGTGTGTCTGTGTGTAATAAACAAACACAAAAAAACCCCAAAACAGTAGCAAGCAAATGGGTTTAGCTGTGTTTCTGTGTGTGTGGAGCGTTAGCATTAGCATGTAGCATTAGCCTGTGGCATTAGCATGTGGCCTGTTGTCCTGTGTGTGTGTCTGTGTGTAATAAACAAAC
>CAJRST010002224.1:2483703-2495129 GCA_907169785.1 Menidia menidia
GATTTTGCACTTTTTATCATTTTATTTTTTACATTTTAGTTCGGCTCCTTATTGTTATATTTTCATTCAGAGATGCCGATAAAATGTTATAAAATTTGCGAATAGGTTTAAGAAAAACAAAAACAGCGATTAGGGTGGCTCGCTGTGCTGTGATTGGCTAATATTGCAGTAGCTCTACGCCATTGGTTTATCAGGTGTCTGAAACCGGAAGTGCTGGTCTAGAAACGCTAAACTTAACCCAGACGCTTCTCCCCGGACTCAGCGGCCACTCAGGAGTTTTCCTGACCGTGTTAAGGCTCCGGAATGGGCATCGAGGCCTGGTACATGGACTCCTCCGAGGAGGACCAGCGAAAGCCGCACAAATTGAGCCCCCCCCGGCCCGTGTCCCCGGAACAGCTCCAGGCTTTGGGGGTCTTCCACTGGAAGGTGAAGTCTCCGCACGGCCGCGTTACGTAATCACGTTTAAAAGTATAAAAACACGTGTGCACGGACACCAGGAGTGGTCAGTGGTCAGGGAAAACCCTGCTAGAGTGTTTTCATGTGTGTGCAGCTGAATGCGGACATCTATGAGACGGATCCGGAGCTGGAGCAGATCCGGAAGAGCCGGGGTTACTCCTACATGGATATTATCACGATTCATAAGGACAAACTCCCCAACTATGAGGATAAGGTAACCCTTTTCAACGTTAGTTTGTTTGTTCTCTGCTTCCAAACGGGACTGTTTCTTGTAATCATTTGAGGTGGTGTCATTCTCAGATTAAAGACAAGAGTTTTGCAAAATTACAGAAGAAATGGGACTGAAAACAAGCAGTGTGGGATCACGTGACAGGGAACAGAACAAACAGCTTTGGGATTTCCTCCAAGAAGTCTGGGAACAAAGTCCCCAAAGAAAGAAATCCCCTTTAAAGATAAAAAGACTCAAAGCTTTCTATTTGTTTCTTGTTTGAAGAAAGAAATGCCCTTTAAAGAAAAGACTCAAAGCTTTCTATTTGTGTCTTGTTTTAAGAAAGGAATCCCCTTTAAAGAAAAGACTCAAAGCTTTCTATTTGTTTCTTGTTTTAAGAAAGAAATCCCCTTTAAAGAAAAGACTCAAAGCTTTCTAATTGTTTCTTGTTTTCTTTGAAACATCTTTTTTTAAATGGAGACTGATGGAGACCCCTGAACTGTGTGGACCCTGTCTGTCCCCCCCAGCTGAAGATGTTTTACGAGGAGCACCTCCACCTGGACGATGAGATCCGCTACATCCTGGAGGGTCGGGCTTATTTCGACATCCGGGACCGGGAGGACCGGTGGATCCGGATCGCCATGACGACGGGAGACCTGATCACGCTGCCGGCCGGCATCTACCACCGCTTCACCCTGGACGAAACGGTACTGACCGGGGGTTTTATTCCAGGCTAAAAAGAGCTTGGTGTTGTTCAAATCCCTCCAATCGTCCTATAGCTGCTCCCAACTTTTTCTCACTGAAAGTGCAAATTATCCAACTGATGGTTCCAAACGTTTATTAAAGGATTTTTCGTCATGCAAACGCCCAAGACCACCGTGAGCACTGCAAAATACGCGGTGGAAAATATTCATCAATAAAACCGTCATGTTACCTTACATGAATTATCAAATTAAACTTATTAAACAAAATATAAATTCTCTAAATTGTCCGTACCGTATGCCCCTCCAATCAGAAGGTTGGGAGTTGCTAGAAGTCCGTTTCTTCCATTTTTTCCGTCCTTTGCCTTTTCTCTTGCACACGCAGACTAATTATAAACAAACTCAGAACTTCCTATCAAAGGCATCACGTGATCAAGTGAAGACCCAATCGGTGACGTCTCCATATGACATTGTTAGAATATTTTCCCAAATTATGTAAATATTAATCGAAAGATACACAAAGATATGAAATAGATATTAAAAGTAAAACATATTAATATTCATAAAATAAATTCACACAGAAAAAATGCCCATGTAACTGCGTAAGCTACAACTAGTCTCTTTTTCTGTCCCCAGAACTACGCTAAGGCCATGCGGCTGTTCGTGGGCGAGCCGGTGTGGAAATCCTACAACCGACCGGCCGACGACTTCCAAATACGCCAGCAGTACGTGGCGTCTCTGCAGGGGTCCTGAAGGAGACGCGGAGTCCAAGATCCTGCAGAAAAGCTGTGGTTTTACGCCCCAAAATGTTTAGAGATGGGTGAAAAGATGAAACCTCACAGGGGAAATAAGCTCTCCCTCTTCTGGGTTTACTCAGCTTCATAATGGTTCCAGTTCACCTACAAGTTTCATGTAGTTTTTACCCAATAAAAGCCTCAAATTGAGATTTAAAGTGGGACAGAGGTCCCTCTAACTCTACAGAACAAACAAAATGCAAAAATAATAAAGCTGCTACGTGGGGTCTGTTTCTTTATTTTTAATAATTTTTCCATTAATCAGGAGAGGTTGATTTAAAACAGATCCATTTATGATAAAAACATTTTTTAATATACATAAATATGATCAACATGATGTGGAAATAACAGAGAAATAAAGATATCCGCGAAACACAAAAAATCAAACATAATGTGCCTGTGTGTGTGTGTGTGTGTGTTTTTTAATGATTTTTTACAGCTTTGGATATTTTCTTCTTTTAGTGGACAGAAGCTGATGCCGGCTGATGAAATCGAGTGGTTTGATAATCCGGAAATCCAGCAGAAGAAGCCGCTCTTATAGTTTTTATTAGTCCGAGTTCAGGCTGAAGCTGGGATAATGCCCACGAGTAGCCGGCAGCTCCAGTAGTGTGAGTTTCTGCGGAAGTGAGGAGCTCTGTAGTGGTTTCTGAACAGCAGAAATCCTCAAATCTAAGGTTCGGACAAAGGTTTAGACACTGGAAAAGGCCTTCCCATGACCCAGTCTGCAAAGGGGAGGTCATGTGACAGGCAGAGAGGAAGCAGACAAGAAATAGACAAAAAGAAAAGGAGAAAAAAAAAACGTTCCCTAACATCAAAAACCTAAAACTGTAGCGTGAGGCCGGGTTTCTGGGGAAGTAAGGAGCTCTGTAGTGGTACTGAGAGAACACCAACATGGATCTGAACCCCAGAAATCCTCAAATCTAAGGTTTGGACAAAGGTTTAGACACTGGAAAGGCTTTCACATGACCCAGTCTGCACAGGGGAAGTCATGTGACAGGCAGAGATGAAGCGGCAGACAAGAAAGAGACAAAAAGAAAAGGAAAAAAAAATGTTCCCTAACATCAAAAACCTAAAACGGTAAAAAGTTTGCCCTTCACTTTTGGAGGAGGCAGCAGCTCCTCGCTCTGATCCACTTCCAGGAGGTTCTGCTTGTTGCTTAGCAACCCTCGGAGGTCAGGAGTTCGTCGCTGCGGCCTTTTTCTACTGTTGTTGTTTTGTTTTTGTTCGGATAAACCAGAGTAGAGAGCGGGGGTTAGCCGGTGAGGTCCGGAGCTGCTGGTTCCTCTGACTTCTGGACGGAAACAGGAGACTCATTTCCCTCTTCACTTTAAACCAGACCGGCACGTTTTCTACTTTATTTCCTCGTTAAATCTTTAAAACAGAACGGCCTCCTCTTGGGTTCTTATGCGAGCGGTTTTGTGTGAGTGTGCGGCTCCTTTCTGGGTTTTCTCCTCAGATAAAGGAACCACTGTGTGTTCCTCCCCCTGCTGGTCTACAGGAGGAACCCCAGATCCATAAAAAAACTCCTCAAAAAGCCCGTTTGAAAGCACTTTTAAGGAGGCTAAGCAGAGGAGGAGAAACCCTAATAGAGGTGTGGAGCTAGCTTCTTTTCCACAGAGGATTTTAGTCTCTGTTACACAGGAGGGGAGTGAGTTTTTCCTCTCACGCCAGACCGGCACGTTTCCTACTTTATTTCCTCTTTAAATCTTTAAAACAGAACGGACGCCTCTTAGGTTCTTATGCGAGCGTTTTTGTGAGTGTGCGGCTCCTTTCTGGGTTTTTCCTCAGATAAAGGAACCACTGTGTTCCTTCCCCTGTTGGTCTACAGGAGGAACCCCAGATCCTTAAAAAAACTCCTCAAAAAGCCCGTTTGAAAGCACTTTTAAGGAGGCTAAGCAGAGGAGGAGAAACCCTAATAGAGGTGTGGAGCTAGCTTCTTTTCCACAGAGGATTTTAGTCTGTGACACAGGAGTGGAGTGAGTTTTTCCTCTCACGCCGGACCGGCACGTTTTCGACTTTATTTCCTCTGTAAATCTTTAAAACAGAACGGGGAGCCCGGGTTCTTATGCTAGCGGTTTTGTGTGAGTGTGCGGCTCCTTTCTGGGTTTTCTCCTCAGATAAAGGAACCACTGTGTTCCTTCCCCTGCTGGTCTACAGGGGGAGGAACCCCAGATCCATCCAGATCCTTCAAAAAACTCCTCAAAAAGCCCGTTTGAAAGCACTTTTAAGGAGGCTAAGCAGAGGAGGAGAAACCCCTCTAAGAGGTGTGGAGCTAGCTTCTTTTCCACAGAGGATTTTAGTCTGTGACACAGGAGGGGGGTGAGTTTTTCCTCTCACGCCAGACCGGCACGTTTTCGACTTTATTTCCTCTTTAAATCTTTTAAAACAGAACGGCCTCCTCGAGCGGTTTTGTGTGAGTGTAGATCTACAGGAGGAGGAACCCCAGATCCATCCAGATCCATAAAAAAACTCCTCGAAAAGCCCGTTTGAAAGCACTTTTAAGGAGGCTAATCAGAGGAGGAGAAACCCCCCTAGAGGTGTGGAGCTAGCTTCTTTTCCACAGAGGATTTTAGTCTCTGTGACACAGGAGGGGAGTGAGTTTGTCCTCTCACGCCAGACCGGCACGTTTTCGACTTTATTTCCTGTTTCTTCTCCTCAGATAAAGGAACCGCTCTGTGTTCCTCCCCCTGTTGGTCTACAGGAGGAACCCCAGATCCATAAAAAAACTCCTCAAAAAGCCCGTTTGAAAGCACTTTTAAGGAGGCTAACAGAGGAGGAGAAACCCCTCTAAGAGGTGTGGAGCTAGCCTCCTCTCCACAGAGGATTTTAGTCTCTGTGACACAGGAGTGGGGTGTGTTTTTCCTCTCTTCCCCCCCCCCCCCCCCCAGGCCCCCCCCCAGGCCTCTTAGACCAGTTTGAGGCACTGCGTGTTGAAGCTGTCTCCCTCCCGGCCGGCCACGGACTCCAGCAGCGCCTGCTTCTTCTGCGTGCTGCGTGAGGACTCCAGCTCGTACATGGTGGTGAGGTTGAAGAGCACGCTCTCGTGCAGGTACAGGGCGGGGTCCCGCTGCACCAGGCCCTCCAGCTGCCCCAGGGACTCCTTCAGCCGGCCCAGGTACAGCAGGCACACCGCCGCGTTGTTGTTGGCCTGAAACAGAAACACAGGGCCTAAAGTAGGGTCGTCAAAAGTATCGATACTCCAAAAAGTATCGATACTAAAATGTGGTATCCGGATACGATACTCATTTTCAAAAGTATCGATACCACCGCCCCCCCCCTTCTCTCAGATTTATTTATGTATTTTCTTACGTTGTTTATGGTCATTAACGTGACGTTAGCATTGAATTGCTAGCTTCGGCTAATGGCTAATAATAACGTGCTACCATTAATCAAGTACATATCCAACTCCGCCCACATCCAAGTCACCAATAGGAAGATCCCATGAGGTAATGCCTCATGGCAATATAGACATTCATTTAAAAATAGTGAAATGAATCTTTCGAACACTTAATTAAACTCTATCCATAATATTATGTTAAAATAGTATTGATACCACTGCCCCCCCTTCTCTCAGATTTATTTAAGTATTTTATTACGTTGTTTATGGTCATTACCGTGACGTTAGCCTTGAACTGCTAGCTTCGGCTAATGGTTAATAATAACGTGCTACCATTAATCAAGTACATATCCAACTCTGCCCACATCCAAGTCACCAATAGGAAGATCCCAGGCAAGAAAATGGTAATGCCTCATGGCAATATAGAGATTAATTTAAAAATAGTGAAATTAATCTTTCGAACACTTAATTAAACTCTATCCATAATATTATGTTAAAATAGTATCGATACCACTGCCCCCCTTCTCTCAGATTTATTTATGTATTTTCTTACGTTGTTTATGGTCATTACCGTGACGTTAGCATTGAATTGCTAGCTTCGGCTAATGGCTAATAATAACGTGCTCAAGTATATATCTAACTCCGCCCACATCCAAGTCACCAATAGGAAGATCCCAGGCAAGAAAATGGTAATGCCTCATGGCAATATAGACATTAATTTAAAAATAGTGAAATGAATCTTTCGAACACTTAATTAAACTCTATCCATAATATTATGTTAAAATAGTGTAATGTTAAATAGGTTTGTAGAGTAAGTCCTAACAAGTTTAACCAAAAAATATTTATTTCTCACAATTATGAAGGCTGTAGGGTCAGGGTTAGGGTTAGGATTAGGGTAGTTAATTCGGGCCACCAGTCACAATAACATTAGTAACAGGTCAGTTTGAAATGAAAGACACTAACCTGTCAAAATTCAGTTAAATTTTGGGGTCTTTGTTTTTATCCTTGTGGTATCGAAAATGGTATCGAGTATTTTCCTGAGTATCGGTATCCAGTTGAAAATGTTACTATCGTGACAACCCTAGACTAAAGGGCGGATTTAAGCTGCTTCTCGGCTAAAAAGCCTGTTCGGTGGAGACACAGGACTGGCTCATCCCTTGAGTTAGAGGCCTTTTTCTGGTCAGAGTTGTTAAGTGACCAAAACAAAACTAAAGGCTACAGTCAAGGCTGAAGAAGAAACAAACTTTTAAAGGGTTTCGGAATATATGATATATGATGAACTATTACTATTATATGATGCTTATATTGTATATTATATGTTCTTTCTTATGTATTTGCCTGCCTAGGGACTTCGGATGAAAACTAGCTCTGTAGCTATAATCCGGCATATTGACATTTGTTTTTATACTGATGTTAATTAATGTGCTTTGTCCCTATTCAAATAAATAAATAAAAATAAATATTAAGACTGCTTCAAAAGGTTTTACCAAAGTATAAAATGGGAAGAAATGAGGGCTGGATGAACAAGTTGGAGTACTGTTTCTGACATGGTGCACAGTTAGGACCACGTCTGACTTTTCTCGTGATCAGATCGGATCAAAATCAAGATCTGTTGGTGTTTTGTGTGAATCTTGGGACCTAAAACCAAAATAAAACGTCCCTCTTCTAAAACTTTAAGCTCCTTTCTTCTTGCAGATGAAACAACAAACCTATGACTGTGTGAGACGTGGGGTCATACTCACAACGGGGTTTTTGGGGTCCGTTTTCAACACCTCGGTGAAAGAGGCGTGTGCTTCGGTGTAGTTGTTCTGACTGAGGTAGATAAAAGCCCTGAAACGACAAACAAAGACTTAGTCCCGCTTTTCAAACCGTGGTGCTGACCTGAACCCCCTCTTGGCATTTACAACCCGTTCATTAGGGTTCATGTTCCTTGAGTCCCTAAAAGGTTTCACACAGCCTGGTCACACCCATCAGGGAATTTAGGAACAACCCAAAGGAAAGCACAAACCAGTCATGTGACCACTAAACTCTTAACATTTTCTTGTGATGCTTATATTATATACAGTGGGGGAAATAAGTATTTGACCCCTTGTTGATTTTGCAGGTTTGCCCACATACAAATAATGCTTATTTTTCCTCATCGGATGGTTATCAATTTTTATAAATTCATATGATGTGATTTTCTGGAATTTTCTTTGGGATTCTGTCTTTCACTGGATGTAGTTCACTGGAAGGAGAATGTACATATAATTAAAGTTATAGATCGTTGCATAATTTGTAAGTGGGCAAACCTGCAAAATCAGCAAGGGGTCAAATACTTATTTCCCCCACTGTATTATATGTTCTTTCTTATGTATTTGCCTACCAAGGGGATACGGATGAAAACTAGCTTTGTAGCTATAATCCGGCATATTTACATTTTTTTTTATAGTGATGTTCATTAATGTGCTTTGTCCCTATTCAAATAAATAAAAAATAAAATAAAAAAGAAGGGCCACAGTAGACTCGTAGAGACGGCTGGACGGGCTCCAAATGACGTTCCTCACAGCTTAAACCGCCCCTGTGTCTGAGGCCTGGTCCCGTTCTCATCACTCTCAGAGCTGAGCATTTCTGCCCAGAAGAAGCCCAAAGCACAGGATCTGGAAAAGGAGCACCGTTAACGTGCGCGCACCTGTTCATCAGCACGCAGGTGGCGTGGCCGGGCTCGTTTCCCGACGACTGGCAGGCCCTCTCCACGTCCTGGAAGTACCTCTCCGCCGTTTTAACGTCTCCGATCTAGCAGCAAACACACAGATGTCGGGAAAAATCTCAGTTAACTTTACTTAATTAACCCTTTAAAGCCTGACCCAAGAAATAAGTAGAGATGTTTTTCTTTTTGTTTCTCTGAAGTCTTTATTTGGCCCTCTAACAAAATATAAAAGAAACAAAAATAATTTCTCAATTTCCATAATTGATACTATGCGATAAATCAAAATGATTGTTGTGTAGTCTTCTGCCTGCTGCTATTAGGTATATCTGTTTGTGTACAACAGGGTTTGAAAAAAGCTGTTACCATTCAACGATGCAAAAGGTTTTCATTTCAGAAACCGTATGTATCAAATATGATACATTTGACATTATAGGGTTTAGTAGTTATTTAGGGCAGAGTGAGTTGAATCTGGTTGTTGCTGGTAGCTGATCCCCCAAGACTTTTGGAGTACGATTTGGTTTACAGTTTTATTTCAAAATGTGAGGAAAATTTCCATAAAAAGGTGTTTTTTATTGTGTTTTTTCACCATATGAAACAGAAGATTTTTATCTATCACAAAAAGACTTTAAATAGTAAAAATAAAGCTATTGTACCTTGAGGCTTGTTCATTATACATGCAAGTCAAAAATATATGGTGATCATTGACTATTAGATACACTTATGCACATATTAGTGTAGCAGTGACAAAAAATTAAACAACTAAAGTTGACTAGGTGAGGCTTTATGACGTCGTGAGGATATCTTTATCTTTCACAAAGAGAGACAGAGACTCCTCCTGCTTTTCAGTAAAGAATGAGACATCTGGTTTCTGCCCCATTTGGTCATTTTTGTTCTAGCAGCAGGGGCTATTTTTCTCTGTAACCCTGGCAGAAGCTCCCGGGCGGTATTTAAAATCACCCACCGCAACGTAACAAATGCAAAGACATCGTCTCAGAGACCGGAAGCGGCTTAAACTGATGACCTCATAAACCTTCAGTAATGGGAAATTATCTGTGAGCGCTTTTTATATTAGGACAAATGAGGGCGTTATTCTAAGGAAACACAATGAAATGAGGGTTGAAAATGGATCCAGAACAAGCACAGATCCTCTAGTGAGGGAAGTATTCACTCGCTTATGGATTTCTGTTACTATGACACAGGCTTAACCCGGGTACCAATGTCCACCTGTGTGCTCATTAGGAGCTAAACAGGCGGATTAGCATGTAGCTAGCTCCAGGATCGTTATTAGGCTTCAAACGCATTTGATTTGGCGTCGAAACAACAAGAAACCAAATGCATGTATCATAATTATAAGGATCTTAGAAAAAGTTGTTTTTTCCCTCTTTTATTCATTTATACTTCTGCTGGTGTAGCACAAAGATAGGACCATAAACTCTATCTGTGGTCTGAGAGTGTGAGGTTTTTTTTTTTTGCTAATCCATGCATCTATTAATAATAATGTTAATGTGCAGACCTGCAGGAAGATGCGTCCGATGCCACTGAGCAGCTGCGCGCTCTGCTGGGGCTCGTACTGGATGATGGAGTGATAGGTCTCCACAGCCAGGATGTAGTCCTGGGGGCAAACAGAGGGGGGACACGGCTCTCAGAGGCGAGAATGAGCGAATGATAATGAGAGGGAAGCGGCAAAAGAGGAGGGAAGCTGGAGAGGAGTCGAGCAGAGAAAGGCAGAGGGCGTCCGGGGTGACAAGGAGCAGAGTTTAGGCGGAGAGAAAGAGCATTAATCAAACATGTAGAGGTCAGAGAGGTGTGTGGGCAGAACGGGAGCAGAGGAGGCGTCACCCAACACCCATATGCATACGAATGTCGCAGAGTTTTCTAACACTTCTTTAAAAAAAACGGATTCAAATCCAGACGGTTCTGACATCAGCCTTTACTTTCAGAATCAGAAATACTTTAACTCATTGGCTGCCAAAGACGTCTATAGACGTCAATTCAAATACAACCGTTGGCTGCTAAAGACATCTATAGACGTCTTTTATGTTTTTCAAAGAGAGTGGCTTTGGGGGACGATCTGCTAAAGCTTGTCCGTAAATATCAGGCTTCTAGACAGAGTATGTAGTAACAAATTGACCCTCTAGGGGGCAGTGCCACTTTTGATGGGAGATGAGCATAGACTGTAGGCAAACAAGAAAAAGGTAACGGTTCGCTATGAGAGAACATGTCGCCGGTGAGACGCAAGTCCAGGAAGAACGGAATAAGGTAGAAACACATTTTTTTTCCTGATGAAAGAGGAGAGTCTACTCTTTCTTTTGGTGTGTTCGGTGTTTACATAGTCATAGCACAAACTATTCTGTGGCTCTTGAAAAATCAGTCAAAATGCTCAAAAAACTCTGGCAGTATGGGACTCTGTTCTGAAAATGGCTGGCAGTCAATGAGTTAACATCACGGAGGGAAATTATTTTTGTTACTCTCTCCATAAATAAAACAATGGCAAATACATATATACGTTGAACTACTCTGAATGAGATCAGTCTACCTGCAGAGCCTGAGCCTGATGGCCAGCCTCTCTGAATGCAGAGGCAGTTCATACTGGCCTCTGCATTCACCTCCTCGTCTCCTTTCTCTGCCCCAGCAGGCTCCACCCCCCCCCACATCCTCCATGGACTGTCCCAGCTCACATCAGGAGTGGGTCCGTTAACGATAAGAACCCCGCAAACCAACAGACTTGACAGAATTGGCCAATATGCTGCACATTTTTGGCTAAAATTGTGTCATAAAGACTGAAGGAGAGCGGCTAAAGACGCCGCAGTACCAGTTCTGAGCAGTAGGTGGCACTGTGGCTCTCTTTGTACGACCTGAGCCCACACCCACCTCTCCCCCTCTCTCCTCCACTCCCCTCCTTCACTCTCACTGACCAAGAATCCAATTAGTGGTCAGTCTGTGGGGATTTCACTGTGAATCCTCCACCAACCTGGCATCAGAGATCTCTGAGCAGGGACACACACTCCAGGCGTGGGCAGACAAACACACACACACACACACACGCACACACACACACATACACACAGAAACACACACCTACCTTCATCAGCAGCAGGCAGTTGGCCATGGAGTACATGACCCGGCTGAGACGAGACCTCCACAGCTTCAGAGACGCTATAAACAGGAAGATATTAAGAAGGAAGAAAGAGACTGAGCCACTCCAATTTTTTTTCTTTTTATACCCACTTCCTTGGATTTT
>CAJRST010002224.1:2515832-2531602 GCA_907169785.1 Menidia menidia
GTGTGTGTGTGTGTGTGTGTGTGTGTGTGTGTGTGTGTGTGTGTGTGTGTGTGCGTGTTGGTGGATGTTCCGCTTGCTCGAGCGCGTCCTCCCGTTTTCTCGATTTTAGCTTCCCCACCCAGCTCTGCCAGCTACATCACCTGCGACAGCTTTGATCAATGGGCTCGTTTGATCTTGAGGTTGAGCAATTCCATAATTCATCGGCAACTAAATCAGATGAATTGAAGTTAGGGAGAGCAGGAAGGATTCGCGTGGAGCCGGATCCGCTTCATTATTGCATCAGCAAATGATCAAATAACGGGAGACACGTTGGCTCCTGATTAGAGGGCAGGGATCTGGGTGTTCAGCGTTTGTGCTTTAGCTCTGACCTGCTTTTGAACCAGATGCTAAAACTAAAACACTGCAAAGAGAACTGGTCAGGAGACATCTTCACATTTGTGTTATAACGCTGTAATTAGGTGGAGATGCATTACAGTGGAAATAATGCCCACTAGAACATGATCCACAGGAGCTGTTCACCTTCTACCGCTAATCAATAATGCTCCATCAGTCCCTGAAGACTGGACCGGCTTAGGTAACAGGCAGAGCATCAGAGTAGGCCGGTCCCGATCCGATATCTGGATCAAATCGGCCGCCGATATTTGCAAAAAAATGCGTATCGGCCGGCAGGAGAAAATGCAGATCCAGACTCCAGATCCAGTTTTTTTTAAAGTCCGATCCCAAACGAGCATTAGCATTAGCATTAGCATCTGTAACCCACAGGTCTGTGTCCTAACCATTAAGTTGCTATCAAAGTAAATCCCTGTTCAACATGAGTCTGACAGCTAAGTAAGAAGAATAAATAACTTTAGACTTTAACACATGCTCTGATAGGCCGGGATCGGGATTGGCCGGTATTGTTATCCAATCGAAAGTGAAAGAAGCTGGATGGGGACATCCCTACATCGGAGAACCCCACATCCATAAGGGCCGTCACCAATCTAATAGATAGATATTTGAATGATTTAATTTCAAATAAGGACTTTTAATTAAGGTTAAATAAATAGTTCAGTAAAGTGACAACTGGTGACGCTCTTTTATAGCATGTTTGGATTCGAAGGCGGCCAGTTTTACATTAGGTTCCTTCAAATAAAACCATAACAAATGGTCCAAAGAGCCCTGGCCCTGCCTGTCTCAGGTATGAACAGCCTCACACTCCTCTGAGCTCACCACTCTTTGACATCTCTGCTGTGGGCTTGAGTTACTTTCCTGACTCCCTGTCTCTCCCTTTCATTTGCAGAATGCTTCGGGGAGCCACCCACACCAATCAGTGACAGCATATGATCCTCTTATACACACACACACACACACACACACACACACACACACACACCTCACCTACGCCGTATACTGCAGCTGACTGAAAGCTGAAAGTACCAGCTTGTGTGTGTTTATATATACACCGAGTCCAGAAGGCCCTTGAAATATGCACAGCAGTCCCATGCATAATACATGGGCCCAGCAGGAGAAAGGAACTTGTGAGTCGAGTGGATCTCCGCCTCTCCATCTCCTCACTCCACCCCTCCCACCCTCCTCTCGGCTTTCCTCGCATCAAAACACTTTTCTGGTGCCGTGCGTGTGTTTTAAACCAGTGTTTTTCAACCACCGTGCCTCGGTACACTAGTGTGCCACGAGTGATGGTCAGGTGTGCCGTAGAAAATCATCCTATTTCACCTAATTGGTCTAAAAAGATTTTTTGATAAGGAATTAATTATCTGCAAATAATATGCCATTTTTGAGTGTCTGTGCTGTACTAGTGACTGGTGGCGTAATCATGTAATAATTCCTTATGACTAGATTTTGTATATAATTTTGTATATTGAAGTGAACATGTTAAGTGCAATTTGAAAGAAGAAATATAAAATATGATAAAAAAATACACTTTTGTGTTTATTTGATTCCTTTTCAAGAAACTTAAGATAAGAATAAGATAAGAATAACTATAGTGTAACTATAGGCGGCTACAGATTTGTTTGACATTTTTGGTTGGTGTGCACCGAGATTTTTTCAATGAAAAACTGTACCTTGGCTCAAAAAAGGTTGAAAAACACTGGCTTAAACAACAGCCGTCTCACAGGGTCATCTGTGGATCAGAAATTGTGATGGAGGGAAGCCACAACGGGCCGGGGAGGAAGATAGATAGCAGGGAGGGGAACGAGGTGAGGCCGCACGGCCATAAAAAAAGAGCCGTTTTATGCTCTGTGCGCAGTAGGGTTGTCAAAAGTATCGATACTCGAAAAATTATCGATACTAAAATGTTGTATCCGGATACGATACTCATTTTCAAAAGTATCGATACCACCCCCCCTCTCTCTGATTTATTTATGTATTTATTTACGTTGTTTATGATCATTAACAAGACGTTAGCCTTGCTAGCTGCAGCTAATGGATAATAATAACACGCCAACATTAATCAAGTACATATCCAACTCTGCCCACATCCAAGTCGGCCATTTTGATTAAGTCACCAATAGGAAGATCCCAGGGAAGAAAATCCTAATTGCTTCATGGCAATATAGACATTAATTTAAAAACAGTGAAATGAATCTTGCAAACACTGATTTAAACTCTATCCATAATATTATGTTAAAATAGTGGATGTTAAATAGGTTTGTACAATAAGTCCAAACAAGTTTAACCAAAAAATATTTATTTCTCACAATTATGAAGGCTAGAGGGTTAGGGTTAGGATCAGGGTTAGGGTTAGAGTTAGAGTTAGGGTCATTAATGTGGGCCACCAGTCCCGATAACATCAGTAACAGGTCAGTTTGAAATGAAAGACACAATTCAGTTAAATTTTGGGGTCTTTTTTTTTATCCTTGTGGTATCGAAAATGCCATCGAGTATCGAATATTTTCCTGAGTATCGGTATCGAGTTGAACATTTTAGTATCGTGACAACCCTAGTGCGCAGAGAAACACAGAGTGAGGAGAGAGGGTGATTCAGTGTTCTCGCTCGGCTGAGACCGGAGCAGCTGCTTTGCTCCGGCAGGATCACTAACTTTAAAACAGGATCACCAACTTTAAAACAGGATCACTAACTTTATAACAGGATCACTAACTTTAAAACAGGATCACTAAGTTTACAGGCTGACTGTCAAAAGGTCTGCACACACAGAAGCCACACAGTTGCAGGTTGTCGTTCACCTTCAGGAAGCGAGACGCAGCTCTTAGAAAGCGACTGCTTTTTAGCTGTTATATTTAGATTTGTTGAGTCGCCTTATGCAAGATTTATAAAGCTATCTTTGACAGGTTTAAACTCCATCATTCGCTGACCTTTTCTAAATGTGCACAAGTCAAATCATGTGTTGTGAGCAGGCTTTGTTCTTACTCCTTTAGCTAATTAACAATAAAAGCTAGGGGTGGGACGGTTCACAAAATCCACGGTTCGGTTCGTTTCACGGTTTCGTGGTCACGGTTTTCGGTTCGGTTCGGTATATGGTGATCGTTACGAAAATCTATTATGTCTTGTATAGTCAGGTTAAAACTAGGAATGGGGATCGTTAATATTTATTGATATCGATACTTTTATCGATACTCCTTATCGATCCGAGTCTTTATCGATACCACTATCGATAATTTTCTGTTATTTGGTGGAAAGACGATGCAACAATATTTAACAAATAAATAATTGTATTTTAAATTAAATGTAATTTTTAATAAATGTTGGCATCAGTAGTTTAATTATATATTCTAAAAATAATTAGAGCAATATACAACTGTATTACTCATGTTTCTCGCCAAAAACTCAATTTCCCTTTTCTTTACGTTACACTTGAACGCATCATGATAACCTAATTGTCGTTTTACTGAGCCTATCTGAACACATCATCACGCAGCACGTCTGAAACTTTATTTACTTTTCAAGCTAACTAGCTTGTATGCTGCCGATTACAACACAGATTTCACAATTATTATTGTAATAAAAAAAAAACGACCAGACTCGATAGTGGTATCGATAAGCCCAAACGTTATTGATTTTTGGGTTTTGAAAAAAGTGGAACCAGGTCCTTGTAGAACTGGGTTTCGATCCCCATCCCTAGTAAAAACTGAAAGAAAAAAGCAGTCTGACATTTGATCCATTATTGTGACAGTCTTAGGTTAAAAGTAGGTGAGATTCTGGCATTGCAAGAGAGGAAACAGTGCTAATTCCAACATGTGCTTCCCTCTAAATGCAAAGTGGTCCATACAGCAGACCTAGAAACTGCTGTTGGCGCGTCGGATTTTTATCGGCTACGCTGCTTCTCTTCTTCTTCTTGTTTACTACTGGTGGTTGACTTTGGGTGCAGTAGCGCCCCCTTCTGGTCTGGAGTGAACACGCTTCCCTCTGAGAAAAAGGAGCAGTGCATGAAGCGTGCGGTACACACGCGAACCGAACCGAGACAGTCGAACCGAACGGTTCAGACGGTTTTCAGAAACCGTCCCATCCCTAATAAAAGCATACTTTAAAACAGCTTTTATGTTATTATTATTGTGTATTTTCTCATAGACACAGTAAGAAGGGCTTAAAACTGAGGCTTTTACTGAAAATGGTAAAAATAAAATGTGATTGTCACATGTATGCAGCCTGTTAGGGGGCATTCCCAAACATATCAGTAAACAGGGATTCCACTGGAGGATGCCTTCATATCATAACAATAAAATAATCTTCATCTTTGCTTACAGGTTAGATGCTTTTCTAAGCATGGAAGTCACAACCTTTTCCTTGCTCTGATTGGTTTTCCTGCTTCTTGTTGCTCCTGGGCATTTTTTTTCCATTTCCAGGAGCTCAGCCTGTGCTTTATCAGGAAAAATGGATCTCTAGCTCTCAGTGAGGCTCAGTTTCTGAACTACCTGAGTGGAATAAGAGGCTTTACCAATGTATACCGGACCTTTCAACAGTGTGTATGAAGCCTGGATTATTAGAAAAAATAGATTTGATAAAAGCCTGGATCTCGGAAATAAAGAAAAACTAATAAGTTGATGGCTGTCAGGTCTGGAGTGACCTGAAGTTTCAGGCTAACAACTGATTTAACTAAAGACAGATCTTTGTGTTATTGTGTTGTGGGTCTTGGGAGAACTTTTTCAGATTTCTCATGAACAAAGATGCTGGGAGCAACTTACGATGAGCTGCTTGAGGCCGCTGAAGGACTGCTCCACAGAGCTGGCGGTCAGGACCTGACGCTTCATGGCCGCCTGCTCTCCCAGGAACCGGAGCATTAAGTCTTTTACCGCATCCCCCTGCGTCAAAGAAACAGTCATTAAGGATCAGTTTAAAGGAGACAATAAACCCACTGCAGTACTGACTCTGTTATGCTTAATTTAAACTATGACTACACATTTTTAGGTGAAGAGATCAGGGTTGATTACAGATTTGTTGTTACAAACATGTCCATTTAAGGGGATAAAAGCTATATCTGACACCACGAGGGAGTCTGAAAAATGCAGAATACAGAAAATGTGTTTCTTATTTTAAAAGCAAATTTAAGGCAGAACTAATTTGCTTTCTTGAAGCTGGCTCTTCCAGCAAGATGATAGAAGTATCCTTGATTTTTAATCATTTATTCATGCTGGCAATCAAACACATTCAGAGAGGATAATGAACACAATCTGAGCCATAAGAGTTCCCTAAATAACAATTAGCTGAAGTTTCATCTGCATTGTTATTTCATAGAAATGTATCTGTTGAAGAAGTTTTAAGAATGTTTCTTGGGAATAAAATCCTTGACCCTGGAGTGGGGAAAATAAAATATATCTGGATTTAAAGACTTCAACATTAGGTAGAAAAACTGAGAGGAATCATAAGCAAAAAAAATGGAGGTCTGCAACATGATTTATAAAGAACTTAACAATAACACAATAACAAGAAAAGAGAAAAGATAACCATGAAGATTGACAAAACGTTTTCATTAGAGCAGAGTGTCTTGACCAGACCAAAACACCTACTTAACTTCTACTGCTTCAAAACTGTTCATTAGCTTTTTCTGTAATCATTATGGTACTTTAATTAGGTCATCTGGGTATAAGCTTCTTAAATTGCAGTAGTGCCCTAACCCTAACACACTTTTAGTTACCCAAAGAAAGAATTTGTCAATACTCAAAGTTAAAGATGGGATCTTTCATTATGTTAATATTATAGTAATTAAACAATAAAAAGGACTCAGATTAACTGATCAGAAAAATGAATAAATATTTACTTTAATTCTTATTTGATCAGTACTTCATTTGATGATACATGTAAATATTCTAAAATGGGGATCTTTTTTAAGATTCATTCTACCTTTGACCACACAGGATTACAGAAATGCTTTAACTAAAAAAAAGGCTTCGCTACAATATCCAAGAAGTTGAATCAGAATCAGAATTAGGTTTATTGCCAAGTAGGTTTTTCACCTACAAGGAATTTGCTTTGGTGTTTGGTGCACAACACTTCTATGAGAAACAAGAAAGGACATATAATGTAGAAATAAAAATATAGAATAAAATAAAAATAAATAATAATAATAATGTAGAGGGCTACAGTGCCCCCTGAATTAGCAACAAAATGCTGCATGCTAACTGCTAATCATCACTGTGTCCTACCTGTAGGTTGTCAAACTTGAGTCCAGGCATGGTGAGTTTGCTGGTCTCTACGTAGGCCGGACTGTACTGCTGAGTGGCCACAGAGATCAGGACTTTCCTGGTGGCCTCACTCGGCATCCAGGCGTCATGGCGACGGTCCACCTCACTCAGGCTCAGCGCTGTGGCGAAGGGGTCATCACTCCCCGAAAACACGGCCTGGAGCTGAGAAAAGGGCTGAGCCTGGGTGGTGGAGGCCGGGGGCTGAGTCTGAGTCAGGGGCTCAGAAGAAGGAGGAGGAGGAGGGCCAAAAACTGAACCGGGAGTGGGAGCACCAGAGTCCAGATTTCCGCCCGGGGTGGAGATTGAGGAGGAGGTGGAGGATAGCTGGCGCTCGGGGGTGTGAGGTATGGGGGCGGAGCCAGGAGGAACGTCCGCGTTGGGGTTGGAGACGGAGATGAACGAGGACGGGACGGTGAAAGAATCGAAGAAGTCCACGGCTGGGTTTGTCTGTCCGTTGTCGGTGAAGAACTTACTGAGACTCGGGCTAGGCTGACATACTAAAGGGGCGGTCAGCTTATTGGGGGTCACTGCCTCATCAGTCGCCCCCCCACTCCCCAAACTAAAGCTGGGGGACTTGATAAGAGTGGGCTGAAAGCCATCGGGCATTAGTGATTTGGGCTGGGTGCCCTGGTTGAATATAGTACACACCGGAATAGCCTCATCTTTTGGGCTGGGTTCTTTTGTTGACTGGGGTTCTGGTTCATGACTCAGAATAAGTGTCTCACTCTGAATTTCAGCTTCAGGTGTAACACAGGTTGCGACTTGCTCTGGTGCCTCCATCGGCTCCTTTGTGTCCTCTTCTAAACATTCATTCTGTTGTTGTTCTGTTGAAACCTTAATATCAGTCGTGTTCTGTCCAGTTTGATCTTCCTCCCCTTTGTTGTCTGTGGCTGTACCTTCCTCTTCACCTCCATCCAGCAAGGAGTCAATAGGTCCCACCTCGTCCTCCTCACTGTTATTAGGCGAGTCAGAAATCATGACGCTCTCCATCATCTGGTCATTGAGTCTGTCCATCAGGCTCTCCGAGGCCGTGGCACTGCTGTCCTCCTGAGGGGTGACAAACTCCCCGCCGCCCAGGTCAATGCTGTCTTGTTGGGGCAGGATGATGTTGTCACTGGGAGGGGTCTCGCTGGTGGCTGCCTCTAAAAGGTCTGGAGCTGGAGCTTCCCTGTTTACATCCTCCACAGTGATGTCTAAAGTGACTGGCCGCTGGGCGTGAGCCTCCCCTGGGTCCATTGTGCTGTTCTTGGCGATTTAGGCAAAGCAAAACAATTATGTTAATGTCCACACTGGACTATTTGAATAATAATGAATAATGGATATCTGAAATACAGCAGGTGTCCGTGTCACTTCCTGCCATTATTTAGCACTTAACACTAGTAGCAGAATGCCACGATAAGGGCTAGATTACAGCTAATATTAACAATTTAATATGACGATTTTTTCGTGTATTTATTAGTCATATAGCGCAAGTTTGTTTCTGTGATAAACATGCTATATGGCTAGTGCTACATTAGCCGTTTAGCCGTCGTAAGCTAGCCCAGCTGAGTATTTAGCTGCACCTGTCATGCTCCACTAAAAACCGTTTGCTATTTAAAACAAACAGGAAATATAGAGCAGGTTCTCGCAAAACAAAAAGGAAAATATTCTAAATCGAAACAGAAACATTTACGACGGTTTTTCTTACCTTATTGCAGACTGACAGATGGAAATGTAGTGCGCATGCTCGCAGGATGAAAGTGCCACTTACAGCAACCCAGAAGGGACAAACTTCCTCTTACGGAAGTATCTGCTATTCTCGAACATTTTGTACGTTAAATTAAAGGATCAGTTTAATGTTGTGCGACTGTTGTTACGTATCTTAGGCAGACGCTTGTTTCCCATCTAGGATTTCCAAATCGCGGAAGTGATGCTACCGTTTTGTTCTGAGCAATACGTATCAGAAATATTGTATTTCCACGGTATTTTTGTTTGAGAAAGATTTTCAAGAATTTAAAGACACTGACATCAATCGCAAGAATGGAAGATGATGCTCCCGTCATTTATGGTCTTGAATTCCAGGTACGTAACGCTGTTTCACACCATTCATTACTAACAGCACCGATGCTACGCTTTTAAAAAAACTGTTTATTAGTCCTCCTCTTTTTTGCACAACTTGTATTGCATTCTATTAACTTGTATTACTTCTATGTACTCTTTAGGCGCGTGCACTCACTGCCCAGACAGCTGAGACTGACGCCATCCGGTTCCTCGTGGGCACTCAGTCACTAAAATTTGACAACCAGGTGAGAAACACAATCTGACACCATGTTGAATGCAGATCATGTGTAATCAGACACGTTTCTGTTCTCATCATCTACATGCAGACCATTTATTTACTCCACATTTGTATCGTTTGTATCATCTCCCGTCCAAAAGATGAATTGTGATGAAGAGAACGACTTCATTTGTTAACAGGCTTTTCAAAGAATCAAATCAAAGGGAGTAAATACAGTAATAGCAAAAACTTAAAAGTGTGAACAATTTCCTGGCCCAAGATGTAGTTTTTGTGTCTTTAACCCTGCATGCTGAATCCCAAACAGTTTGTACAAAAAGAGCCCTGCATACAATGTTCTGGGTCAGCTTCCCATGCAGTGCTATAAATCTTTTTGCTGCGGTGTAAAAATGATTTTCAACCAAATTTCCCCCCAACACAATTGTCTACGTTGTTCTCTTGATCTTCGTCTTCTTCATTAATTTTTTTTCCTCTTCAAATGGAAGATTGATCACAGCTTTGCATTTTTTTTGCTGCATAGTCAGTTACTGAGAGATTCCAGTGGGCCCTGGAGGGCCGTGCAGTTGAAAAATGATGTAACACACCTCACAAGCGTGAGTGGATATATTAACCGTGGATTAGCTTTAATCTTCAGCATTTTGTGCACAGAGTGGGACGTCACCACGGTAACTGGCATCCCATGTGGCTGCATGTAGCCTGGGACTGGATTATAACAAGACTCAATACAACACATCAACTATTTCTCGCCGTTATGCAGAAATATTAGCCAGAAACTAAGGAGTGTGCAGATAACTTTTTATTTGTGTGATTTTCTATGTGTGTTAGGGCTCATTCTGAGTGGGTTCCTGCTGTGGCACAGCCTCTTTTTCTCAACAGAGACACCTACTGTTAAGGACTGAAACTCCTGGGAATCCAGCACATTTACATGAGCACATATATATATGTGTGTAGGTGATTGTAAAGATTAGTTTTGCTATCAAACTGGAAATCATTTTTATGAAAGGTGGCTTCATAATAGAGCATCAAATGGTTAAAAGTCCGATGTGTGATATCAGTCATATTTGAAAGCGCTGGCAGTGACCTTTGTTGTTTGCTTGTTTATTTTTGTTTGCAGCTGAAATATCACAGAGATCCTAACAATTAGAAGACATAAAAAATTTTAAATAAAAAAAGAAGACATTTTTTCTTAAGCTTTCAAGTTTTAATCCAGGTCTTCCTTTACTGATCTGCATTTTGTGACTAGTACCACATCATTAAATATAGTTTATTATCCTGTGATTCAATATAACTTTAAGTTGAAATTTTACTGAAAGCCGTCCATAAAAGTTCAAAAGAGAATATATGTAAAGAATTCTGGTGTTAGTTTTTTGTTAAAGTTAGTTAATTTCATGTCACAGGCTGCTATTTGTTTATTGAAACTGATTTATTTTTAGGAAAACCTCATTTCTTTTTTGGGAGACATCTAACAGAGGCCTTCCTGTCGTAACTATGGAGACGGACAAACTTGCACGCTCTCAAAATCCCCATATGGCTTCAAAACTCTCTTTATTTCCTACGCTGACGCAAACACTAACTCTCAAAACGCTGGAAGCAGCAAACGTTTTGCACATAAACTCTCCAGAGCGGATCATTGGTGGAAAGGTTCGGAATCTGTGACAATTGGCCATCTGACTCAATGTGGGAGTTTTTTCCTCTTGGCTATACACAGAACAACAAAAAAAAAAACTATCCTGCATTTACTATTCATATTATCCAGTAAATCAACCGGCTCTAAACAGGTAATCCGTCAATGGAGGCACTCCTCTGCCAGTTGATGGTTTTATTGATTTCAGCCTTTAGTTTTTAGCATATCTTCATGTGTGTGGCTGAATACAACCCTCATGTTTATCCATTGTGTGCATTAATCTGTTGGATTGTCGCTGGCGTTTTTAAGCTCCGAGCCCGTTTGTGTGCGCCTGAAGTGGGACAGAAAAAAGGGGAGTGCGTGCATGCGTGCGTGCACGACTTGCAGAGGTCATTACAGAGACAGATGACAGAAACAGTTGGCTCTAAACGGGAGGAGAAATAATTAGCTCTCCGAGAAAGGAGGGGGGAGAGAGAGAGAGAGATCTCTGCCTGGGAAAAAAAGGAGCCTGTTTTCTGGCCGGCTCCGGTGTGAAAGCAGTCTGGCACCGAACGCAGACGCGGACCCGTCCAAGTCTTGTGTGGAGAGGCTGATACGGAGCCTGTTGGAAGTGGCGAGAATTCAGCCCAGTCGATCTGCCTGATTTAGTTTTTTTTTTCTTCTCAGTAGCTTTACATATTCTCCATTTTGGAGACAAGATACTGACGTTTATTCTGGATGCGTAGATGCCATTTAAAGTAGTAACGAAGGGGCTTCATGGTCAGGAAGAAATAGTAAATCTTTGCAATATTTGAATAGAAAATGGTGCACCAAATTATTCTAGAGCATATTATTAATGCGTTTTTTTTACTGGTCACAGTGGGGAAATGTTTAATCTGCTCTCAGTCCTTCGTCAAAGGGCTCTGCAGTAGTCGTGGGTGATTATTAGCTCAGTTTCAGTGAGTGTGCTGCACTAGAAGGCCACTAGAATACTCTGGACTCATCTTTGCAGATTTTTGAGGGACTTTTATGTGCAAATTCAACCGGGTTCCTAA
Organism: Menidia menidia; assembly: GCA_907169785.1. Classification (NCBI taxonomy): domain Eukaryota; kingdom Metazoa; phylum Chordata; class Actinopteri; order Atheriniformes; family Atherinopsidae; genus Menidia; species Menidia menidia. The sequence continues at coordinate 2,527,404 of CAJRST010002224.1, forward strand.
AACCTCTTGATTTTTTAAAAGTCTTCCTTATGTTTTCCAGGCTTTAGCCTGCCTCACGCTGCCTAATTTTCCTTAAACTTTGGTTCACAGGATGCTTTCTATCATCTGTGTGTCTCTCAGAGCATCAGGGCTCAAAATAGGAAGAAAAAAAACAACTTTAACCCTTTCATGCATAGAGGTCACTAGAGTGGACAGATATTTAACAGCCAATTTCTTGTGTGTATATGGGTTTTTTATGTTTGAAATTAACACTGGAGCATGATGCATTAAACATTTTTTTAAATGTCCACAATAGTCTACTGTTAGAGCTGAGAAAGACTCAAATGAATCAAGTGGTTGAATGAGCTGGAGTGAGAAAAGCGATGAGATAGTACTGAATATTTGGATAGGAGGAGACTTACACGCCAAATAATGTGTTCATGCATTGTGTTAACACATGTAGAAATATGTTAACACTGTAACATACAGTATTTTATTAGTAAGACATTTGAAAACATGTACTGTTTGTGGACATCTGGAGAAATCAAATAAATGAAATGAATGAACACAGTTTCCCCCCCCAAAAATAATACTTTTGTATAATGTTTTAAAAAACACTGAAAAAAATCCTGACTGAAATGATCATTTTTCATGCATGAAAGGGTTAATCAGCTTGTTTCAGAGAGGCTAAACAGCTTTAAAAAACTAGCCATCTATAACAAAGAATCGCTGCTTTTCTAACTGACCCCTTTTCTTTATCTGTGTTGTTTTGCCAAACACACAGACTCTTTTTTTTATGTTTTAGTCTTTAAATATGTTTTGTTTTCTGCCTCTAAAACTGAAGAACCCTAACTGGGACAGTTATTCCTCAGCTAAACAGTGGCTTTGCAGCTTGTTTCTAGTCCTGGATCTTATTTTTTTTTCCCCCCCGCCGCTCATAAGTTTCCCGGCTAACATTTTTTAAGCTCGCTTAGCCGGGTTTGAACCGGCATGAAAGATGTTTTTCCGATTGGCATTTTCAGCCCCTGATGGCTTCTGCAGCACCCATAAGCCCGCTGGCCTCTCCACCTCCCATTAAGCATAATGCGGGGTCGGAAATGTCTCTCTTAACTCACTGAGCACCTCTCAAATCCCTGGGAGACCCAATAGTGGGGGATGACAGATCGGAGGCGGCTCCGGCGTGGCATTTAAGGCCGCTAACGAGATAAAGCGCCCGGGTTTGGCACCTCTCGCCCGCCCGCTACTCCTCCGTCCCGCTAGCTGTCATCCGCGCGGCTAAAGAGCTTTAGCGGTGAAGTGGGGGGGGCTTTATCCCTCTCCCTCTCCCTCACCCCCCCCCACTCCCTCCCCCTTAATTCCTCCCACCACTGGCACATAATTAAAAGTGCTGGGCTCAGTGCCCGAGCGGCTGAAGGCTATGAGTCACTCCCCAGGCTCATACGGATGAGGGATAAATCACCTGGGGGGGAGAAAGGGCTGGAACTTTTTCTCCTCTTGCACCTGGGTTCATTTGGGGGGGGGACCCTATTACCGGACCCCTCCGATTACCCTGTCCCCCAACGGTTTGGATTTATTTGTGCTGCACACCCACCGTCCGCCATAAAATTATAACTTTGCGTAATAATTTTTTTTTTGCTCGACGCAGTCCAAACCAAGGTTAATGGCCGCCTCGCTGACTTTGAGGAGGCTGAAGGATGCTCTCCTCCCCCCTTTACTGCACCCCACCCCCCATCCTCTCGTTCGGCCTGTAAAAGTTGGGCTGGAGAGGGGAGTGGAGGTGCCTGCAGGAGTTATCGTCCAATCCAACCCTATTAACAGTCCCCCGAGGTGCCGCAAGTGTCTTTTCTTATGGGACAAACCGTCATTAATTCTCAGATCGGACCTTGACACCCTCACTGTTTTACTGCGTCGTGGGCCCTGAGCTCTGCTCGGTTGAGGGTCCTTGCAGTATAGATTCCCATCTAACGGAAGGGCCTCTGTGAGGAGTCAAGTTTGTTTGGTAAAGCCGTGTGCTTCCGAAGAAGAAGAAGAAGAAGAAGTATTCCTGGAGTGGAACTGCTGAGCATTTCTCTGTGTCTGGTTCTTACACTCCTGACTTTCCTTACCAGGGAATATGGGCTCTAGTAGCTTTTTAAGGTTTTTTATTTCGTGTTTAGATCCAGGAAACTTCAGGTTTGGACCCTGCAATAGACATGGCTCATTTATAGCTGATACCTGGACCCCAAGGCTCATATTTGTACTTTTAGAGGTCCTGGAAGGTGTATTTATACTCCAATCCAACCCTATTAACAGTCCCCCGAGGTGCCGCAAGTGTCTTTCTTATGGGACAAACCGTCATTAATTCTCAGATCAGACCTTGACACCCTCACTGTTTTACTGCGTCATGGACCCTGAGCTCTGCTCGGTTGAGGGTCCTTGCAGTATAGATTCCCATCTAACGGAAGGGCCTCTGTGAGGAGGCGTTTGAACAAAAGTCAAGTTTGTTTGGTAAAGCCGTGTGCTTCCGAAGAAGAAGAAGAAGAAGAAGAAGAAGAAGCATTCCTGGAGTGGAGCGGCTGATTAATTCTCTGTGTCTGGTTCTTACACTCCTGACTTTCGTTTCCAGGGAAAATGGGCTCTAGTAGCATTTGAAGGTTTTTTATTTCATGTTCAGATCCAGGAAACTTCAGACATGGCTCATTTATAGCTGATACCTGGATCCCAAGGCTCATATTTGTACTTTTAGAGGCCCTGGAAGGTGTATTTATATTCCAAAGTAGTAAATAGACAAACTACAATGGTAAAACTGCAGGACCTTAGATGGTACCTCCCCAGTAACAAGTCTTAAGGAGCAATTGGGTGTTTTCTTTTTCTCCGAGAGTGAGGTCAGAGCACAGATAAATGAAACAGCAATACAATAATCACAACTTTAAGGGCATTTTGGATTTAGGTAAAGATTTTGTTAATGCAAGTTCAAGCGACCGACTCCTGGAACTTTGTATTTTTCAAGATGAGAAATCGGTTTGTTGGGAAAGACAAAAGTTACGTTTTTAAGTGGTTTCTGTTGGTAAGGAATTAGGCCTCCCAATCTAAGAGGGTTTAAGGGTCAGATGATATCAAACTAATACATCAACAGCTTGTACTTTACTATGAAATTGTTATTGGTGCTATCGTATTTTGCCTGGATAACAGTCATCCTGTGTATTATTATTGGTGTGTTAGGGGGTGTTCACAATTTTAATCATAAAAGATTTGCGAACTTTACAACACATGCAAAAAAAAAGAAACTATGCTTCTGCACATTTCTTCCCGTGTTCTGTGCTGCATTCCTGTTTAAATCAAACTGCTCTAAAGCTCAGTTAAAGGGACAAAGACACATTTCTAAGAGGTCTTGATTTGCTTGTTCGTCGCACACAGACATAAAGCACAGCAGCCCTCACATGAACCATAGAGCTCGAAACAACCAGTACACGTGTGTAATGGTGCTCTTAATGAGAATGTACTCTCTTGGCAGATCAAAACTAGACATATGAGCGCAGGGCGCCTTTAAAGCCGAATTATTATTTGCTCTGAAAGTTTGCCTACGATAAACGTCTTAAGGAAATGCCCAATTAAACGTATCGTGCAGAAAAAGCTTTCTCGGATAATGGACCTCGTCCTCTGCCTCTTTCAGAGCGCTCGTTTGTCTGAGGGAAAAAAAAAAAAACGACAAACAACGACATAATGAGCTTTTATGGAAGTCCTCTTTGTTACACCTTTTCCTCCTGACGTCTCCAACGTGTGCGTCAGTCCTCCGGATCCGGCCCGACTTCTGAAAGTGTCTTAATAGCTGCCTTTAAGGCCTATCATGCTGGAAAATGGTGTGTCTTGTGAAGCTGACGGGAGAGAAAAAGAAGAAACAAAGTGCCTCCCGCTTTGAAATTACTGTCATATTAAAAAAAGGGTGACTTTCTTCTTTTCGGGGGAATCAGAGGAGCGGATGCTGCTTTGAACTGCATTTGGGGGGAGTGGAAGGAGGTGAGCCCTCCACATCTTCCCTCTCTGTGCTCCTCTTTCAGATCCACATCATTGACTTTGATGATGAGAATAACATCATTAATAAGAATGTCCTTCTGCACCAAGCCGGGGAGATATGGCACATTGGCGCCAGTCCTGCCGATAAGGCTGTGCTTACCACCTGCTACAACAAGAGTGAGTCCCACTGTTTCCTTCTGCTTTCCGCTCCGCTCCCCGCCTCTTTC
>CAJRST010002224.1:2547842-2596879 GCA_907169785.1 Menidia menidia
TTCCGTGGGCTAAATCCCACAGCATATGATAATGATAAATCCAGCAGTTTGCTGTTGATACACTATAAGGACGTTATCAATACATGGATGAGCAGCTTCGTCTTTTTGCTCAGTGATAGATTCTGTCTTGATTAAAGCCTTTCAGCGGCCACAGCGTCAGTCGAGGAGAAGTCATCCAACCCCCTCAGCTGAACGTCCACACCTCCAGCTCCATGATGCGAAAGTCATCCGTTTCTGCAAGGCAGCAGTTGTTGAAGGTGTAGCAGGGGCTGCTGCGGCCCAGGTACAGGTTCTCATCCACCCACAGCCCAAAGTGACCACTGAGGAGAGCCAGAGAGACAGAGACAGTGCTGCTTAGGGACAGGAAGCCAACGGGCAGGCAGAAGTTAAGAGGGCATTACCTTCCTCCACCAATAGCGAAGCAGTCTAAATCTCCTTTAATAAAAAAGGAGTTCTCTCCGGTCCACCTGAAACACTGACAGATAACAGATTTTAGAGGATTATGAATTTTGACCATTTCTAAATCATGAATCTGCTTTAGCTCCATTGATTCAGAATAATTGTTTTTTCTGTGAAATGCAAAAACTGCTTTGTACCAACATATCACATAAACATTTGCACAATTTCCAGGCCTCGACGAGCATGTAGCATTTGCTGCACAGAGGTGTTGTTCACTAACTCAGCTTAACCACAGCTACCTGCTGGGAATAAGTTACCTTGAAGCGAGGGTGCAACATGAAGAGGAAGGTTTCTCCAGTACCATAAAATGCTTCGCTAGGCCTCAGAGAGTGCGAGAGGAAGGCCCCAAAGACCTGATGAAGCATAGCCACAGCAGTGAGCTCAGCTACTTTGAACAAGTTCACATTTTCAGGTCCTGCTCAGACATTTACCTCGTCCAGTGCATCCTTTATGACTATGAGCAAAGGAGAGTCCGTGGCACTGAGTTTTCTGTACAGACACTTGAGGCTGGCGCCGTGACGGGACGTGCTGTAAGCCAGCTGCCACGTGTGGCCCACCGTCCTGGGAGGCAGCTCCTTACACAGCTGAAAACAAAACAAAACAATGAGCAAACACCGCCTGTGTTTGTATTAAACTGAAATGATGACGCTTCAGGAAGGCAAAATCAACCCTTTCAAGCCTGACCCATGAAAAAACATGTAATACACTAGTTTTTTGTGTTTTTAATCAAATCTAATCAGCATTTTCTGCACATTTACGTGCGTTAAAGGGATATAAACATGTACTTATTTTGGGCTCCATCACAAAGTAAAGCTGTGAAATATTTTCTGTCAGTAATCCTGTATAAAAAGTAAAATGGCAAAACCAGAATGTTAATGTTTGTCCCGTATATATTAAAGACTGTGGTCAACATCTCTGATATGATTCAAATGCTTCATTATATTGATGACTTCTGTAATAAATGTCCACCACAACACAACAAACACACACACATAACTTAGACGTTGGACTAAAGAAGCCCGCACTAATATTTTGGATAAAAATGTATAATGTGAAGGACCTCAGATCATGTACTTGTGGCCACAGAAAGGTCCTACTCATGAAGACCAGTCAGAGTTCTTATGCTCAGTTGAACCAAATGTTTATTTTTATGTTGTAATTCCATTTTCAATGCTGTGATTTTCTGTTTAGACTTACCAATTCAAAACAGAATTTTGCCACGAAAATAGCTCAACTTTTACAAATACCAACAATGTGTAACAAGAGTTACACAATGGGATGCAAACCATAATCCAAAGTTCAAACATTTACACAGAACTGGTCTCACATAATTTTACCTTAAATGTTCTGTTCAGCTTTCAAAGTAAGTAAAGGTTTATGTCATGTAAATACAAAAACAATTTTTTTTTAAAACACCAACTCAGCAACTTTTCTCTAGAAAGGGATAACTTATTATTAAAATATGATGGTATTTTATACAAAGAATCTTAAAAAACTCATTCTCTTAAAAGACAGCTGATCCTCAAAATCGTATCATTGGTCAATAAGCTAAACTACTAAAGCTACCAGATAATTTACACAAGACAACCTTAAGATTTAAAATAAAACATATCATATTGCATCTACAGAAATGGATGACAGGCTGAAGCTTTGTTTTTACTGTGAGTTTGTTAGCTGAAAATACTGTTTCTCAGCTAGCAAACAAAAAAAAAACTCAACCTCGGCCATTGCTTACATTTTAACGGAAGTCACCATTTTTAAAATAGACAGAGGTAAAAAATAACCTCACACAAATTTGATAACGGGCATGAATAAAGCCGCTGCACACAGATCAACAGCACACAGAGTATTTCACCAGATCGAGAACACTTTGGAAATGTGTCACTCACCTCTCTGACATGTGAGGCCTCCAAAATTTGGCTGCTTTCTATAACGTTCTTCAGCCCTTCGGGTTCCCTGTCAGCGACAAGGGCCGGCTTGTCCTTGCTCTCCTCCATCAAAACCAGCTGATATAGATAAGTATAAAACACAGATGTGTTTGAAAACTAAGTAACTTCCTGTTGTACCACGACACCCCAAATCACAATGTCTGCAGTGTCTTCCATCATGTGTTCAACGTGGAACACATACACTGACCTATGAATCTCTGCTGTATGTGCGGCTGACATCTGTGTCCTGCCGCCCGACATGAACCCACTCACCTCCCAATCCTCCGCTGAGCCACGGTGCCTCTGGGAAATCTCCTCATCCTCCTCCTCCTCGTCTTCAATGAGAACGAATCCCTCCTCATCACACTCGTCCTCCCCCCGGAGGACACACAAGTCTGGCCGGCAGCGCTTCAGATAGGCATGCAGCTCGTCGGAGCTACAGCGGGAGAAGAATGGCTCTCTCAGGCTTATTGAATCCACAAAACGGCAGCGACAGCTGCGTCAACATACCCAGAAATGAGACACTGCCATGTGCAAACCGTTTAGCCTTTGTGAGGAAGAACCTATTTCAGCTCTATCTTTTCACAGAGGAATATTTTGATAAGCTGTTCTATTCTACTGCAAGGTAAGAATTACAATCCCAATCAGGTTTCTAAGGTTTTAACATTTTCTTCTCAAAACATAGTCCCCGGTTTGGGGGCGGAGATGCTATGTTAAAGAGTCACTCATTGACAAGGTCTTGGGGGCTTTATTAAGAGTTTTAACCATTGTTGGAGAGTTCTGTCTCCCATGCTGGGTGCTTTACTGGGCAAAGATCTGTTGATAGTGAAGGCCATAATGTATGATTCACATGGTGACAACATGATTTGCAGTGGCTCGTCCCTTAGTCGGAACAACTGTAGAAACCACACCCCGCCAGTAATTACAGCACCCCACAGCAGTAGACAACTTACAAAGACAAAAGTAGCACTCAAGTACCAGAGCCACAAAAAGTCAGCAAAGACTTTTAAATAGCTACCTGCTTATGGATTCTTTTGTTTACCTTAAAATCATTAGCTGTAGTAGAGGATGACGGAGGGAATATGCAATATGGAGAAATGAATGTTTTTGAGTTGACACAAAGGATGCTTTTGTAGAACATTAATCACCTTTCCTGTGACAGGGCTAGCCAGGTGTCCCGTTTTGGTAAGGTTTTGGTGGGTCCAATATGGAGACCTCCCCCACCCTTCTTCTTCCCTGAAGACGGCTGAACCCGCAGCCGCACAAACATCAGACCCCCGAGACCAGCGGCCGCCGACCTCACAGGCGCTGGAAAATAAAAATACTCACAGTCTATACAATAGAAACAATTGATACATAAACTGGGAGGATACAACACACACCTGCCATCTGACTCTTCACAGAAGACGTCTCTGTGTCCAGCAGGTCTGTCTTCACTTTGCCAGCCGGCTCTTGAGCTCCACAGCAAAAGGTGGCCGCGCTGCTCAGGACAGCCAGGCTGCCCGCGGACTCCTCCGAATCAGCACTGCCCACCAGCTCCCGCTCAGCCTCCGCCATGTCCCTGCTGTCTGACTCCTCCTCCTCAGAAACCTGCCCGGTCAAGCTCAGGGGTAGACAGGGCAGATCCGATGGAGCGGCGGACACCAGGGCTGGTACAGACTGACCCTCCTGTTTCGGGAGGCTGCCCGTTTGGATTTTGGTGTTTTTCCATTTCTGGAAAAGGTTTTTGTCTCTTCTCCTAAAATCAAAAGAGAACAAAACGTTTAAAAAAAAAAAAAAACGATGGTTCCTAACAGGTTTTTGTGGAATTTAATTTTGTCTGTGTTGTGCGTTATGCAACACTTAATCAATGCTGACCTCATCTGGGAGGTGTTGAAATGAACGTGGGAAATGTCAGAGTAGAAGGAGACAGATGCCAGATTGTCCGTAGAGCAGGAAAGTAGGTACTCCTCACAGCCATGCTCAGTCACCAGTGGGTGTGTCTTACAGGGGTCAAAGAAGATTTTACTAGGAGTCACCAGCAGGATACCTGAAACCACACCCTAACAGAGAAACAGAAAGGACTGAAATGAGCTCACTAACAAGCCCAAAACTGAGACCAGAGCAGCTTGGGTAATCCCCACCTTGCGGTCAGTGATGTAGCGGCAGAACAGTTTGAGGTACTGCATGGACTCCGGCCCGTCCCCCTGACAGCACTCTGGAGGCAGAGCCAGTAGGCAGAGCTGTCCATCAGGCAGCGGCACCGCCTCCACGTCCTGCCGGGATCACAGTTAAACACTAAATAAAGGGGCGCGAGGCAGGGTGCACTCTGGACACATTCCCATTCCATCACAAGGCCACACAGAGATAAAAAAAAAAAAACACACAGACTCCCGTCAAGTTTCCAGTCAGGGGCACTAAAGACTACACATATGTGGCTACAAAAATGCGGTTAAACTTTGTGATCATAAATCATTTTCAGGATATTTCAGATATTAATAAAAGCTCCCTGAATGAACATGTGTATATGTATATATAAACAGGAAGTTATTTTCTGCTTACCAGTAGTTTGTCATACTCAGCCTCTGGTAAGGGGGACGGAGGCTGAACGTTGAGTGGATCAAAACCTTCTTCGCCTGTGGTTCCCTGTAGCTTTTTTTCAGGTCCCGAGTCCAAGTCCAGATCTAGTTGAGATGATCCTTCGCTGGTCGATGCCTTTTTTCCCTTTGAGAGCAGCTGCTTCAGAACAGAGGTCATGACTACGTTAGCACTGACATTGGCTTGAACATATTGTTTAAACCAGAGACAGGAGGGATCACTTCCTCTTTCAGCTGTCATTGCTCCTCCTCTTTGTGTCTATTGTTACTTCTGAGTACCAAACAACATGAGGGTTGTAGATATATGCGGGGACACTTACTTCTGCCATTTCAATAACCTTTTTTATGACACTAAACTACCATTACCAGTCTGTTTTAGTGCAGAGGCATGACTGTAATGAGGTGGATCAAGCTGCTTCTTGCTACTGTTGGTATAACAAGCAGAGGGGAGAGGCAGAGGGGAGAGTCTTATTTTGCATTTCAAATTTATATCCGTGTGTCGTTTCCACTACCTGTCAGTAGCCACCATGAGCTTGCAGGTTGATTCTTACCTTTTCAGGTATGAGGGCAGAGAATAGGTTGAGTTGCGAGCAGGTATTAGTGGGCGGGTGGCCCACTTGGCCCTCGTCCGCTGTGGGAGCGCTGTTACTGTTGAATTTAGACGACACGCTAAACACAGTGTCCCCAGGGAGACCCTATACAGACAAGAGATAAGCACAGAACAATTCCTGTGTTTGTTTCTGTTCAAAGAGCTCTACTGACTTTGCTGCCCTTTAAAAGACAGGAGTTATTGTTTTGTGCCCTGCCTGAGAGGAGGGCAATTCAAATCAGGTGGAGGGACTCTGCAACTCCCACCCACAAATGGCCATTATTTGACCTCATGTCATGTTTAGACCTGGAAAAAATAAAACACTTCAACATTCTAGTGTGAAATGTAAAAAAGTGTCCTCGATAAGTTAAACAAAACTTTTTAAACAAAATGTACAAGATAAGTTTATTAATGTGTCCTACTCTCCTCATGTGGGTGTGAAGATTTAGCGTGAGGATCTAGGGCAGTAAGATGGGTGGGAATGAATGAATGGGATCGAGTTAAAGGGACCGTAAGTATTTTCTTTGGTCTTACTTTTTGTATGTATAGGTTACCCAATTTTTATTTTATAATAGAAACTACTGTGATATACAACAGTCCTTAAAACCACTTTAAAAGTCACGAAAAGCACTGAAACCTCACCAAGTTAAGTACTGCATGTGTAATGGGAGCAGGTGTCAGATGAACGCCAAAGTTCCTCAAATGTGTAATTATTGTATTGTTAGAGAATTATTTTGTAAATTTCATTACTCTTACACATCTTTCCCTCCGAGTGGTTTTGTTAGTCGACCACTCGTGGGGAGAAACAACAACTGTTTTTCGAAGTCCTCAATAAATCTCTGCAATTCACACTTCCACAAAGATATGCTGCGGAATCTGGAACAGATACCTGCTCTTCAGACAAAACAAAACAGAAAAGGCCTGCTGCATTTTTGAAAAAATGCCTTTAGGGCCACCTATGTAAGTGACTCACACAATTATTTTTCTCATTAATCCACCGAATTCAGTGCATTACTGACATTGTAATGATGGGGGTTCATTTTTAAGACAAAGACAAGACAGCAAAATAAAACAAAAAAACAGCGGGAACTTCCAGTAATGACACAAATGACAGAATCAACTCTCGATTGGAGTCAAACACAAATCGTCATCCACTGAAAAATGGCGTAATCAAGATTATTGGGAAGTTACACAACCACACACGATGACCATTCTCTTATGGGTGTGACCCTGCAGCTGTCTTAAGACGAGTCAATGTCCATTCTTTCATACTTTCTCTTTCTTTTCTCTATTAACTGGAAAAACAATATGAAAATGGTTTTAACTTTATTATCTAGTCAGCACCCAAATCATCACAAATTTTCTATAATTCTGCATGACCACAGGCTTCCTCTCATGAACCACTTATCAAATCCAAAAAGGTGCAGTAAGTCTGACTGGCCTGAGAAAACAGAAAGTTAAAAGGCTGTGGAAGAAAAGTAAGAACAAGGCTTAAACAGCTAACATTAAAAGCCGAAAGCTTTCAACAATAAGCACTGACACTTGCTTCAACATGAGCTCATCAAGGCAATTAAAAAATAAGAAATCGCCTCATATTGTCAGCCAAGGACCTGCAGTCAAATAGAAAAAAGAACTGTATTACCTTGGAATAAATACCCAAAAGTCCATTCCTGGGACTGTATTTTCTGCAGAAGCTTTTAAACAGACTCTGTTTCCCCATGGTGTCAGAGCCTTCTCTGCCAGTCAGTTCATCTCTGAACCTTGGACACTCCCTATCTGAATAATTTTCAAGGCCATAAATTGCCAGACCAATTACTGTACCAAGCTGAAAGTGTTCTCCATGGCAACCCTTATCAAGTGTTACATAAACGTGTCAGTAAATCCACACCTAGCCTGACTTTTCTCTTACCTGCTCCCACAGCTGGGTTTTTCACTGTCCTCAAGGGATAAACTAGAGCATATAGAGTAAAAAACGAACATGTGACTTACATCTGATGTTACATCCACATGGTCTTTTGTCACTACAGTTTTGTTTAGATCCCACGAAGTCTCTGCGAGGGGAAAAAAACAAACATATCTCTGTCATGACACACGATAAATCACCTAGTTCCCCAGTACAGAGCAGAACCATGAGGAAGCAACGGGATGATTCTAAGAAGTCGCTCCAGCTCGTATAGCTGCCATTTCTCTCTGTATGAAAATTTATGCAAAGACATAGGCTGTAAAATCATATGCAAGTTCCAGTTGCAGTTCCTCACAAAGAAGCTTTGCCACTGCATGATGCAAACACACAGCATCTTGCATGAGAATATCAAACACTGCGGAGTACCTTGCAGGTAGTACTGCCGCAGCTTGGGGTTTCGGATATGGGGGATGTGATTGAGAGGCCGGCTCATGATAGGTTGTGTTTGCCGCTGGTCGCTGGCTTTGGCCTGTTGCATCATTCGACCCTGGGGCTGTGCCTCCCAGGGGGGTTTTGCAAACTGTGGAGGCTGAGAGACACCAGCGGGGAGCTTGGATCCCAACCTGGGAGAGGGAGCAGCACATTACGTTACCGCTAGTCAATATCTAGGTTGGAGTGTCACACGGCATTGTTAGATTGATTCTAATCTAATTCTAAACCAAGTTAAAAAAAAAGAAAGTGAAACCCAACCAAGAGTTCAAGGGGCTGAGCGTTTTGTAATGAACATAATTACATCACTACATCTTCCCATAGTTGGTAGTTTAATCCTTAACTGCTCCACTGAACATGATGATGATGATGATAACGTTGGGTATGGTACTGAACCGCATGCTATCCGCTAAAGTCTGCCAAATAAAATAGAAAAATATCTTACATATTCTGTAAACTGAACCAAAGTATAAATAGTCTTTAGTGCGGATTTTCCTTGTTATAAGCAGCGCTTCAAGGATTTTGGGGTTTGAATGTGGATAACCAAACAAAGCAGCATTCACAGTCTGCTCTGAGTTATTTATAGTAGAGTAGGAGTCGTCTGTGCAAATGGTGCTGCTCTCACCGACATGATGCTCTGTTAAGAACTCCTTCATTTATAGTATAAAACCACCTGATGGAAATGTGCATTTTGTAACTAAAGATTAAAAAAATGTCCAACTTCGAACTGAAAAACTGAACGGTAGCATGTGTAAACCTGCGAGGCAAATGCCAGCCAAATGTGTCACAAGACAGCTTTCTCCTTTTTCTTTCTTTCCAGTAATCCATTCACTGACCTGGTCTTTACATTGCAGAAGTAGCTGGTCCTGGTCTTGTTCCTCTGGGGCTCGAGGTTGGCGGCTCCTAAAGTGTCTGGCCTCCTAACAGACTGAGCCATTTTCTGCTTTTTTCAGTCCGATTGTTGCAGCAGTGGTAGGGGCCGAGGGATGAGGGGTTTAGCTGGCATCCCTCCTCCGTTTAATCTCCATGCCTACCTCTTGCCCCAGTTACAGGATCTACACAAGACAGCAAATGTGGGCTGGTTTTACAAACATTCACAGGACTTAATGAGGGGCAAAGCTTACTGTACCTGCAGCCACATGACCCTGTAAGGAAGTGAGCCAGACATTCATGGGAATAATGAAGCCTTCAGTAGAATGTCATAAAATAGTCAGCCATCACATGTAATTTGTATATAAGACAGTGGTGCCAATCACTTTGATCACACTGCTCAGGTTTGCATGGCACATGTAACAGTCTTCCCCTAAATGTTTAAAGATCTGTAACATATCTGACCAGAATATTAGGAGGTTATCCATATTTCAGATCAGTTAATGTGTGTCTTGGCCCTTTGTAATGCTAGGTGTGTGTGTGAGCAGGCATGAAACTACGTCAAAAGCATGTTGCAATGCATCAGACTGCAGCTATGGAACTCATACGACATGTTTGGGCTGAAGTGGTCCATATGCATGTACAGTAATGTCTGAATTAGCTTGTCCAGGGTAAGCTTATCTTTCCTCTGCACACTTAAGGAGCCTCTCCAATTTATCAGTCCTACGTTAAAGAGAATGTAAGAACTGCTTCCTGTACATGCTGGGAGCTGATTTTATCTCCAGACGAGGAAGTAGGCATTTCACACGACATTACAGAATGATCGAGACAGCAGCTATGGCACAAACAAATGACATCAGCATCAGAGTCTTCGTAAAGGATCCATAGAGGGGACTATGAGCGGTGTTTTTACTGACCTGTGCCTTGCCCGGGGATGGAGACTGGTGCTGGTCACATGGGTCTGTCTTCATGTTGCAGTGTTATGATATCACTGCAGACAACAGAAACAATTTCAATACTCAAGCTCCGCCCTGTGGCGAAGAAGGATTCATGGCGACACGTCAAGATAGTTCCACTCCGGCCGACTGAGTAATGCCTGCCAAGGCGGAAGTAGAAATGTGCTATAAGTCGTTTATTGATAATTTTATTGATGAATTTATCTTTGGTGTAAAGCTAAGTGACCTTTGATTTTCTGCATGATTCTATTGACCTAGTAACTGAATGAATGACACATCTCCTGATGCTTTCCTTTAGATATTCTTTTTCAAATGTAGAGTAGACTCACGAAAAGCCAGTATAAAAAAGAAAGCTACAAAACAGACCCAGGTCATGACACCAGCAGTTTATTTGTTGGAACACAGGGGTTTTTTTATTTCTCAAAATGGATAACTTCCTAAAACCAGAACTTCTGCTTTTGGTCTAATCTATCCCCAAACTGTCTAAGCCTTTTTTAGATTTTCCCAGCAGTCTGTATGGCCTCATCAATTATGATTTGTTTTAGTGAATACCCTCTGCAAGCCTTAGTCCAAAGAATATATATTAATCCATGAAACGTCCCTTACTCAGCACTGATCCCCTTCATCCGTAGAGGGAGCTCTTGAACCGATTCCGATTGGTTTTGGCAAAGAAAGAGTACCAGGCTTTAGCCAATCAGATCGCAGGACATAGTGGCACAGGTTTCCGGCCTCATCAACGACAACAGTGTGAAAGACGAAGAGGAGAAGCGTTGTTTTTTCGATACTGTGATGTGTAAGCACTCTGCGATTCGGCCTTAATCTGTTGTAAGTTACAGTTCTGCAGCGTTGACGGAAATTTGTGAAAATGATCTAAGATTTTTGTCAAACGTCGATGAAACATTTGTGGGTCAACCAAGGGTCTGTTGCCTAGCTAACTGACGGTCCCCGTGTGCAAGATACCCGTTGCTAAGCTAGCAACCGGCTGTTGTTATATTTACCTAAAGTCGCCCCCGTCGTAGTTCACAAATGGTTGTCATTTGTAGTGCATTCTTTTCTGCCATTACCAGAATTACTAGTGAACGTGGAAAGCGTTTTTATCATGAGCATAATCGGCTGATGTTGGTCCGTTAGCTTAGCAATCAGAATAGTATTTTCCTCTTTAGATGACAATTGCTATTTTGGTATGAGGACAAAGTGATAGCAGAAGCTAGCTTGTCAAGCTTTGATGAGACCTTTCAATAATTTTAATCTTACAATTTTATTAGAGTTTGTGGTTGAGCAAAATATCGACAATGTATCACCGAATAATATATTGTGCAAATCATGGAGATCCATGCATCCTGGCATGTTTTGACTGTTAAATTTGATCATCAATACGAGTGTCGCCACCACACTTTCGGACGTAATAAGTATGAATCCAAACTGTATGCAATGAGATATCAAGTTATTTATTGGTTATATTTGACACTACGTATTGAAAATGTATTGGAAAAATGTCTAAACTGGAGCATTTGTGTTATTATTGATGAAAACAGTATTTCAACAATATCTGTGAAGGTTTTGTCTCTCAACAGAAGTTCTAACTAGTTGCACATTTTTAATCCTAGGCGTTTGCATGCACAGTAAGACAACATCTGTTAACTGTACTGTTGGTCCTCAGACTCTGCAAGCTCCAAGTCTTAGTGCACATTTGCCCAACGAATGAGACTGAGCTGTTATCATGGAAGCAGAAACAGTAAGTTTGTGCTCTGACTTCTAATAGAATTGGCTTTGACCTCAATGAACTGCTGATGGAGATTGAAACGTGTGAAAAAGCAATTGCAATTTGAAAATAGCTTAGTAATGTTTTTGCACCTTTTGCAGGAAGTTATACCTATCTGGCAGAATAAGCCCCATGGATCAACCCGCAGTGTCGTTAGAAGAATCGGTTCAACTCTTCCCCTCAAACCTCCTCAAAGGGCATGTTTCCAGGTACATCTAACATTCTATTTTTTAAAAGCTTTGATCACAAAAATATCTGTAACTTTCCTTGTGTGTGCATCAACTCATGTGTTTGTGGTTTAGGAACTACCTGGCCTGCCGACTCTTCGTCCTACGGATGGCCCCCTGGTTCCTTCACTTGCAGACATAGCCTGGATTGTTGCTGATGAAGAGGAGACCTATGCCAGAGTGAGGCAAGTCTCCACTTAATCCCTGAATTTCAAATTTTATCCATATGGAACACTTCCAAGTCATTCCTAATTAAGAACATTTAACTTCACTTTCAAATTCCAGGTTACTAAACAGTCTTATTGGAATGTTGTACAATGTCAATAAATTGTTTCAGAGAAATGACAATTCTGCTTTGGTACAGCATTTGCTTTGTTTTTAATAATGAAATATGACATTCTTAGAATGAAAATAAGCATGTTGTACTATATTGCTGTTGCACTGGATTTTTGCCAGCACTTAATCACAAGTCAAAGTCAAATGGCATCAGAGAACTTTCATCTTACATTAAATTGTCTGCCTGAACATGTTAGGTTAGACATGATGTAATCTGCTGTTTGGTGACTCGAATCACTGGTCTGTTTTTAGGAGCGACGCACGTCCTCTGAAACACGAATGGAGACCCACACCGCTGCTGGTGCTCCACAGGAACTCGTCTGTGCCCAACTTCCGCCGTGAAGGCAAACGAATGGAGGGGCTCAGGAAGCCTGGGGTGACCGCGATGAATCGCACTACAGCCCTACAGGATGAGCTCAGCAGACTACGGGCTCAGATTGCCAAGATTGTGTCAAATGATTCTGGTTGGTGACCGTTTTTCTTAAAACTTGAAATGGGAATGCTGCAAACTGAGACTGATACTGGTTTTAATGACTTCATAGATTGTTAAACATCAGGCAGCTCACAGCAATGTAGACTTAAGGTATTTCTTTGAATTGAATTAACAGATTTGTGTTAAACTGGGAGTTGCTGCCTTCATCTAATTGAATAACCTCTTGCCATCAGCTGCCCTGATTCCCTTTAAGCTCTTTTGTTCTAAGATGTCTTGGAATCAGTTTGAGGATCAGTGATCGAGATTACCACTTCTGTTTGTCATCACTCATCAGAGAGTTCCAGCAGACACACAAAGAGAAAATGGCATGCATTCCAACTTTTATAGCTTTCTTCTCAGTACATTTCTCTTTATTGGTTTGAAATATTTAAGTCATGCGGCTCTGATAATAATGAATAGTTATCTCATGAAATTGTAAAATTTTCCAAAGGGGAACTTACTCTGAATCTAGTTGAGCAGAAATGAGGTTAGTTGAGTGATTAGCTGGACATTCAGTGCTTGAAAGGAACAAACTCCCCTTAACAAAAGTCAACTGACTGGCTCATTTGTTATCTTTCAGGCTCCAACTCCCTGACTCCTGACCTGCTCTCCCCCGATGACACAAGCATGAGCTTTTCCATGGCGCCTTTTGAGGCCGCGTCCTACCAGCCAGCCACCATGGCCCCCGCTTCCTTCGTCATCAGCGACGTTACAGAAGAAGAGGAGGAGGAGGAGGAGGAAGAGGAGGATGAGAAAGATGTTTCTGTGGTGTCAGAGCTCATCCATGACCCTATGCCGCCCGTTTCCATGACGGCCTCAGCCACATTTGATCTGGACAGACCCAGCATGGACTTCAGGGAGGCAGAAGAGGACACGGTTTCACTCTCCAAATCCACTAGTTTTGCTGATGTCACAGACATACTGAGGGACATGAACAGAATGAAGATGAGCAAAGACAGGTGAGAGATGTTGGTGTAAAAAAAAAAAAAAGTGCAGTTAGCCGTTTGCTTGCTGTTTTAATGACACACTGTTTCTGTTTTGTTTCAGATACAACAGAGGCTGCATGTCGCTCAGAGAGGAGGACTCAGCCACACTGATTTCTGAAGCTCTCAGGAAAAAGTTTGTGCTGAAGGAAGAAGATACTGCTTCTGTGAAAAGGAAGTAGCCAGGTTATCGCTAATCCTCCCAACCTGAACCTGCTGCTTCATGTAAGTCAGGAGAAAGTAGTAACGTTTTGAAATGCTTCTTTTTTTTAAAGGTGTTTTGTTTAACCCACTTTTGTGTGTCTCAGTTCCAAATGTTTTTTATAAGTTGCTTTCAGCCCTTTAGTCTCCTTTTAAAGCCTTTGTCTGTGCAATATGGGATCCGCAACCATTGTTTAATTTCATATTTAGGACGAAAAAAAACAACAACAAAACTAATATCTCCAGAGCCAATTAAGCCTGAGGGCCAACAGTCACATTTCAGTAACAATGTTGATTTTAAGTACTATGTCGTACATTATATTCACTATAGTTTTCTTTCTTGTGTGAAGGAATCATCAGGCCTAAATCTGGTGTTGTCCAGTTACTACATGTTTAATGGGACGACACGGAAAAGGCTGACATCAAAGCTGCTTTAATTTAGTTTAAGATATTTTCTCTTTTAAGAAGCATGTTTTTCTGGCAGCCAAGGAACTATTATCAGTTTTACATTTCTGTTTAGAGTTTTCCAGAAACGAGATGCAAATAAACCTGGTTGTCCTGGGCAGTCACAGAGAAAAGTTGTCTAACATACTTGATCTTAGTTTATTTGCTCCTATGATGCACATGCAGAAGTTCAGTTTAGCTTACATGGGGAAAAATAACGTATTTTTTTGTTTTCTTTTTTTCTTACTATTTACACCTCAGAACTGAGTCTGAAAATGTGCACAGTATCATGTTCCCATTCAGCCTGCCCTATTTTTTGGATCAAACAATAGATGGATACTCTGCAAATAACAGCGCACTGAGTGGAAAACAAACTAAAAAAAGTATGGCTACATAACCTCTGTTGGGTGTTGTTTGCAGTTTGAACTACAGGCACAAACTTGTGCAGGTCCTTTTAACACACATTCACCTGTGAAATGTTAAGATAAAGTAAAGCTAAAGTTTATTTTGGGTGACGGAAAATGATTTGTGTGCAAGACTGTTTTTTACTACATTCTTTATGCAGAGTGCATGCTACATAGCTGGTGAAGTCTTTGTGTGAGTCAGGATTAAAACCATGATCATTTTCCCCACGCGCCTCACCATGGATCCACTGCCAGTTCAAAAGCCGAATTCTCTCCTTTATTAGATCCAAGTGCCATGGGCTGCTCTATTCAGCCCATCCTGAAGTCCCTGACCAGAACGCCTCCTCCATCTTTGACTTTAGCACTTGAAAAACATAAATCCGCTACCTTTTAGCCAGGGGTGTCATTTTCCTAAATGTCTCTCAACAATGAAGCCCGTGTCCACCTCTGTTATTCCTGAGCAGCTAGAAAAAGTGTAGATTCTGCTAAGAGATCTGTTAAAACTGAACTATATAAAGGTTTTGTTTTGTTATACTGGTTATTGGCCTGTTTGTCAATTCCTCATTGAGTAAAACACACTGAACTGCAAATATTAAACACAGCTTTATGTTGGATATATCTCTGTGTAAGAAACGTAAAACCCAGCAAACATGATCCTGATAAGAAGGGGAATTTTACTTATTTTGAGCCTCTGCCATAGTTCGAGTGCACGTTATCATTGAACTTCTCTGTAGATTCAAGATTCACTCTGTCACCGCAGTGTGTATGTTTTACCTTTTGTCATGCAAGGACCTGTAAATAAAGATTGTGCAGATGTTTTGAAATTCTGTGTAGTTCTGTGATTTAAAAAAAAAAATCTTGTAGTAATAAATGTCACCACTTGAGGACAGTGCAGGCAAAAAAAAGATTTTCAATTTTCTTTCCCAAATTGAATTACTATAAAATATAAATATATAAATATTGCTAAGTTATAAAGCTATTTAAAGACATTTTTATGATTTTGGCTTATTTTAGGTCTGTACTGTCTATGCATTTAAAAGGCTTATACAGGCAAAACAAAACACCTGCAATGTCTCAACTATTCACTTTAATTTGCTTTAGGGCAGTAACAAGACAGGCATTACTCAATTATTTTTTGTTATTAGGATATACTGTAGTTCTGTTAAGTCAGAGTGAAAGACTTAATCTTAAACCCAGCTGCTTTGAAAGGGATATTTAGATTAATGGACATATTTATAAAGTTATAATGAACTTTACTTACTAAGATTATGATAAAATGAACTGCTCATGCTTCTAATTGGATTAATATCCGCCATGTCTAATCGAATTTGTATTGAACCGTTTTCCCCTTTGACGTTCCTTGTAATGTCTTATGTTTAGATTTAGTGCTACAAAATTAAACTGATTGGAAATGTAATTGAATCTATTTTCATCAGCCACACCTGTGTCATCTGGACAAAGAAGGCTGCACTATTCAGATCATTTTCTGACTGACAAGCAAGAAAATATAAGTGAATACCAGCAATGCCCCCTGGATAATTTACAACTTCCCAAACATGAGTTTGTGTGACCGGAGGGTGTGAGAAGTTGATACACTTTCATACTTTCTTTTAGCTCTGCATGTCTTCCAGTTTGACTCAGAAGTCTTCTGATCTGCGCATTTACTCCTGTTGAATACATCTGTTAAGTCGTACAATTATAGTATTTCTGTTTCTTGACTGTAAAAAATGCGATTATTCAGGACTGTGGAAGAGTACAACGTTGATTTGAAATTAACTTCAAGTATGAGTGTAATTGTTTGTGCTTGGCTGTCCCTTTGCATTAGCCCAGTGATGCTTCGGTCACCTACATGAAAGTACCACGCATGTCACTCATCGTCAGGATCAAGAGTGTACAACAAATGGATCAATAAAGTCTAGTCAGCCATTTCATCAATAACAAGCCATGTTGTTATAAAAAGACAGGTTGTGAATTCTGAAATCTGAGAAAAAGGCCTCCCCATTCATCCCCCACCACATCTGTTTACACTGTTAACTCTCAGCCCTCAAGGTAGAAGCTGTTTGTCATCAAATCCGAGCATTTTCAGGAGAAATCAAACCTGACGTGGTCACCAGCTGCATTGTTTCTTCACTTGATTTCTTCATTGAGTGCCGGCACACTTAATTTCCAGGATTATTGTTAACCCACATTCGTTCCACTGTTCTTTCCCCGGATGGTCTTGCTCCTCTGTGATTCAGACTATTTTCTCATATAGTCCTTGGCCTACTTTGTCCCTTATCACCTCCATGATGGACCTCCTACCTATTTTAGATGCACAGAGATGTCTGCGGAGGGCTCAATTAATAGAGCTCAGTATCAAAATGAGGCTCTGTTAAACCTATAAATACAGGCCCTCAGTTCAAAGTGACATTGACACATTTTCATCACTACAGCTCTTGTTGGGAGAATTTCAATGCAGGGTAAAGCATTCTTAAATAAGATGGAAGCTCCCTGAAGCTGTTAAAAGTGATTAATTGAATAGTAATAGAACTTTCACATATGTGACCTGTGTTTCCACCATTTGATTTACCATTGTACAGACTCTTTGAGGTTCATAATATATCAGAACTAAATTAATTCTTCACATTTGTGCCATTGATATTCATACAAAACATTTTCCCAACACTCAGAGGTGGTTTAGGTCACTTAAATTCTGTCACACCAGAATTTCTCCCCAAAAGGGAGAATCTACAGCCGAGCTCACCACCTGTGATGAGTCACGCCTGAGAAGCAGCAAACATGCCAACAGGTAGAGCATCTGTCATCGTGACTGGTCAGCATGACTCCTCTATCAACTCAGCCTCAGAGCTTTCCATCACTGTCCTGCTGGAAGCCCTTCATAAGGACGTCTGGAAACAAACACCACTCCGGCGTCCTGACTGGTTTTCCCATGCTGCTCTGTGGCATTTGTTACTTTTCAAGAACATTAGGATCACAGGAAATGCCTTTGTGCTGAGAGACATGGATGAAGTATTTCTTTGGAAGGGACGCTGTAAGGGTTATTGGTTTTGATTAATCTGTCTGGCAAATGTGCCAAACACTCCTGCAGCAAGGAGGGGATGTATGAGCTACAGCGGAGCAGAGGCAGAATTATGGGAAGATAGATGAGTGCAGCTGTCATCTTTCTCTAGCGTAACAGAACATGTCACAGACAACATTGTTTGTTCGATTGCTGTGGCAATTTCACCTTTTTTAGGAGCGATACGCATTGAAGATAAAAATGCAAAGTCTGTGCAGAAATGGTTTCATATTTTTGGTGGTTTCATTTAAAGAATGCTATATGTTAAGTGTGGAATGAACGACACTATCAAATAACAGTAGCACACAGGGACATTATTTAGGATTATTTAGATGAGATTTTTTTTAGAAATCTGTCAACAGTGTTAAAAAGCAAATGGAACACAAGTGACATTTTCTCCCTTATTGTGGCTGTCAGGTTGCATCCTTTTCTGCACAGAAATGTCTGTTTTTCTATGTTGAATGGCCTTCAGCTTTGATAACACTGGTGGGAATACCAGCCCCCAAACTGGCTTTGTCCCCATTATCAACAGAAAGACAGCTAGCAAGGGTTCTCACTCTCACAGTATCACCACGCTATTCTAAAGACAGAGGAACTGAAGTGTTCGGCTAATTTTAACAGTTGTGAATTGCAGCAGCGACAGGTCGAGCACTAACAGCAAAAACAGCCTGTGTTTGACTTCACACTGACTTGACGTGGCAATGACATTTCAACCGGGTCTGAAATAGTAAGAAAAAAATCTCAGAATGTGCTAACTTAAAGCAGATTTTATGCGTTTGTCTGCGTGTTGAGCTTGAGTGTCATCTTCCACATTGTATCGTAGCAACCAGGATCTGAATGAAGGGAAGACCACGCGGATGACAAAGGTCTGGGGGAACACAAGAGCTGCATCTGCTGTTCCCAGCCGCCCACCCTCCCCCCGCCCCTCCCCCACCCCCCCCCCCCCCCCCCCCCCCCCCCCCCCCCAGCGTCATTAGGACACAACAGTCACACTTGTGACTCACAATGGCAACAGCTCTGCAAGAGCTGCTCGAGCTCAATTGCATTCACTCTGCTGGCTCTATTTTTGGGCATCTTTAGTGTTTCTGTCTCATTAATGGGTTCACCCTTTAAAGATGATTGCTCTGTCATGCAGAATAAATTGCATCCATAAGAGGACGTGCACACACATGGACATGGTGTTGCCCTGCCACTTAATATGAGACAGTAATGAACCTGTTTTTTTTTCACTTTTCAGGTTGTGTAAATCACTTTGAAATCTTCACTGAATATTGGAGTAAAAATGTATGTTTATCCATGAGGAGGACTTTGTTTTTTGTTTCACCACCATGATTTTAAAGTCATGATTGGTTGAAAATTCTTAGGAGCTTTGGATAACAACAAGTGCTCAAAGATGGCAAACAGCTTTAAAGCTTTTTCATAACATGGTTGATTGTTTAAAGAAGCAAATGAATAGATGCCCCGAGAAGATGGATTAGTGCTTGAAATAATTTTCTCCCTTCTGCCTCCACCATACTTTTGCCCCCAGCCTCGGCTCATGCGTTGATTGATAAAGACGAGCCATGTGAGTTCCAAAATTGTTTTATGACTCGTGGGGCATTTATTCATAAATGAATAGGTGTTTTTTTTTTTTTACTACCACATTTGTGAATGGAAAAGCCAAGCCACACAGTGATGGGATACATTTCAGAGATCTTTTTTTTTTACTAGTCATTTTATGACCTTCTCTATTTATGGAAGTTTCATATATGTAACTTTTAAATATTTTTTCTTATTCTTGCTTTAGGTAGCATGGGATCAGGATGCCTACAAAAGGTTGGTGAGGAAACTAAATGATTAGACTGGATTTGACTCCCAACACAGCAGTAAATTTCATGAAGAGGTCAGCTGGAAATAAATTTAACTGATTAGAGGTTTGAAATAATTTGGGTAAAAATCATGATATTCAGCATGATTTTTATAATGTAATTTGCCAGTTAGATGCCGATTAGCTTTTCTGGCTTAGGATGCTGAAAATTTGTATCACCCACAGGTATCAAAAGCAGAAGAGAAAGAATGGGGGCTCACTGGCCAATGAAAGATGGCTAGCCATGGTCTGTACAGATTAACAGCATGGCTGGAAACGAACAGATTTCTGGCTTGAATTGTTGCCAAAGTCTAAATAAAACAGGACATGATTCTGTTAGTATGACAGAGTAAGAGCAACCAATAAGATGTTTGCGTTTTCAGCCCTGTCTTTAAAATTCATTGAGACATGGCTGAATCAAATTCTACAATGAGAGATGAGTGTTTAAATTTGAGCAGCAACACTTAATCAGTCAGCATCCTGTGAGGAAAACTGACAGAATGTTCAATATCTCCGTTGGATGAGATTTACACCTCGGAGGTGTGAGATCCTGTTAGGTGCTGAAGATTCATGAATCAGCATGGGAGGATGAAGCAAAGTTAAACAAATTTGGAATCAGCCACCTATGTTGCACACACCATGAAACATGCTTGAAAGCACAATAGCTGCATTCCTTTGTTACGGATTTTGGAAAGAGGATCGATACATTCTTTCGCATAAGACTTTTCATCACTCAAAACTTTGCCAAGTAACCAACCTGGTTACCATAAAGTCTTTAGCTTGAGCTCTTTTTTTCTACTTGTGGAGGTGCCTCCCCCTTTGTACTTCCAAGTAGAATAAAGCTACAAAGATCTTTGATTTGAATTAAAAGGAGTGTGTTGCTATACATAGGCATACATGATATGATTTGTCTACATATAACTTTTCATTGTTGTTACGGATGTGCTCATTCAGAAGATTCATTTGATAAATGTGTAATCTTTCTCCAGCACACAGAAAATGAGCACACACGTTTAGAATATCCCCGGCTCTCATTACTTGGTTGTACCCTGCAGAGGCCGTTCCAAGGGTGGCTCATAATAAGATAGCTAATTAGTCTGGTTTCTTAGGGAATCCAGTTGCCCATTACTGTAAGACATACTGAGACACGTGTGTGTGTTTGTGTGCATGTGTGTGTTGTATAATGTCAGGCTGGGTCAGTGGTAATTGCTAACATTTTACGCTTTGCTTTGAACTAGGTAGAATATATTGATGATGAACACCCCCAAACGACAAACATTAAATAGCAATATTCAGCTATTTAAATCTGATCAAATATTTTGATGTTCTTCATTTCGGTTTCATACACAAATTATCATTTCTGTTTTATGCCTCGCTGCTTTTTAAAGTTTGTCCTGAATTTTTTTTATCCACAGATATCTCCAGAATTGCTTTCAGACAAACAACAAAATCTTTAAAGATTTAAATAAGAGAGATTCCTTGGAATAAGCTCAACTGACATGATGGTGCGAATAGGAAAACATGTTATTAGCTAATAAAGGTTTAAAAAAATCTTGATAAAAAATGTGATCTTTTGATAACTCATGATACAGCCATACATCCTTTATATCTCAGTGCTTTACTGAGCCCCTGACTTTGATTTATCTTATGACAGGATCAGCCATCAGCATGTCTTCTTGGCACCTGAAACTGATGGAAATGGCGTGTGTAGGAGCCAGTTACTGCGGTCCAAGAATAGCTTGTGACATGTTGAGTCTCCCAGAGGAGCCGAGTTCCCACCAGAAAGAGGCAAAATGTGGAGATTAGCACATGCAGGGGTGACAAAGTCTGGAAGGGCCTTTCATAACCTCTCCCAGTGTTCAAGACACAAGCAGGAAAAATAATCATCACACACTTTGATAGCTGACATCAAAACTGATTCTGAGAAATTGCTTGACAGCTAATCGAGAAGTGATTCTTTGAGGATATCTCGCTGACTTCTATTCCCAGTTGTAACATATTTTGCACATTTAGTTTGAGAAATGCTGATCGCAAACACCAGCATGCTTATATATCAAAAGCCAATCATTGTCTGATAGAGAGACTGATTTTTTTTGAGCGGATTATCTCAACAGCAGGAACCAGAGATCCGTAGCTGCAGTGACACTGTTTTTCATCATTTTCTTGTGCAAAGTGTTAAGCACTCACTGAAGCAGTCAATTCTGTGTTAGCAACCAACAAAATGGTCACACCACATACACGCGAACACCTCTCACATGCCAAATGCAGTACTTCATCAAGTACAAGTGTAATAAAGACGTGCAACGCCTAGTGTGAACAAAAAATGATTTAGTGTAACAAACAACATCTTGTGCTCATCAAATAACAAATGGATTCAACACCTAACATTCAACATACGGTTATAAAAAAAGACATTGATGTGATACTTTGAACATTTGGAAAGTCAACTGGGGCACAACATGATACTTTTAATTTACATTATTCACCATAAAAATCAAATAAAATGACCCACACATTGTCAAAATGACTTGTTGAAAAATGTTCAAAGTTTTTACATTGAAAAAAACAACACTGCTGTTTAATTTCATCCAGACAAGTTTTAAGTAGAGCTTTATAGTCTCATATTGTGACAGTTATAGATCAGGGTTCAAGAAAACAGCAAGAGGTCACAATTGGGACCTTTTTTTCACTCTTCTTTTATTTTATATGAAACAACACAACACAACTGTACGAAGAAGGAGAAATTCAACTCAATTACAAGCTAGAAACCGTGAGCCATAAAACCCTGCAAAACTTGGCTATTCGTATTTCTTTTAATAAAACCTTTCATTTGGAATAATTAACCCCTATCACTCTGGTCCTCTGTCCCATCCTCCCTCATCGTTTCCTCTTTCTTCTCTCATCCTCTCGCGCCTTCCTTCCACTGTCATGGCCCAGCAGCTGACGGAGGAAATTACAATGTTCCTTCCCCGTCTTGATTTCACAGTTAATTCTCTCCTTCCTCATGCTTCCTGGAGCAACTGGTCATGTGTGTGGGTCTCTGTACGGACATGATTCACAATAACCACACACCACATGGACATGCATGCGCGTACTGACTCACGCTCTGGTTGACTAACCCAGGGGATTGTCTGCTCTACTCCAGGTGGTGAGCTTTTCTGTCAACACACAAGAATTCCACTTGTTTTTGTTGTAATTTGTTTTCTTATCAGATATCTACCAAAGATATATCATGTTCAATCTATTAATATTTTCAGATTATATAATTATATAATCAGATTATGTAATTTAGCTGTTGATCAAAATAATTTGACAGATGCAAGAAATAGACAATTCGAAATATTAATTTTTCAGGATAACACAAAGTTCTGATGTAGACGTTATCAAATATATTTCTTCCCCAAGTGATGATTACACAGGAATTTACAACTCTAAACTTATACTTCTTAGAGAATTTATGTTATTAAATTACAGTATGTTTGTCTGTAAGGAGTGAACTATAGCTTAATCCCACTATTGACCTTCATGGGTATTAATACTTTTAAACGTTGCTATTATTCTTCAGTATTAGGTCAAAAATTATTACTTTTCGAAACATGGGAAATGATACACAAGTAGTTAGCATGTGTACTATTTCCCAGGTACTTTTTCAGTACACCAAAACGCGGCTCTCTCTAATGTCCATGACCAACTGTTGAATTTGCTTTTTGATGATGCTGTAAACTGTAAATAGCAGTTGGCCCTCTGTTGTACAAATAACACAACTCCATGTTATAGCCTAAAAAAAAAAGTAATGTCACCTAACCCCCCGCCTGCCTCCTTCATCCTGCATTTTAACTTCAAGGACATCGCATCACTGGGGAGCCTGGAGGGAAGTAAAATACTGTTACAGTACAATGGACAGTCCACATATTGCATCCAAGGTGGGTGAGAAGCCTCATATTTTATCATATATACTAAAGAGGGTTATTTTTGTTTATCTTTGTAAACATATGGTGGCAGAACGCAAATGCAGACATTCACACTAAAAAGTAGAATTCAACAGATGGTTGGCACGTCCAAAGCTCACCAGTGAACATTGTTTATGTCATTTGTCTCATCACCCAGTTGTAGAAAGTGTCCACTTATGTTCCAGCTCCTGAATAAAAGTCCCACAGCCATTTTCCCGGAAAAAGTGTTCATGTCCCCAATATACAGCACCTGTCCTGCTTATCTACAATCTCACTTAAAAGATACTGGCCTGGTAAATCAGGTAAAATCTGCATTGCAGGTAAGTCAATGGTGTTTTATTCAGAGGAAACAAAACAGACTATACAATTATTGATGCCAGAAAACATTTAAAACCTCTTTATCTAGAACCTGAAATGCCATTTGTAATTTGAGCTATTATAATATTTTAAACTGAGACTTTTAAAGGCAGGAAGGGTCTCCAGATTAGTTTGGTCTTCCAACTATATTCTTGTAAAGGTTTATTGGGACAAGCAAAATTTACTCAATTCAAAACCTATGTGCAACATAAGTGGCTGATTAAAAATTTCCCAGCTTTTTTTTTTATGAAAAGGAATTCCCTGGAAGCAAACCATATGTTTAATGATGTATTAGCTTTGAGAATATCTGTTAAACTGTTTTCTGTAAGTGTGCCTTGCGTGTAGATCTTGGGAAGACGTTGTCACTGTGTCATACTCTCCTCCTTCCCATTCCCTCCCCTAAAGCTCTCCGCCCAGCGGAGTATTGGCACTGGAAGGCGCACGGCGCTCAGCCTGGACTTCCAGACTTCTTGAGAGGTTTACGCACGACGGCACCGCGCAGGAGAAAGATTCCCCTCAGAAGGACTGGACAACTCAGAGCTCGACTGGAATTCCATTCAACTCCTGATTCTGAAAAACGACCGCTTCTTTGTAACTGCAACACTTGAACTAATCTGTCCTACTGGATCTCTCTCTCTCTGCCAGCGGCAGGACTGGATGAGTCCTATTATCCTCTGGTCGCCGTGACTTGCCAGAGGAATGGAAACGATGTAAACAGTTTTGGCAGGAAACAAACTCTAAAGAGCAACAGGGTGTGCGTGCGTGTGTGTTTTTTTTTTTTTTTCAAAAGAGACCGTAGATAGAGAGGATGATCCCGCCAGCCAACGCGATTCAGGAGGACAGTGGGAGCAAAGAGGATGAACAGGAGCAGGATGAGACGCCGAAATCCCCCACGACCAGCGTCAGCCAGCAGGAAAGCAAGGTAGGTCTGCTGGATGTGGGACTTCAGACTTTTTTTTTTTATTGCCCAACTTTAAGAAACAGACAAGAGTAAAGAAACTTCTAACTTGGAATCAAATTCAACCCAACTTCTCTTTTGAACAGAGCAACCTGCATGAAAACACACTAGAAGAGCCTTTTAAAACAGCATGGAGGTTACTTTAAGAAAGGAATGATAAAAATATCCAGCAAATACAATGCAATGTTACAATACCATTAACTCATCTGATCCTCTAAAGTCCAGCTCACTTTGATGACTGATCTTTGAATGTAATGTTCAACAAGTATTTAGGGGCTTAAAAAGACTAGTAAGCTTAATAACAAGTTCATGTTTTAACCAAGATTGACCATGTACTCATGTTGAAAATCTACTTGTGTAGTTGTGTCGGTTTGATAGAAATCTGCCGCTGCCTCGGGCATTTTAAAATCTATGTGGGTCACATGTTGCCCAAACTCCTACAATTAGAACTTCATTACTGGATTAGTCATCAGGGTGGCATATGGCTATGGTGTCTTTTTCTTTCCTGTTGCCAAAACTCTCACACATGGGCCATTACAAGTGAATTCTCTCTTAATGAAGCTGCTTGTCATACTGACAAATCTTGTCAGCTGAGATTACAGAAAAAACTACAAACACTTTATTTTGTCAGTTTGCATTACTTGGTGTTTTGTCTTTATTTAAAGGCTTCTGCCATATTTGTGCACTTACTTTAACTCTGTCACGTGATAAGAAGTGGACCTTAAAGGTAATTAAAGAAAAGGGTTTGGTTTTCATTTATATATAAGTGGAATAAGTTCCCCAGTAGTCCTTAATGACCATCAAGTAAAGCTGTTTCTGTATCTTTATTCCTCCTTTAAGAATACTGTGAGGCCTGAACATCACAAGCGCAAGGTGAGGCTCCATTCATGGGTAAACTGTAGCAAAGGGCTGATATTTGACCATCGTCATATGGCGTACCTGCATGTGCATAGAGACACATCACATTTTTTACTGCTTTTAAGGAAAGATCACTGTTAGAAGTCAAGTTACATCCGTCATCACCCATATTTAAGAAAACACTTCCACTTTCAAGATGCAAACCCCATTTTCAGAGAAGTCGTGAAGCTTTCCAAAATATAACAAAAACTGGAGTCTCTAAAAATCTTATGAATGAAGTACTTTTACCATTGTATTATATCTCCTGTTTTTGGTGTAAACATGCCAGTTATGTGCACGCTCGGTGTCTATGAAGTCACACTGTTTCCAAAACTCCAGCACATGGGTCATTACAAGTGGATTCCCTTTTAATTAAGTGTTTTGTCAAACTGATTAAAAACTAACACCCTTTCATGTAGAAAAATACATGCATGTACCAATGAGCAATTTAAACAAGTCATTATCTGACCAAAAGTGTGTTTTTCAGGCTATCTGAGAGGAGATGGTGCCCTCCGTATGATGTGTCCATTGAACAATTCAGATTGACAGTACATTTCTGTCAATCAGCAGCACCCTGTGCAGAAAGACAGATTTTCAAGTCACGTCCGGGAGGAGGCGGCTATAATAGTCCCATTGAAGGTCATGCACATCTAACAGTGGCTGTCAGGCTTGGCTTATTTGTTCTGTTAGATTTTTCTTGTCACGATGATGGGAACTATAGACATTAAAAGACAAAGCAGGCACTGGTGGTCTATGGTGAATGCTTCTTTTATACCCAATCCTGACACCCTCACGTGACCAGTTCATCTACTGAAGACAGGATTCTTCAAAACCCACATTTTTTCCTTTGCACATTTTTTCCCCACCTCTATTACAAATATTCGTGGTGGATTGCTGGCATATTATCTGTGATTCCTGATTATAACTGTGCCTATCAAATAATGGTTCAAATTCATTACAGATTTAGGTTTTTGCTTAATTTTAAAAGATTTCTGAACATTTTTTGGAAATGGGGTTTGTATATGAATGACTGAAGTTGAATCTAATGTGATAAGGAACTGTTGCTGTTTATTACGCAGTGCTTCATCTGATCTCTATTAACCCTCCCTGCTTTATAATAAAACCAATAGGTTTTGCACCATTGAAATGAGCATGAGCTGCATGCCCACATTCCCTCACTGCACTTTATGTTTTTTAGCAACACGATATAGACATGCATCTGCTTTGGTCACAGCTTGTTTAAAAAAGTACAACGACGTAGTAAATACAGTTAAAATAGTTTTAAAAATTTTAGTCAGGCTGTAACACTACGTGCAAAGCTTGGTACGATGCACCAAGAGGTTGAAGGAGAATGCATTTATGCTGTGTGTTCTCTGTTCGACTATGAAAGTGTGTTTGCGTGTGTGTGTGCATCCATGTGTGTGGGTGATAACAGTAGAAAAAGGGTCAAAATCGATTGTTTCCAGAGTGACCCGTAGAATTGATTCGTCATGCCACAGCTGCAGTTACTCTGGGCAGTTTGCTCAGGCATGTTAAAAGAAAAGTGACAAACACAAGGAGTGTACTGTGTGTTCATTCACCAAACTACATTTGTTTAAGGGAATGATATCACCATAAGATCTGTTTCTTTGAACATACACAGAAGTAAATCCCCACAGACTGTTTATAGTGCTTAAGACAAGACGGTGCCATGTGGTCCAATGGGTAAATAAGAGTTCTTTTGGATGGATCTCAGGACGAAGGGGTATACACTGAGATATGGAGCTGTGAGTGTGGAGTGTTCTGAGTAGTTTTACTATAGCGGCAGTACGTTTAATGAGAAATAATTTGAATTGAATGACTTTCCTTAACATGGAAATCACACTAGGTTCCATAGAGGAAACTTTGCGTTCCGCCTGGGCTGTGACACCCTCAGTAATTGTCCTTTTACTGGACACCACACATTGCATTGAAAGGCTTATGATGGGTTATTTATTCAGGTTTTGATGCTAACTTGGCTTCATATCTGCATCAGTTGCTTCAAAATGTTCTCTTTCATAAATTTTCTTTCCCTTGCTCCGTTTGTCCTCAACTTGTACTCTCTGTTTTCAGCTGCAAAGACTCAAGCGCTCCCTATCCTTCAAGACCAAGAGCGTCCGTAGCAAGAGTGCAGACAACTTTTTCCGAACTAGCTGCGAGAACAAGACGGAGCTGCTCTCTGATGTGAGCAGCAGCACGGGCCATCTCTGCAACATCGGGATGGCCCCGCCGCATACCACCAGCCTTCCCATTCCGCCGGTCCCTCCAGCCATTCCCTGCGCTCCTCCTCCCACCTCACGCTCCCAATCACGCAACCCGCTGCAGGTAGACTCGGCAGGACACTGCTTCATGGAGCACATCTTCAAGAAGCCCACGTTCTGTGATGTCTGCAACCACATGATTGTAGGTATGGTGCAAAACAAGTGTGGCCAAACAATTAAGCAACGCAAAGCTCATGCATCGACTCCATCTAGATATTCTGTCTAACTGTGAAGGAGCCGGCACTCATGCATGTGGAAACCTCTGGGTATTACATTGCATAGCTTTGCTTTTTGTGTTTAAAATACTGTTTTCCTGATAGACTACATTGCACTCTCATTGCACTGAAACGCAATGAGACTTCTGACAGTTAACATGTCAGACTCTGACATGGGACCAATGTCTCTCGGCCTTTCTTCCATTCATACCGTGCTCGGTCCTTCCATCTGCCTGCTGACATGTTAGACAGTAGCTGTGCCAAGTTGTTTTCCCCTCACCAGATGTTCCAGACTGCCTGGTTAGCCATCAGTACTAAGGGACAATATGTCTTTGTACCAAAGGCCCATGAAGGCACCATAATGACAAAGGCCAAAGATGCTCAATAAGCCACTTCTATAAATTTGACTTGCATATAGAAGAGATCAAAGCATATAGTGGAGGTGTGCCTATAAACCAGAGTTACGTCTTACCTCTGAACAACTTTCCAAAAACTTTGATAATAAGAATAATAACCGATTATATGCAGCGATTTATAAAGGTTCTTAAAGCAACAAGTTGGGAGACAAGCAGCTTCCACCCGGTGGATGTGTATAGATAAATTCAGTGTCAGGAGATCATGTGTACCACCATCGTCATAAACACATGTCCAGTAACTGTGGCTTTGAAGTAGACCCAGATGGTCTGTCGGTGATGACGAAATGATGTCAGCTCCACCTGGCTCTGGGAATGGTTCTATGGCCTCTGGCGCACTCACGAAAGAGATTCTGCCCCGTTCTTCATTTGTCCTGTTTAATGAGAGCACATTGTGTGAGCATGTTTCTATGATGCATTAGTTCTGTCACAATCAGACTCAGTGTTCCACAGTCAAATTGCAGCACAGACAAAACACAAGAAGATATATGTTGGTCATAGGGAACACAGTGAACAAGCACCTTTTAAAGAATTAATCCAATGGCCAAAGGTCCACAAAACTCATTACATAATTTACACGTATCTTAAAGATAGAAAAACAAAATATCGATCCATATAAAGGTAATCCCTGTCTGGGATCCTCTGTAAGTTTATGGATATTTTCTTCTGTTGGTAATATTCTTGTGTTTTGGACATTTTGGAATTAAGTTTTTGGTGAGAGGATAAATAGCTCCAGATGCTGCAGAGATAAATAGTATGTTTGTGATCGGCTTTCAAAGCTTATGCATTAGTTTTTAAATCAAGGCATTCAAGTATTAATAGCATAGCAACAAATTGAAAGGCTTCACCTACCAGTTTATGAACGTAAGGGAATCAGTTTTGCTGCCAAAGGTAATGTCACACAGCACAATGTTGCCATGCAGCCCCTTCTTTGGTAAAACACACATTTAAGTTCACTATCTTACAGAGTGAGGGCTGTATACTTACTGCTGTTATAGCCTGGTGTTTACAATATGGCTCCAGTGATGACACCATGATTTAGCAGATGGTCCAGTACTCTGGTCCAGACTATAAACAACCAGATTTCCATACATTTTTAAAGTAACATTTATGTTACCTGGAGGACAAAAAGTGCTGACTTTTGTGATTTTATGAGAAAGTGCTTATTGTTAACAGTTTAAGAGAACCCCCCCCCCAAAAAAAAAACAAAAACAAATATCAAACAAACAAAAAGGTTTGTTCACATAACCCCGCAAGAAATATGGCAGATTGGCCGAGTCTATCTAATGAATGAGCTGTTAACAGACTAACACATTTCATGTAGTTTACAAGTATCCTGCATAGACAACCTTTTCATGAGAATCACTAATCCAGATTACTACAATGTTCACACAGAGACTGCACAAAGTAAACAACATAAAATCACAACTTTATGATCTAACCAGCCGATGGCTTTGCAGTACACAAGTCTGAAGTACATCAGCTGAGTTGTTGCTGATTTTTTTCATTGTGAAATGTGGAGGAAAGCAAAGTCTACAGATGAAGAAAAATGTCTGGACAGTTGCAGGGGTTATCTTAACAAGTAGTAATCAACCTTTTTAAGAGAACGTGCTTGATGGATCAAGTTCATTTCTTTGGGAGATGAAGGCAATGGGATCATTTCTTTGCTTTTATATGAATGAAAAACTGACTTAAATGACATTTAATGGGAAGAGGGAGCTCCTAATCACACACTTCATTGCCCAGTAATTACAAAGGGAGAATGATAATGTTACTTTCCCATAGTTGCCTACTGAAACACTGATTCTCGGGGCTGATTCCCTCTCCTAACAATATTGTGTCTCATTATTCTCCCCGTGTCGGTATGAGTCAGCTGAAACAAGCCATTCAACTGCAGCTTGACAGGTGCATTATTTTCTTGCTGTTTTTATGTATCCACAGAGACGGACTCAAACGATGGTTTCTCAAAGATAATCATGGCCAACAGTTAGCCTTCCTGGAGTTGTCTGGGATGCAGCTAGTTAGGGAACACGATAGGCTGACCTGATTTTGAGAGTAAAAGAAATTGGCTCCGGTTGTGTGCATTGTCTGTGCTCCTTCCATTGTTGTTGTGGTGATCTGGGGCTGACCAGCAAGGGTTCAGTTTTCTTTCATTTTCAGTCTCATCTAACATGCCAGCTCTGTGTAAGATGAGCTTGGCTGAGCATCAAACAAGCTATAAAGAAAGACCTTCCTTACAAGTACCTGTCAGTGCTGCTCAGACCCAAAGAGCCATAACAAAGTTGATAATACGGCATGTGAAGAGCAAGCACAGAATTTTTTTCTTTCCTAAGCTAAGTAAGGTAAACACTAGTGGCTTTGGTGCACGGCCACACAGTATCTTGTATGTGCTTGTTCGGGGATCAGATTCTCTGTTTGGTTTCGTATTTGCAGTACAGGATTACCTCTGCTCACTGATCCTCATCGACCTGCACGTCAGAACGAATGTGCCTCATTTGTGAGAATAATTTGGATGAATCCAAATCCTTTCTGCTCATCACTGCACTGCTCCAAAGCCAACTAATTTTGCACAAACTGAGTATGTTTTGTTGCTAAAACTTTAGTTGGACTGATAATCTTTTCTCTTCACAGCTCAATTAGTCCCTGAGAAGATGATGGATGATTCTTCCGCATGCCCATATTTATTCTTGTATATGAAGAGCGTGTTCCTAATCCGCGCACGTGCCTATGGAATAATCAATAGAGAACCACTGTTATTAGATTACAGCTAATAGCAGCCATGGACTCCCCTCTCTTGTCGAATAGACATAACCCTGCAATAGACAACTGCTGGTTGTAAACTGTGCTGTAAGGTCCACGCAGGATTGGATATGATTTGGTCCTTCCAAAAGATAAAGTGTATTTTTTGTTGTAGAGAATTAAGAACAATGATAATTGAGACAGATGAGACAGATGTGCCAACACAATCCTGTGGAATGTAATATTTGCAATATTTGGCTATATTTTACAGTTTGGAAGAAGATTTTATGCTTCGATTCAGGGTTTCTAATCTCCAAGTTTACTTTGACTACTTTAATTTAAATAAAAATGGTTATATTTTGGTGTTATTCAATGAACTTTTGTTCTTTTTATAGCATATTCACACCCCCAAATTATCTTTTATCTTCTCTTAACTCACTTTCCATCCTATGAACATATGACACACATACTGTATAAGTTGCATCAGAACATCGTCTTGCTGTCACCATGCGAGCTTCAGTTTAAAACTCAGATCACCGTTTTCATCATTAATGGAATTGTTTTTCTTTCCCCTCTCAAATTTCCATCTTTCCTCTCCCTCATCAATGGTTATTAATTTCCAACCCATTCATTCGTAAAGAATAATTGCCTTTGCAATGTCGCGTAACTTTGGCTCACATTTAATGTGATTAATCTTCATTTTTTTCTGCAAGTGTGAGTCATGAGGGAGACCAAGCTGCACGCAGGCATCTGGCTGAGGTGGCTTCACATTGTGAAGAAGATAGCACTGGGCTCAGTCACACCCTGCTTGGGTCAAGTAGTTTTACAGAAGTTTGCGTCATGTGTTGGATTTTGCAAATTTGTCCCTCACATCTTATTTGGCAGCTTAGTTTTTACTTGAACTTAAGTTCTCTAGACAGCAAGAATGAAGACAGTGGAAGCTCAAATAACGCAGTTTAAAGATGAATATTTTT
This sequence comes from Menidia menidia, assembly GCA_907169785.1. Taxonomy (NCBI): domain Eukaryota; kingdom Metazoa; phylum Chordata; class Actinopteri; order Atheriniformes; family Atherinopsidae; genus Menidia; species Menidia menidia. Next base: position 2,580,128 of record CAJRST010002224.1, read on the forward strand.
CCGTTTCCTCTGTCTTTTTGCAGGCAGTTTTTTCAAGTTTGCGAAAGAACCCCAGTAATTCATAGATTTTATCCTATTGTTCTTTTTTCTGTTTGGCTCACAGGCACAACAGCCAAGCATGTGGTGTTCCTGGCGGGAAACACGGCCAAGCATGGCCTCCGCTGCAAGGCCTGCAAGATGAGCCTCCACCACAAATGTGAGAATGGCGTTGGGCAGCAGCGCTGCATGGGAAAACTGGTGAGTTGACACAGAGGACCAAATATAACTGGAACAATATGAATTTCAGATAAGCTGGCAGACTCTGAACCACAGGAATACAGTCAACAATGTCACCATTATTCCAACCAAAACAGGCAGAACAAAATATCAGTGTCTGCTGAACTTTTTCTCACCAGACTGTGCTCATTCAGCTCTCTGTGTCAGTGTGTTGATACATCTCTGACCACATCGCCATCTTCATCATCTTTATTTCATCACCCTTGATGTTAGAAAAGAGCAGTACAGCTCATTAAAAAAAACTAACCTCCTCCGTATTATTCCTTATATCTTAACCTCTTCCCTCAAGGTCTGTGGGTGCTGCTATCATTGTATACCCATGAAATAAAGAAAAATAAGATCACCAAGAAGCGTGCTATTGACAGTCATGTGGCGGCTTCATGTGTTTAATATTTCACAGTCTTAACCAAGATGTCTCTGTTTCTGACACTGAGGTCAAGCCCACTTTTTACAGAGTCACAGTATGTGAATAAAATGATGATTTTTACACTTTACAAGTAATTCTTTGTATTTGACATCGTCTGTTGACAGGAGATTTTTCATTTTGTGGTCCTCTTGTGACATGAAGCGTTAGTCACTTCACCTCGCTTGAGTTACTGGCAGGTTTTGAACATTTTTCCAGCTTTATGGAGAGCTGGATGAGAAAACGTCATTTTCTCTGAACACAGCACGTCTGAAAATGTGTCTTTCAGACAGCTAACTGTTTAATTCCACCATCAGCTTTGTGACATCAGCCTTTAGATAAGGTCTTGGAGATACTGGACTTTTAGTGACCCAATCCTTCAGAGAACCTCATCAGGGCCTCAACATCGACCTTAAGCAGATTATTTAGGTTGATTTTCATCACAATTTATAGCAAGGACAAAAATAACCTTCCTGGGGTTTAACATTGTTATCTGTAGCCTGTCATGTGCTGTTGTGTTATTGTGACTCTATAACGTACTGTTTGTCCCTGACATGTTCATCGTTTGCAGACTGCCCTAATTCTAGGATGGTAACAATTCAGATTCAGTTAATAGAAGTCACAAGCTTTTTTTTTTTTGGATAAACTGTAGACATTAAAATTTGATTATTTGATTGTGGACCTGGTCCTTCAGGGCGGTCCAGAAAAGGTTCTGGTCACATCTATATAAGTCCCTATCAAGAAAAAATTAAATTGTACAGAAACAAAAACCATAAAACTGGCCTTTATACTTTTCCCTGTTACGTCTTTCCACACGATGCCTGTGGGATGAGGCTTAAGATATGACCAATTCTCAGGAGTGGAAAATGAGGTTGAGAGGTCAGGCATAAAAAGAGAAGTTTCCCCAGAGGAGTACAGCTCTAAATTCAACTTGTTCTAAAGTTGGACCCTTCTGCAGTCATGCTTATTTCTCTTGGCTTGATGACTTCCCAGAAAGTAAGCAAGTGACTTCATGCTCTGAATTTTTACTAAAAGTTAAACCAGTGTCTCTTCATTTTTCCAGGAAGCTTCTGAATATAGTGACACACTGACTGCCTTAGAAATAGCATAGGAAAGTCTATGGATGTAATTCTTTGAGTGTTTCAAAATCGGCAAGTGTCTGTTAAAATGATTTTTCTATTTTGTTTTCTACTAAGTTGTCCTATTTGAAACTAATTTGATGGAGTCAACAACTTAATCAGAGCTGACCACTCACCAGAAAAGGGGCGTTTGGCTGTGGTAGTAGTCAGGAAATCAAAAAGCAATATGTAGGATTGATATCATGTGGGAGGTTCTGACCCATCTGAATAAGACACCAACGTGTACAGAAACTCCTTCTGTTATGCATGACTTTGACAGATATGCTGGATATCCAATTTTTTCCCCTGACATTCCCACAAACTACTCTCTGTATCTGACCTTTTTGGGCCAAATGGACTAGATTGGCTCCAGCAAGTGTGCACTTGTAACCTTTTCCTTAATGAGTTTGCCCTTGTTAGTCTGATGTCTGATTTCTAGAGATAGACCTGGAGAGCTCGAGAGCTGCTTATTTTAGCATCATAAGAAGTGCCAAAAGAAGTCTTAATCAGGAGTGATTAACAGTGTGGGTTTCACTAACGTAAGTGTATGAAATGTAAACAAACTGGTAGTCCTTTTTCAACTGAGTCATCTAAATCTGCAGTAAAAAACGTAATTTTCTAGTGTGCAGCAAACAGAATGGTGTCCCTAAAGACTGAGGGAAATTTGTCTTCTATATTTTGTGTTCTTATGAGGAGATAAGAGCTCATTGGGAAATATTGATCAGATGTGAAGCAGTAATAGGTGTCAAAATGATACATGTGTTGGTTTCTGGGCTGATTGGAGGAGGTCAGGTAGTTTAAGTGGGATTGAAAGTATAATACTTCAAGTGTTCCCCACAGGCTGCATGGCAATGAGCCTCTTCCACAAATCAAGTAAGAATGTACAAAAATGTACAATTCAGTGCAGCTAATGGTCCATGTCAACCTCAGGGTAGAGCAGTTTTAACTGTGACGTCTGACTAAGTCTGACGTCATTTTGTAAACAGGCACAGCCCCTTCGGCATCTGTTGTCCACTTTGCCCTTGAACTCTTTTCTTTCCAGTAATCTAATTTGTTTAACCTCTGCGTACTTGTGGCGTTTGTAAAGTTACAATGCTTTTTGACCTGTGATGAACGGTGTGTGCAGATTTTCTCTCATTGATCCTAAAATGAATCCTATTCTTTGAAAAATAACTTGAATGGTTGTCTGGCTTTTCATTTTGAGGAATGGTAACCGGTTCAATAAGGGCAGAGCAAACACCATTAAAGCAGCCAATATACAAAGTTAATTCCAAAAATCCTAAAACATGTTGGAAATGATCAAGCTAACTCTGTATCTTGCTTTTATGTTATTTTGTATTGAACAAACTGATAAAGATGACCGTACAAATGTTAATCTCTGCTGGCCAAACTTAAAATAGCATGAAGCACGTGAAGTGCATCCATCACTGAGGTGCTAATTAGGTCAACTGGCTGAGCGGGCATCACACATTCAGAGGCTGAAGGTCCACAATGTAGCTGTCTGCAGTTCAAATCCCTGCTCTGGGTCCTTTCCAGTGAAGGCTGTTGGTGCTGCAACATTTCCTTAAGAAATAAAGGCCCCCTGTCATTTGGATCACTTTTAAATCCCATGTTTTTAAAAATCAGAATACGGCGAATTGAATTTTTTGCTGGTGCTCAAAACCTTCCATTCATAGAAGTTTTGATTGATCGAGAATTTTTAGGTCAAAGCAGTCATGTCCAACATGAAGACAGCTGTGTTCAGAAAAGTGTGACTGCGCTCTGTCATGTGCGTTGTCAGTGTTCTGCTGGGCTGCCTGTTGTGTTGTGGTATTCATTGATTTGTTCCTGACGTCTGTCACCTCACTCTTTTTCCCTCTCCATCTCTCTTTAGCCAAAAGGCTTTCGGCGATACTACAGCTCTCCACTACTGATCCAGGAACAATATGGCTGCATCAAAGAAGTATTGCCCATCGGTGAGCATCATAAATCTCCTCCTCATTGCAGCTCTGCATGGGATTGAATACATGAAAGTGACACAGTACCCCACTCTCCCAAGCCCATTTTATTTTACCTGTGATTTATCGAGAAGGCGGCGCAGTTTAATTCTGTGACAACTTAGAAATGATGCAAACTTAAGGTTAAGATTGTTCTTTTCCTCCGATCCAAAGCATGTGGCAACAAGGTGGACCCCGTCTATGAGGCTCTGAGGTTCGGTACATCCCTGGCACAAAAGGCAAAGAGGGCCAGCGGCTCTGATTCCCCTCACAGAAGCTCGGTAAGAACAGGTTACATGTCACTCTAGTCCCTTAAGAGACAAAAATACCCATTTTGTCACAAGTTGACACAGTTTTCTGAGCTCTGAGTAGGTCTGTGCCACCATGCACACAAATTTGAATATCATTCAGACTCTGTAATCTTTGAAGTACATTTCAGTCTGTGTTGTGGCTGGACACACAGATGGGGAGGCTGAATATCTTTGATCTTGGGTCCAGATGGGACCTTTCATTTGACAGAGAATCTTTTTAATTTTTATTTATTTATTTGATTTAATTCTATTTGACAGAGAATCTCAATGACCCACTGACTGGCGCGTTTTCAAATCTAGGGGACCCCAAATCTCAGTTTTTTTATTTTTTAGTGTTGGTGGTCACTTAGGCTTTTAGGCTTTTTTTTCTTATTATTATATCTAGTTTATGCCCACATACAGATATGGCCTACTTTTGGCATTGAATTTGATTTGTTTCATGAGATATTTAAAGATGTTCCCATAATTTTGCCCAGCATGATCACACACACTGTTGTGATGGTCTAAATAGATACAGCCACTACAGGGCTGTGAACACTACCAATAAAGGCAATGCAGTGCAAGCAGCCATGTTCGAATCTGTCAGTGCAAACACTCAGCCTACAGCTCTGGAGATGTATTAAACTGATATCCATCTGCATGTCAAGTCTGTTTTTCACAGTGTATCAAGTCTAATGTTAAGTGAAGTGTATCTGGAATTGGGTCTGTGTCGGATGAGATCTTAAAGCTGTTGGGTTTGGGCTCTCCTCTGCTGTCCTGTGCAGCTGTTACAGATGGGTGTGTGTCTGTGTCAGTTCCAGCTTCAGAGACAATGTGATCTCAACGGGGGTCTGATAATAGTTTCCAAATGCAGGCTGGGAACGAGCATGTTTACTGCACTGCTGAGTTCAGTGAAATTCGTTGAGTTTAAAACTCAGAAACTCTTACCAATCGAGCCACACTTTATTTTTTTAAATTTAAACAGATATTATTTCTGTACTAGTTTTTTCATCTCTCCTGCAATTCTTTTGTCAATATTTGTCTTTATCTCACTCATCATTCTTATCCTAATGTCTGCAGACCAGTGACTTGGACAATGTTCCAGAGGAAGTTTTGGCCCACAGCAGTAGGCAGGAGCTGTCGAGAAAACCCAGTGATGATGGTATCTGTTGTAATTTACTGTTTGTATCTTAATTAAAGCCATGCAGTGACACAGCCAGAGGTGGCTATTTTTCCTCTTGCCTCATAACAATCTAAGAAGGTGCAGTGTTGAATTGACCCTTCATAAAATATCAGAAAAGTTTTCCACTGAGCCGTGTTTACTCATTTGGAGATGGCAAAAACATTTGGACACCTAGCTTTTCTTTACCTCTCTTTACCAACAATGGCATTTGTAATGGGAGAACACATAGCATTGAAATTGTTCATGGAATCGGGGAAATAAGTTTCTGATTACCGTGTCATTGCTGCTGAATTATTCACCTTAAACTGTTGCAGCTGACCCAACAAAAGAGGTGTTGAAACCGTTCTAGATTTTTGGAAGAACAAAACCAAATTCTTGCATTTAAATTACTTAAGGCTCAGAGGTCAACAGAAAGAAGCTTATTGTAGCTTAAAAAATACTCTAATGGGAAGATGCATTTTTAAAATGGGACCATTTTCTAATGCTGGTGTGCCAAAAGGACATCTTTGTAAATATGTCTACTTGACAAATTTATTCGTAAGCCATCATAAAAGATCATAAAAAAGGCCTTAATAATCCTTATAAACTCTATGATGTTCACCTAAATCTTATGAGAGATGTGTTTACACTGATTTTTATTTTTATTTCTTGCGTGTTCTCACAGTTTTTACAGCCATGGAAAATGGAACAGAGCGTAACCACCTACCAGAGGAAAAGGCTGATGATTTACCGGTGAGAAAATAATCAATTCAAGTGCTTTTCAGCATTGATAGATTTATATCAGCTTGATGTATGTTTTATCATTGCATAATACTTTCTGAAATCTACTGTCATCAGCTCTCAACACACAACAAAGGTTGTTGAGCTCTTAGTGCCATGCAACACATCACACACAAACATTACAGGAGGGCATTTTTCACTTACTTTAATAAATGGAACAAAAAAACTCTTCTTTTACCTCTAACTAGCAACAGTTAGAGGTAAAAGAAGAGTTTTGAAGAGTATGTATGAACGTATGTTTTTGAAGAGTAAGAGTATGTTTTCTCCTCTTTGTTTGAACTAGTGTAACACTTTTTTGAGGGACCTTTCGGTGTCGTGCTGTTTCTCCGTAGTTTTGTCATTTGCCCTGTCCGAAGACCTCTGAGAACAGACTTTTTCCAATGACCAGTTCCTGAACTCTGCACGGACATTCTGAGAACTGATACCGAGCCAGCTCACTCCGGGTCCATTAAGTATCCTGCCCCCCACCTCCATCGACACAGCTGAATTTCCCAGGACTTTGGGGGAAAAACTCTCTGTTCTCTTCCTGCTGTAACAAATCAAACTCAAGCTGACGTGACCGTTGGCCTGCACCGATACTGAGAAGCCTTGACCTTAATGTTTGGATCTGAGACTTTCGAGTATTTCCTTCCGTGGTTATTCTTCAACACAGTGCTGATGGTGCAAAACTTAAGCCACCGAAAGAAAAAAGGTTATACTCCATGAATATCTCGTCACCTCCTGTAGAGCGGCAATGAATATTTCATGGGCCTTTACACTCTTTTTTCTCCTTCCTGGTGGGATATGTGGGAGAGGTGCTTTCTCCATATCACAGTTCTTTGTGAATATTTTCCCCATGCAGCTATCTATTCTGTTTACTTTTATAGCTTAACATGTTTGTCCTAGTTGTCAACAGTGGAAAACAAACAAAAGATACGTGGAAACAAAATGAAAAATGACCAAATATCCATAAAAGGCAATCACACGCTCGTGCACAAACATGCACACATATCCTTTGCAATGAAATCTAGTGGTCTGGTCATCCGTTTCAGGGAGGCTTGTGCAGCGTTATCTGGCTGGAGCAAGCACAGCTGGCAGCGGGCGGTTCGTCTGTCAGCTGACAGGTCCATTAGCTCAGGACAGACAGATGGAGGCTCTGCAGGGTAATGAGCAAAGAAAAATGCTTAAACTCTTTCCTCGCCAAAGGATGTCTCAGTGCACATATAGGAATGCCTACATTCACACAAAAAATAACTGTCCGCTCACACTTTTCACAATCTTTGTCAAACAATATGATGGTTAAATAGTATTAGTCTAATCTATCCTAAATCTCATCAGACATTTCAGCAAATACTTATGTTCAGCCTGACTTGGATCAAACAGCAGAAAAAGTTGTGGTCATAATTTCCCAACAGGAGCCCCAAAACAGGTTGAACATTCACCTGGTTGTCCAGAAACACAAATTCTAAGTGATGCTGTTGTTGATGAGCCGACATCACGTCAGCCACAGAAATGAAAAACATACATTTTCTATCATAACATCATCCGTCACTTCAAGTGCAACTCAAGGATGGGGGGGGGGTATTATCTTGGCTGTGCACTATTTTACCCGTAGCCTAAGTGTCAGAAATCCCTTGAGGCCAGAGAGCGACTCTGTTATCTGTAATGGATCGCCACTGCCTGATGTTGCTGTTTTCATCCAGAGGCTGCTAAGGCAATTTGCCTCGTGGCAACAGTTAACTCGTCCCATCCATCAGCTAAATTTCCAGTCCTTGTCGGCGGAGCTTGGGGAGCCATTTCACTTCATTATTGTGGCACAAAGATGGAGAATCCTATTGCTGTGCAAGCTATTAAACTCTTAAAAAGTCATAGCCATATTTTTTGGAAGAGTTTTCTTCCTGTGACGTGGAGGGAGAGCTAATAGTGGGTGGGATACCGCAGGCAGGATTTAAGCGTAAGGTACTGAGTGATGAAACAGGAAAAAACACACCCACCGGTTTTCTCAGCAGGTGCGAAGAGGGCCAGATACTGGCATTCATTATCTTCCTGCTAATTGTGCCGACACTTCACTGAGAACTTCCTCTCCACCTCCACAACCCGATGCTGTTTTAAGACGGAGGCCAGATCCTGCCTTTCTCACTCGTGCTTTGATCGCAGATTTAAAAGGAACAGATTGCAGAGCAACTTAGACAAAGCTTCAGTGTCTTACTGTGGAGTAAACAGAGTTTTCTTTTTCTAAAATGAATGTCAATGAATTATTTTGGGCCCCCCCAAAAAAGAAAGAAACAATGCAAGATGTTTGACTGAAGGTTTGTGTGTGTGTTTGTGTGTGTGGTCTTGTGTAGATGGAGCAGGGTGAGCTACAAAGGGATGTGCTCAAGCTCAACACCTATGTGGCCTTGTATAACTTCACCGCCCAAGAGAGCCATGACCTGGAAATGAGGTTTGTTCACACCCACACTTTAAAGAAATGTGTATAAAGAAATACCACAATACCCACCTGAACTATGCAGTACAGCACTTTCAACAAAGCATGACCGACACTTCCGACTTTTTTTTTTTTTGTTGTCGTTCAATATGAGGCTCAAGTGCTGCATGTGTGATGTCAGCAAGAGCAAACTTCATATGAAATCACATTGAACCCTCTGAACAAGACAAATTGAATCACTTGCAGGACAGAGTGGTCTGTTCCTGTTTCTAAAGAGTGAAGTTACTTTTTTAATAAAAGTAATTCATGTAAGTTAATCATAGGACAAGAATTTAATGAATTTCAATCAAACTTTCTTCGTCACTCAAATAAGAAACAAAGAGTTTATTGTGTAACATCAGCCATGTGTTCTCAGTAAATTGTCTAACTCCAGTAGCAGTCGTGACAGAAACAGAGACTTGTTGACCTTCTGGCAAACGCACCTCTCCAAAGCAGTGAAGTGCAATAGTTTGCTCACACAATGGAGTGTTTTGATACAGTTTGTGGGAATTGCCTTCTGACAGATGAGTTCTGTTAAAGAGCTGCCTGTTATTTAGCAGGGAGACTTTTTGATGTCAGGAAATCCTGCTGCCTGCTAATTAATGTGTCTGTATCCTTTTCTCGGCTTTAGTTAATCTAATGAGTTTATTCAGAGAAGGGCAGCATAAAATAAGCAAAAATGAATTTACATAAGGGGCTAATTAGTGTCCTTGTTGGAGTTCTTTTGAGTGATCTTGTTAACAGTATCTGTGTGGGTGATGTGATTATCTATTAATATCTCTTCAGTCTTGCGTCTACTCCGATTCATCCCAGGAGCGATGGATGATCCGTATCTATTCGTAGTGCCCATGAGGCTGTGACACTGTTCCATTAGATAAGATGGGATATATAGTTTTTGAGAGCAATTGCTAATTTGATTTATAGTGAACCGAATGGGGAGACGGTTGCATTTTTCAGGCCAGCAATAAAATTGAATAGTTGTGTAATTTAGAGAAGATATAGAGCAGACAGCAGCTTTGCTGCTTTGTTTGTTTATGTTTCACTTACGTTTTCAGTAACACTAACAACTTTTTCTATTTTGTGTGTGAGAATAGCTGGCTTTCTGTTGGCCTTTATTATTTACAAATACAAAATTATACAAAAGCTTGGATGAAATTCCACTGAAAATAATAGACATGGGTAAAGGTGGTTCTTGGCTGTTTTCAAGTCAAAGATTAAGTTTTTGTATTCTTCTCCTGTATTATTTCCAATTTTACTGAAATGATGCTTCTGGGAAAGTAGCCTTTTCTTCCACTGTTTGGTGACCTCTGAAAGCTTTTTCTTTTTCTTTTTCTGCTTTTTCTATGAACAGCAAAAACTGATCTGTCTCACATGTCTTTTTTCACCTCAAACTAACCTCACTTAAGAATCAAAATCCAGTTATTTTTTTGCCGTACACGCTCAGACGGTTAATGATGCTGACATGATTCCTGGGTTAGACTCACGCTGCTATAGTTTACCATTAGTCTCAAATTCTTCTGATCTAAACTCTATATTTAATATTTCAAGTTCCAGCTTCCTTTGACTTCTGCTGAAAATATTTATTTTCAAGTATTCTATTTATTAAAACTAAGCCACCTCTCATGCTTAGGCATTAGCCTAAGGGTTAGGGTTGCCGATACGAATCCCCACCCCAGGGCACACTGCCTTTGTGCCCCTGGGCAAGACAGGTAATCCAACCTGTCCCTGTGTGACTGTGATAGTGGGACTGTGGTGGTCTGGAGGACAGTTTTAGATATAGAATGATGCTTCCAAACGAAAGGAAGAGTGAATGTATAATGCGTTCAGTTGTAAAGTGCTTTATGAAGCTGATGCTTTATTATTACAGTTATTATTATCATGCTTCTGGAGTTACTTGGCCTTTTAAGTGCATCAGACCTGTCATGGCTTGAAACTCAGCATTTAGAGATGAGCAGTACTTAAATCTAAGGACCACTTTTCTCTTGGTTCTAACTGAAATCTCCTGGGGGTTTAGGGTTGAGAGGGTGCACTTTTTTGCCTATTAACACACACGCACACCACTGACACTCACAAGCATCCTGTCTCCCTTTGGTCAAGGAAAACTTCAATGCTCAGACGTCATTTGAAATTCATAGGCCTCTTCTCTTTGACTCCCCGCCCACTGATACCTTTGAATCAGATGTCTTCCTCTATGAAAGCATAACATCCAACTTAATTTTCTCCTCAGCCTCCAAGGACACGAGAAAATGAATATGTTAAGTGAAAAACATTTAGAAAGAAGCAAGCTAGGTTTATTGTGCACTTCTTTTGCTGCCATATTTACACATGTTATTACATTCTGCTGTGAGGTGATGTAGTTAATGTTTTCCCGGCTGGTGTTTACTGAGTCATTGTGATTATTACCAGGCAAACATCAACCTCACACTTGCAACTGAACAACATAGGAAATAAAAAACTAAATTAGATCAATTAGGGTTTGACTCAACTGATCCAGGCCTTTCGTTTTAATTTTAAAAGCCAAATGAAGCCGTCAGCTCTGAACAGATGTTTGTAATTATGGCACACGGTGTACAAGGATGCAATGATTCATCCATTTCCTGGATAAAGATTTTTTTCAGGAGTTCAGCTGTTTCACGTCATATGAATTTCTGCTTGACATCACAGCGAAAAGAAACAGCTTTATTGATCCCAGAGGACAACGTGTTGTACTGGATTGTACATGTTCATAAAGAGGGCAAATAAAGCAGCACAAACTCTTCTTCAGAGGCTTAAAGCGACATATAAATAAACATTGTGCAGAAAGGCTGGTTGTGATAGCTGCTTTTTCATTGTACAATAGTAGCAAGATGAACTTTAAAATGAATTGTTCGTGCTCTGCAGATAAACATATTTTTTAAAAAGATCGTTTTTTTCCTATTGTATGTTTTTATTTATAGAGCAGGAGACAGGATCTTACTGGCTGACGACTCCAACGAGGACTGGTGGAAGGTAGGTATGAAACATTTATTTACTTTTTACAAAGTATGGAAACTAACATGTTTTTCTGTAGCATAATTACCTCTCCAAAGTGTGTCCCGATTAGATTGTATTGTCTCTGTTTTTCTCACAAATCCAAGAGCTTAATTTCAATTAAAGGATTAAAGGATTTTAGGAGGTGAAGCTAGACAAGATGGGAGCAAGGTGCCAACTCAAGACACAAATGTATAAAAGATGAATCACAAAACCACGAGGGGCAGACAAATGACTGCACCCAGGCGGCCTGTTTCCTCCAGACTGTGACAAAACTCATCACATTTTTAACGCTTTTGTCCTCTGCATCCTGCAGATAAACAGAGACATCTGGTCTGTTTGGGGTTTAAACGACAGAGAGCGAGTCAAAAGACAGACATTAGCCCCCTAAATGACACCTGTTTCCAATATTGCTGTGAGCCAACGTGGCCTTTCTTGGCCACTTTGTGGGGGTGTACATACAGTAGAGCACGTGCATCTAATCATTCGTGTGCACAGTTATTCACCCTGTTAATTAATGTTTTGTTTTGGTATTTTTTCAGGGGGTGATCGATGACCGGATCGGTTTCTTTCCGGCAGCCTTTGCTCACCCACTACAAGCAAGGGACCAAGTGTTCAGATGCCACAGGACGTTCATTGGCTGCAAGGAGCAAGGGCAGATCACCCTGAAGGATGGTCAGGTGCTCAGAATGATTTATCGAATATCTGTACGCTTTGTGTATTAGTTGACCCAGGTGTTGGCTGTTTTATTCTAAAAGACTTCAGGTTTCTCTCTCGATATGTGTGATATAAGGGTGGATTAAATCGGGCCCACCTAATCAGATTGAACCTCCCAGTCATCTGGAAAAAAAAGTGATTGTCCCTTTAAGCACAGCTGCTGGTTAATTGCTTCAGTTTCATGCTGCTGCAGACGACAGCACCCGCCCTCCATTAGTGTTGTTTGGGTCAGCTGCATTTTGAATTGAGTGTAATTACCTTTTGGTATCTCTTTGAAAAACCTTGAAAAGTTCTCAGCGTTTCTATAAGTTTTGCTAAGGTCAAGCTTTTCTTGGACTTTCAGTCCTCTTGTCCAGGCAAACTTTTCAGCTTTAGAGCCAGTCAAGAAGAGCCAGACAAAACAGTGACAAGACCAATCCCAAGAGGATCATCAAAAATGTAGCAGTTTTTATTATGGAGATGTCCTCATCACACCTTTATCTAATTCAGTGTGACACCTCGGCCATAACAGTACTTCTTCATTTCCTCCTGCAACACCTTTTTATCATCCCTCCTGTTACGCTTCAATGACAGACACTCAGCGATAAGCTTAGTTTGAGACAATAGACAGAGAATACCCTCAAATTAGTGTTTTGGCAAAATGGCAGTGCTTCAAACACGCTTCCTTTTCAGCACAACAATTCCATGGCTTGTTGGAAGAGGGAAGCCTAAAAATATCAACCCCTAGCAGAGAACATCAAACAGGAGAAGTAACTGTGACTTGCTGACTAGCTTTTTCCAGTTTCACCTGTTCTGACCTGCTGAGACCATGGCCAGGCATTTTTTTTTAACTTGAGAAGGAATGATAAAAACTATAAAGATGTCAATTAAAACATTTAAACTAAATTAATTTGAATTCAGGATGCAACAGTCAAATTATCACTAATATTGGAACCAGGATGTATATATTTTGGTCATTCAAAATTTGAATGAAAGAATTGAATTTCTGCACTTTTTTCATTTTAACTATCCATCTATTTTGAGTTTTAAATGATCTGACATTAGACTGAATATCAGACTGGGAGACAGCTGTTAATAAGTCAGACACCGTTAAAAAAGCCTCTGCTTCCTTATAAGAATACAATACAATGTCCTTCTGAAGCTGAAATCAACAGTTCAGACAAGTTTAGTTCTGTTAGTGTGCCTCATCGAACTGTACAGAAGCAAATGACCAAAATATTGTAAAAATGGACCAGACTGACAATGCACAGCTTTGGCACATAAAGAGATTTTGATTGTTTGTTTTAATTGTATCAGATCTGTGTGAGCAGTGAGGGCGAGCGCTGCGGCTTCATCAAAGTCGCAAGCGGAAAGAAGAGAGGCTATGTGCCCTGTGATGTCCTGGAAATCATCTGAGACAAAGTGTCGGACTACGGAAGACACGAAAACGAAGGATGCGGGATCAGCCACCAGGAGGTGAGAGGAGGAAGAACCTGCTGCAAGTGAAGGAGTTCTTCTTCAGAGACCGGAGTCAGAACTTGTGCATGCGGTGATACTTTGGTCACTAATTGCCTGCTTTGCAGCAGGTCAGAGTCTCCCTGTAAGTACAGAAACAAACGCTGAGACAACAAACTACTAACTGTTTGCAAGGAGACAAGAGATCACTGTGTTACTGATTTTATTTCCTTCATAGAGCCTATTTGAGTGTGTTGCCTTCCTTCTCCCTTCGGTATTTTTTTTCTACAAGTTGTTTCCAGCTTGAATGGGCTTCCAGCTGGCTTTAAGAGTCAAAAATGGAAACAATTACTTGTTCAAAGAAATTTTACAAGGTTTAGTGCATATAGCCTTCTTTCAGGAATAGTTTATTTCCTCATGATTTTATATTATTGCTGAGCTAATGCAAAGTAGTCAAAAGTAGCTGCTGTAATGATTATCTGTTGTGAAATGATAAAATCCCTAACAGGAAAGGGAACAGATGGATTTATTAATAGATGTTAAGAAAGTCGTGAACATTTGAACCTACTGTTTCCACTTAAATAAACTTTAAAACCTAATGCAATATGTCTGCTGTATTTGCTGCCCTTTGACTGAACTAAAACAGATTTTCATTTATTTATTTTGAAAACAAGTGAGACATGGCAAAATGTCCATGACAGACATGAGGGAGTTCTTTCACAAGAGAGAATCGCTCAAAGACTTTCAAAATTCTCAGTGGTGTTCTAAAAATATCCCCTTCACAGAACCCAGATTCACTGCTTTGAATTTGATCATAATCGTACTGTACACCATGCATTTAAAAACTCTCAAATCTGACAAAAATCTCCTTTTTTCCCTTGTTATTTACCCTGTGCTTTTTTTTTTTTCTGTCTCCCAGCTGCAAGTGTTACCTCTCAAGTCCTATCTCAAAATACTGTTTTTAACTGGTTCATAATTTCCTTTGATTTAGTATTTTTAGTTGTGTCCATTAAAAAGCTGAAGCCGCAGTATAACCAGAAAATTGAGCTACAGGTTTTTCGTTGTGCTCTGTTTGGCCTTTTAAAAAAAACATTGAATGTGGTCCTTCCTGTGCTTTTTTCTTTCACAGCTCAACACATTGTGAACAGCCCCTCAGCAGAATGTTGTTAAGTTTATTTATGTCAAGGTGGCACAATGTAACAACTAGTTTGTCTGTTAAAGATTGCTCTGCACTGAAACTTGGCTTATTGACTGCACAAGAATGCTTTAATGAACAAAATGTATGAACAAGAATAAAATTGGTTTATATCAAAGTAATCAAATGTTTATCACTGATTATTTCAGGATAGTTTAAGTGAGCAATAGACCCCTTTTTATATTTTTAGTTACTTATAGCAACAGAACCATGAATAACAATTTCTGTTACTGGAAACTGATTCCAAAAACTTTTTTTTTGGTATGTTCAGCCTGTAGTTGTTGATTTTGGTTGTGGTGTCATCGCCGTTTTGAGG
Organism: Menidia menidia; assembly: GCA_907169785.1. Taxonomy (NCBI): domain Eukaryota; kingdom Metazoa; phylum Chordata; class Actinopteri; order Atheriniformes; family Atherinopsidae; genus Menidia; species Menidia menidia. Next base: position 2,595,271 of record CAJRST010002224.1, read on the forward strand.
TGGGCTTGAGGAGCACCCATGATAGTAATAAGAATACATTTAAATCTTTGTATGTTTTCTATTTCAATATCTGTGTTTTTATACTTCTGTATAGATTGAATTTAACAGGGCCACATTTTCATCAATTTATTGTAGCTCAAAGACTATTTTTTCACCATGTCTTCCCTATCATTTGCCTCAGAACAGACCACCTCCACACCCTGCAGTGTCCAACGAAGAGGGCACACTGCAGGCTTAGGCAACTTCATGTAGCAGCTGCTCGAATATCACAATAGTTGCTGAGAGCAGGGCCTAACTCTAGCACTTAGAGCACTCACAGGCACTTAGCTGTGTCATTGCTTTTTCAGGGTTTCTGCTCTGTTCCAACGGCCAATGCAGGAACCCGCAGAAAAAAGTCAGCACCCCCTACTGGCTGCTCACGGTTACAGCAAGACTCAACACAGCCTAAAAAGGTCATCCTGGTCTGAGCTATTCTAAAACAAAGAACCAACACTCTTTAAAACTGAGCTGAAAAAAACAGAAGATTGTAGATGCCAATTCAAGATCTACTGATTAGATGATGTTGTTATGATGCCACATGTGGAGCAACGAGACAATGAGAACCTATAAAATGTGAAAAGTATTTGTCAGATAAGGCTCCTTTCAAATCTATTGAATTTTATACAGTATTCTAGATCACAGTTTATCTGCCCTGAACTCAACTTAACCAACTCTGTATCAGTATGTTTCCCACTGATCGCAAAGTGTAGGTCTGGAGTTATTCTTTTTGGTCGTTCAAAGTTTGAACATTTGCTTAGAAATTATTAAGATTCTTTACAATAACTTAAGATAATTTTGTGGTCAAATTCTCATTTGACATTTCCACTTTCAGTGGAACTAATGCAGAACGAACTGATGCATGTCTAAGTCAGCACTATGGTGCTTTTCTGTAACATTTATTTGCAACACTCTAACCTCGTCAAAACCACAAATACGTGTTCATTGTCTTGGTAATGTACCCACATCTGAAGCAGCCCCTTCCAAGCAATTTCATTTAACTCTAAGATTAATTTTAAACATCAAGGCTGGGGGAGGGGGGATCTGATAGCAGTGCCATTGGTTACAAAAATGCCAAAATTTTTTCTTGACTTTTTAAACATAGCAGAGCAGTGCACTGTTTTCTGAGAACAATGTGTGAGGATTCTTTACTGTGGGTGTTTAGCAGGAAATAATAATTTCACACCCAAATGTGACAGCAACGCAAAGCTGCAAACATGATGACTCTAATCTCACTTGTGGACAAAGAAAACTGTGCACTTCACATTTTATTCATCGGGATCTCATTGAATGAAAATGGGGTTTAAGGCCCCTTTCAAGACATTATTACGTCTGAGCCACTATCTTTCAATAAAATGGGAATACCTTGCTAAAAGTGCTTATTAAACATTATGAGGAGTTATTCTTACAGTCGAGAGGTTTGCATTTTTCAAAATGTAATGTTTTTGTCAGCACGAGCAGATTGCATATGGATTTCTTTTGGGAGGAAAATGACCTCAAAATGTTTCCACAATATTGCAGATTTCACTCTTCTGGACCCTGCAGGTGTCATAAAAACCTATGGTCTAAAGCC
>CAJRST010002224.1:2608478-2618648 GCA_907169785.1 Menidia menidia
AGACAGTTTAAGTGGCTCGCTCAGAAAGGGCGGAAAAGTTAGCCAAAAGTCATTGTTCGGCGAATTACTCAATGTTTCTTTGTCATTATCTTTAATCATTCGGAGGCTGTTGTTTTCACAGCGTCTCTCATGACACGCTATGATTGCGTATCACTGACTGATGCCGAGAAAAAAGGGCCCAAAATGTTGGGTAATAAACAACCGACATTAATGCTCCATAAAGCTGTCGAGGTGTGAGTGAAATGCTTGTAATTACATACATTAGGACGACTTTGAATAAAAGTTGCTGTATTTGTGCCTCGGCTTTGAGGCCCATCATGTCTGAACAGCCTCTCATTATGTCGATGGGGAAAACAATGTTTGAAGACGCGGCACCTGTTTGGATATAAAAGAATTAGATAATACCTCCTTAACCCGCCTGGCAGAATCCAAAGTTAAACTTGTAGCAGCAGATGGTGACGCACTCTGACTTTTCCGTCTAACTATGTCGTTAGATCAATAATATGCCTCGCAGCAAATCCTGACAAATTAGGAGATAAAAACAACAATCTTGAATGAGTTTTATAGTTTATCTTTATCATGACCTGTGGGCCGTTGTTTTTATTACCGTTAAGCCTGATTATCGTAACTGGATTCAAGGACAAAAATAACCTTCTCAAACCTTTTTTTTCTCCAAAGTAACACTTGAAAATTTTGAAAGACAGAATAAGGTTTTTATTTCAATTTCAAATCGGCTCTTCACAAATGAAACATCGTCGAGAATTCAGTAGTTTTGTGTTTAGGTTCAAAATGTCAGCTAGCATGGGTAAAAGCTGTTGCTGCTAAATCCCACTTAAAATATAGCAAAAGACAAAACAAAACTGGTTAACAAAGGTGTTCAAATTAACTCTATGGGCACCGGCTAGGATCTCAACACAGACTTTAAATTGAACACTCAAAGAAAAGACCCGATTTCAATAAAAAATGCCATTAAATGCGGACTTTCCTACCTGAGCTTGTGGAAATATATCAAATAAACTGGACTTCTGGACAGCCCGTATTATGGTTGGGGATTTACCAGGCTGTTTTAGACAGTTTTCTACCCTGACTGGAGGATGTAAAGAAGTCAAACTGGTGCCTGTTTGTACTTCAAACCAAGCATCTGTTCACCTTCACTTTTTAAAACTAAAACCAAACTGTATAAGCAGAAGGCCCCAAATGAACTCAAAGTTCAAAGCAACGCGTTTCACATGTATGATGGCGATATGTACAGATGCATCACATGACTTATGTATTACTCTGGGGCAGAATTTTAATTAGTCTGTTGTACACGAGGGCCAAATGTGTGGATACACATTCCTTTTAAACCCTGATTGCTCGGTGGCAGGTGGCGTTTGGACAGGCCTCTTAACCCTGTAATGCCAAATGTATCATATTTGATAGATACGGTTTCTGAAATGTTTTGCGTCTGACACCTTTTGCATAATTTAATGATAAAAGCTTTGCTTAGAAATCCTATTTTACACAATCAGATACACCTGATAACAGGGGGCAGAAAAGACTACTCAAAAAATCATCTTATTGCATAGTAATAAATTATAATATTAAAATTGTAATTTTGTTTTCTCTTTTTACATATTTTGTTAAAAGGCCAAATAAGGAATTTCAAACAAAAAAAAAGTAATTTTCTGTTTTGTTTTATTCTTGGATCAGGCTTTAAAGGGTTAGGGTTAGGCTTCAGAAATACGAGTTGTGAACTGTGAGTAAATGTTTATGATCCTGTTTCCTGGCTGGTTATTGTTTACAGAGCGGGTCGTGGGGACGTATACGGCAGTTTACGCTTCTTTTCCGAGGCTTGACAAAAGAGTCTGTGTTTACAGCCTAATTTTCCATGTTGATACACCTTAGTGGAAAATGCGACGGCTTAATAACAGGAGAAAGCCAGAGATGAACCTGGGGCTATATCAGTAAGACGCTCGCTTAGTTTAGCTGGAGTCATACAGATATGGTAATGGGATGTGGGCAGGGAGGGAATAAAAACAAACAAACAAAAAAACACCTCTGTAACAAAACTGCTCCGGTAACGAGCAGAACGTTTTAGCTTCAGTGAATCTGATAGTGGATTATCTCCAAAAAGAGACGGGATGATTGCCGGCAGTCATCAGTTATTTAAGACTGTCTCAGGCACAAAAACCTGAGGTCAGCAGAAATTCACCCCAATCTATTAGCAGCATCCGACCCCAGTATATCTACATTTTAAAAGCCTCCATTTGTGTGCTCTGCTCTACCCTCTTCAGCTAGAATTAATGCTAAAAATATAGGATAGACGGGTGTTTTTTAAAATCGATTTATCTTTTTATTGTCCAAACTCCTGTGTAGACCAAAGATGAAGTTAGAGGATTTAATGTGGTGTTAGATGTGGGGACATGAGCACCTGTTTTACAGATCTCTCCTTTGGATATTCTCACTTTGTTTTTCTTGATTAAAGAAGAGCTCACCTGGAGGAGAAAGGTCAGTGAGAAAGTGGACGAAGATTTCCAGGAGAAATCGAATCTCTGGGTTGAATGCAAAACGTGTAAAAAAAAAAAAGGTGCTAAAATGTGATCACCTGCAAAGTGTGACGACTCTTTTCTTTGGATATTTTACGAACTAACACCACTTACTATGTTTCTAAAATCATTCCGCAGCATTTTCATTTCGTGGAGCCATATCGATGTTTCTTTTGCTTTCAACTGTTAATGGAAAAATAAATGAAACATTTGGAGTCAGGATGGACTAAAGTGTTTTTGTAAGGTTACAATTTGTGCACTACACACAGTTTGTGTGTTATACTGTGCTATAATTAGCCAATGCATAACTTCAAATTGAAATTCTCAACGCAAATTTCCATGTCTTCTTCAATTTCCAAAATCCATCCGATTCCATCTTTCCCAGGAATCGAAATGTCACCGTTGCACTTCCATTATATGATATCAGTCCAAAGATTATCGGCTTTCATAGCCTCATAAAAAAGCAAAGTGGCTTCATTTAAAACTCCAATTAGTCTAATTCAACTTTAAACGTTTTTATATGCATGTCTGCTGCAGAGATTTGTTCGCGTTTCCTTGGAACGTGGCTCTAATCCCATTCTTCTGGACATTCTGTCTATTGATTTTATGTTCATTAAAGAAGAAAATTTGTGTCTGTAATGTGTGGGATGTGATGTCGGTGTCAGTAGATTTAAACTCCGGGCTTTTGCCAGCTTTTTCTGTGCTGAATAGCTGAGCTGCTTGTTGATTGTGCTCCTCCACTTTTGCAGCAGTCTTAAGGCCTCGGTGGCTGTCTCTCTCTAGCCCCGGGGGGAAGATGCCCTCGGGGGGAGAAATCCACTTGGGATTACTGTTGACATCTTCTCTTTCTCTCTGTTTCCCTCCCTGCCATCACGCGACATCCATCCCTCCCACTTTTATCCTTCATGCTAGCAGCTCGCGATCATCTCGGAGAGACGGGCAAAATACTTTGCCGGAGTGTGAACGTGTCGACTAAATACAAGGTGGCTCCCTTTTTTATTTTGACTGGTGCTAATTGTGTTCCAGCACAACTTCAGAAACCACCCTGGAATCGGGTTCTGAGTCATGTGTGATCAGCTATCAACTACCTCTTCAAAATGCCTTCAATTGAGACATCAAAGTAGTGACTGAGACATTGAATATTCACCTAAAACCAAAAAAGGAAGATCATTTGCAAAGTTCTCAAATCACAGGTAGCATCAATGAGGACTCAAAGTGTGTTTGTTTTACTTTTACCTCTTTTTCTCAGGTCAGGTTTCTGTCAAACACAGAAAAACAAGCTAGCAGCACAGAGCAGGAGAAATAGTTCCCATCCTTTCAGGGGTCTGAGAATGAACAAAATATTTTAAGATAGCCTGATTTCAGTTTACGGTATTCACACGTCTGTCGCCTCAGAGCGACTGTCTGTCTTACGCATTTATTCCCCACTGTCTTGGAATAAATGCGTATTGAAAATGCTGTTTAATTACCTTCAGTTTGGCTCTTGTACGTCCAAAAAATATTAATTCTATACCCAGTCAACTGATGTAAATATCATATATATATAACTGATAAAAATAAATGGACACAAGATGGTTCATCCCTTGAGTTAGGTGCCATTTAATGCTTAAATCATAAGTCAGTGTTAAGTGACTTAAGGAGCAAACAATAAAAAACAACAATACATTCCTCTCTAATTGATTTGTGGATAATTAAACTGAAAATGACCAAAAGAGCGATCAATCTTCAGAGAAAATATTTTAAAAAGGCCTTGAGAGCTATTGCTCAACACTTTCTTAAGACTTTAGGAGAAAGTCTGGCTGATTGTGGGCAGGACGCAAAGAAACGAGGAAAACAAATCAACACTCGTGCACGGCGTTGTGCGGCGACTGGTTCCAGTCTAAATCAAGAGCAGAAGTCGAACCAAAGATGGAGGAGCACTCAGCGATGCGGTTGATTACCTTGCCAAAAACACTCACCACCAACCATTTCCCCCAGTAAACTAGAATTATGCACCTCCTCTTACTCCCATCAGCCCCGGAGGGGTGGAGGGGGGTAGGGAAAGCGTCTATCAGAGATGGGCTGAACCGGGGACACGGCCCATAAGGAGCGGCATGAAGCCCCACAAGTTATTACCCCGGCTACCCAGGCCCATTTTGTCTTCATCAATTCTTAAACTCATAAGAGTCCCTGCCTCTATCCTTTTCTAAATTGTACCATCTATCAAGCCCGGCGCCGCCTCTTGCCTCTTGCCTCTTGCCTCTTCCTCTCCGTTCTTCTTCTCTGTGGTTTTCCTCTCTCACAGCTCCCACTGCCGAGCGAGGCAGTGTGACTGCAGATTGTCAAATTATCCTCAGGCATGAGCTTTTTATACAGGTGGTAATGACTACAGCACCACCCCACATTCCCCCACACGTTTTCTCTCTTCCTTTGCTCTTCCCATATCTATCCCCCGACTCTTCTTATCCCCCAAAAATCTCCTCTTTCCTTAATCCTTCTCTCCATCTTACGCTATCTTTCCTCCCTCCACTCCATCATCATCCATCCACCAGTGTCTTTCTTTTTTATCTCTTTCGTCTCGCTGCTGGTTTGCCATTGTGCTGGACCGACTGGTCCTCATTTCTTTCTTTCTTTCTTTCTTTCTTCCTCTTCCCATCTCTTTCTCTCTAATTATGTGTGGAGACAAAGGCGTCTGATTCTCCCTCCTCCCACTCAGAGCTGTCAGGCCTGGTGTAGGAGAGAGTTAATTTCACACTTACTGCATGCTTTAATTAAAAAGGGGTGAGGCGGAGAGATGGGAGACTGGGAAAAAAAAATAAAAAAAACAACAACAGGGAGATGCATCGGCCTCGTATCACAAAGGGTGGATTCCCTATGAGATGTGAACATGCAGCATGTTTGCAATGGACGCCCACAGGTACATGCACAGTCCTGGTCCAGGTGTGCACTCTCTGTTTTTAGCTAAGTGCAAAGTTCACATCTTCCTCCTCGGGTGGATGACACCATTTCCTTTCCCTCAACGGCAGCGTAGGGTTGTATTTTTAGCCAACAGCCTTAATGGGGAATCAATAATGGCGTAATCTCCATCTCTGCTCTTAATTAGCAGCCGGACTCAGACACATACGAATCAAAAGCAAAACATGTGCTGCACGCCTGCCGACGTTAAACCAGAAAGCCTTCACTGCCTATGCAGCAACACCCCCACTATCACGCTCACAAAGCCACGCCAGATAACCCTTGTTAAGCCGTTGAGATATGGATGATAGCAGTCACACCCACTATTGTCACATCAGGTGCTTTATCATCCTTATCTGCAGACGGGGATATGAGAAAGGCGCGCACTCGCTCACAGATCGCTCTCCTTTGGCCAGTGGTTGACGATTGGAAATGTTGAATCTCAGACATATTCCTTTGTTTCTCAGTAGATCTTTGCATTGTTATATTTTTCACGATGGAAGGAAAATTCATAATTTTTTCTTGGACTGTGATTTATAGCGGTGCAGTGTGTAATACTGTGTTTAGAAGGAATTTTGAAGATGTCTACTGTCCTCGAAACCAGCTTAGATCTGTTCGACGTCGTCTGAAAGCTGCTGTGGTGAAGCAGCTTTTTCCTGACCCTAACCCTAACCCTAACCCTAACCCTAACATCTCTCATCTAACACAACATGCCTATATTTTCTACCTCACTCCCCAACACAGCAACCGTTCTCTGCATCAGAAAGGACAATTACTAAAACAATAAAACTAAAAGGCATGCATTAACTTAAAAGATGAGTTTGCTTAGCCTGGTAATCTGCACCAAGTTAAAATACATGAATTACTGGTACAGTAACTGTGACAGCTGAGACTTGGGGCTTCAAATATGTCAACCCTCTGTGAGTTTGTCAGTGAATAAATTATCTTTGGATGCAACTACACTATTAGATTGGGCTTAAATTCCACCTTCTTGAAATGAAACACATTTAACAAAGCGATGAGTACATAAAATGGACAGGAAATGAATCGATGTTCAGCGAGGAGCTTTATAAAGGGAAGCAGAGACCGACTGAAAGCAGGAACATAAAGCTCTACAGCAGAGGGATTTTGCAGGTGAAAGAAAAAGGAAGGGCAAATGGGGACATGAATGAAAAACAAACAGAGGATCTGGCTGTGAGCAGTGATTACCAAGGAGTCTGAATACTGGGCTGTGAGGAGAGCGGAGGAAAGGTTTGTAATTAGGAATGGACTGCAGGTGCCCAACGAGGTTAACAGTGAGGAGGGAAAATGGGGAATTCAGTCATGTGGACAGAAAAAGGATTTTAACGCAGAGATATCTTTTTTTACATCTGAGTTACATTCAAGTCACAGAAAAATGATAAACAATCCCTTTTGTTTTAGTTTAAATTCAAATCTCTTTTGATTTTGTGATAGAAATCAACACAAAGGTTGCATTTATGAGCCAAAAAAACAGTTAAATCTGGAAAAAAAACACCTTTACGAACGTCATTTTTATGAAATCTCTTCACAGAATCTGTGCATTTTCGAACGTTTCACAGGGCTCAGAGAAGAGGATGCTGGTGAAATAATGCTGGCAGTAGCCAGTCTTTCCAAAGGGAACCAGCTCTGATGACAGCAGAGTCGGCTGCAGTCTGACAGAGGACGCTCAAAAAAGCCCGATGACAATGTTTTCTCGTCTCATGTCGTGTAATTAATTCATGAACCCAGCTTTGGTCTCATGACATCACCGCATCAATAATTAAGCTCTCATTATGCAGTGGTGTGGATGCCCGGTGGTCAATGCCAGTTTTGAGAGAAGCCCCATGGAAATGCTCCATATATGAAACTTCTACACACATAAATACACATACGTATAAAAATATGCTTTTATTGTAGAACTTTCAGAATATATTGCATTTAATTAACAATCTGATTTGTCTTCCCCATGGAAATGCTCCATATATGCATCTTCTACACACACATACATACACATACAGTGGGGGAAATAAGTATTTGACCCCTTGCTGATTTTGCAGTTTTGCCCACTTACAAAGAATGCCTATTTTTCCTCATCAGATAGTTATCAATTTTTATAAATACATATGATGTGATTTTCTGGAATTTTCTTTGGGATTCTGTCTTTCACTGTTAGAATGTACATTTGATTAAAGTTATAGATCGTTGCATTCTTTGTAAGTGGGCAAACCTGCAAAATCAGCAAGGGGTCAAATACTTATTTCCCCCACTGTACCTATAGAAATATGCTTTTACTGTAGAACTTTCAGAATATATTGCATTTAATTAACAATCTGATTCGTCTTCCTGGAGCTTTGAGCCTGTGGGTAGCCGGTGCTCCACACCGGGAACTCCGGTTTATATCTGGGGCTCCATGAAAAATGAAACGTCTCCTGTAATCTGGTGTGTGAAAAATGAAAGTTGGAGGCAGGAATAGTGACACGAGTGGGACAAACAGGTGTCAGACGAGGCTTTTCAAGCCGGACAGCTCAGCTTGTCTCAGTATTCCTGGCATTCGTGCAGGAATGAGCACAGATTTGCTGCACTGAAGCCGTGGTTGGAGGGATTCTGCCGCTTTAAACGCGGGGCGTTCCAGCACATCGTGTTAATAAACCGAAATAACGTGAGTCAGAGCAGGACAACAGCTGCAGCAGCACACCCCCGTACCTTACCTATAACCCAAACCCGGCAGCCGGCAGATATTAGAATAAGCTCGGGGTGAGGCGTGCTGATTCCAATTAGCAGTCTGTTGTTTCATACTGTGGGCGATGGAGCTTGTTATTCCGAGCATGGAGAGAGTCTGAGGAGCCACTGCTCCGCGGCTCCCACAGTGCAATCAGCCTCTATGGCTCTCTCGTTCCCACCGAGCACTGATTGCTACATTCATCTGGCGCTATTCGCACTCGGCGAGGTGCTGCGGAGGTACATTTGTTAAGAACTGTCACGGACACCCATGGAACAAGGTACAAAATGGCCCGACACGAGGGTTGACGTCCTGCTGTCGCGGAGAGCTATACGACTGTAATGATCCCGGAAAAGAAGGGGTTAGGCCCACAGACGTAATCACGGTTTCTCCGTGCAATCGTAATTCGGGGTATGAGTGCTAATGCTGTATTACCAGCACTAATTACGTGCCTTGATTAAAAATGAGGGACTTACAATAGGAGATTCGATTGGAAGCTGACGGTGCCGACTTTTTGTCGGAGAATCCAGGTGCTGCGTCTAAAACGGCTTGATTGTGCGCTCGTCAAATGATTGTGTTTGGTCGGGACTTATTGACACTGAATTTGCCTCCGAGCTTGCACAGAATTGTTGTGTTTGGGTAGGAATATATGTAGATGTTTTTCGGTGGGAGTCACAGCGTAATCTACAACTTGGTGTTGTCCAAAACCTTTCAAACACACACAAGCTCATCTTCTTTGTGAGAAAAGGTCAGTTAAAAACTGTTTAAGCTAATTGATTATGAATTATTTGTCTATTTGAAGAAATACCTGATGGAAAACAAAACAAAAATAGCTCCGACGAGCCTCCGTCCTCATTTTAAAAGGTCTTCTGTGTACAAGTGATAATTTTTAATTGTTTAATTACGTCTAATGCCGGGTTGACATTTTGAGTGAATGTTCAACACAAAGGAAATCTGGTGAGCAACTCGCACAAATATTGTGTTGGGACTCACTTGACAAAGAGTTTGTTCAATTACTCTTGAATTAAACATTAGTGAACAAAAATGTCACAGTTAGGTTACGTATATTTGAATCTATCTTCTTCATCATGTTAGCACATCCAAAATCAGTCTGGAAAACCCAACCAGACTTGAACCATCTGACCAGACGTTCAAAAGCAGTGACGTCACTGGTTTGTTCAATTTGGCTTGTTTTCAGGGGTATTTTCCCCCTGCTGATTGGCTGAACAGGGTCAGGGCCCATCACATTTTCTCTTGTGTGAAGTTGGACTCACAATGTGTGAAATCCAGCTCGATGTTTTCACAATCACCCTCTAACTTCAGAAACATCCTTACTGGGTTATGTTGCACACTTTTGCTGTTTTTACATGAGTTACTTTGGTGATGAAATTGGCATATTCCTTTAATAATGTCGGTGCTTTCCAGGGAGGGCTGTTCAGGGACAGTGAAGATAATTCATCCCAAGTCTGAAACTCCCTCAGATAAGATTCTGTGTCTTCTGGTCAGAGAGGTCTGAGTGACATGTAGCTGCTGGACAAAAGAGAGGAAAGAATGGAGAGGTAAAATGATGAATAGAGGGGAGGTGGCTTAGACGGATGGTGTGAGGGACACGGGGAAGAAGGGATGGATAATGGACAGGAGAGAGTGGAAATGCTCAGGGCACGGAAGGAGGAATAAAAGCACTGATGGATGGAGGAAGACTTGAATGGATGTGTGACAGGAGAGATGGTGAATTTCGGTGGACTTGTTGATGGGAAGGACAGGTGGTAGACAGGCTGAGCGAAGTGAGGCAGAGATGCACAAATGATTCATGGGTAATGGAATAATAAGCTGAAGGATTGGGTTTTACAGCCCATTGACTGTGGGTGGGAGACACGTAGGACTGACAAACTCAAGTTTAAGGGAAACACCCGGAAAGTAAGAATACATTCCAGCAAGATGCAAAAGAAAAAACTAAAACTATGTGCATGATAAAATGTAATACGTGTA
>CAJRST010002224.1:2679385-2692944 GCA_907169785.1 Menidia menidia
TTAAGCTCCGAGGCGAGACGGCACACACTCTCACAGGCTGGATCTCGGCTTCCCACCTCAAATTATGTGGAAGATTGGTGAAAATATCCTTTTCACTTACTCATTTTATCCCAGCGTTTTTAGCGTTATTCCTGTTCAGTCATTCCCCACTACGGGGCACATCGGATGATTAGGATGTATAGTCCGTACATCCTTGGGAGTAATCGACTTGCTGCTTCTAGCCTGTTAGGGTGGCAAATGATTTAATGAAACATATCAGAGATGGAAACCGCACCACGACCTGAATTACGTTACACAATGGCATCCAACTTACTGCTCAGATGTTGTTAAAAGCCTATTTCGGAGGGGAGCGTCGCGTGATATCACAGCAAGATAACATTACAGGACTCGGGACTAGGGTTGGCCCTTATCCACTCCACGTCATTCGATTGGTTTAGGCCAGAGATAATGAGGAGTAGGGGGCTGAGAGGGGAATCATTATTTTACCCAGGGCTGAGGCGCTTCTTAACAGGGTCTGTAGGGCGCCTTGGTTGAGCTAATGTAGAGAAAATGGAAACAGATGGAAGGCATGATTATTTGATCTGCAAAGAGCTCTTGGTGGGCTTTGTAGTAACTGGACTGGACTGCTCAGAGGCAAAGGAGTGGGTCGTGTACGTCTCTGGGTGTGTGTGTTCTGACACGGGCGTTTAGCGCGCCCGGGTGTAGTTAGCTTTTGTTTGTGTTTGGATGCTAGCGCGCCTGCGCTTTTTGTCCATCTGTTCGTGTGCTTTGAAAGTATCGCACGAGCCTTTGTGCGCGCTCGTGTGCTATTGTTGCTCCCTCCGAACATATGGACTTCTAATTAGGCTGAGCAATAACCGGTCTTACAGGTAGCCAGCTCATTCACATTTTCACCATGTGCGGATTGTACGTGCCTCTTAGCCACTAGCTTCCACGCAGTCCAGACATAAAAAGCATCTATACATGCACAGGTCCCACTGTCACGCCTCCTCTCGGAGCTAAAATACCATTTTCTAATAAGAAGAATGCATAAACCAACACCTATGGCTTTGTGCTTTACAACCCACACGCTGTCGACGGAGAATTAGTCATGGTCTGAACGATTCTATTGATCGGCCTGCGATGCCTGAGCTGTCTCAGGGCTCCTCTGCTCTGTGTCCACACACTCAGACCTTGACGGGCCTCGCGCACGCACACGCTGTGGCGTGTGTAAGAATTTGGCTAAAATGACTGACTTTAGCATAGTATGCTATAACACGATCTCCTCTCTCTTTTCCTTTCTCTATATTTCTTTTTCTGTTGCTTTAGATCCACCTTTAGGTCAACACACACACCATTGGTTAGCACATTCCTGTCCTCTGCATGAATTAGGACCTGGCCTGTTCCTGCCCAGAGGTAACTGGCCAATAGGACTTGGTTGTGTCCAGTCCTGAATGAATCGTTTTTTAACACCCACGTGTTAGAATCCGGCTATAATTACTCACTTTAGCACAGTATGCTATAACATAATGTATGTTAATTACTGATGGTTTTATTTTTTTTATAACTATATTTTTGTGTTAAAGTCTCTGGCTGTGTCCACAGACTCTTTTCTCTCTATTTCTTTTTCTGTTTTATTAGATCCACCTTTAGGTCAACACACACACAAACACACACCATTTGTTACCACATTTCTGTCCTCTGCATGAATTAGGACCTGGCCTGTTCGTGCCCAGAGGTAACTGGCCAATAGGACTTGGTTGTGTCCAGTCCTCCTTTGAGGAGGCGGATGGAGCCCAGGAGATAATGCCCATCACCCAGATCTCAGGGCTCTTTGCCCACTGAGACCCAAAGAATCTGGTTTTTTTCTGTCAGAGCCCAGCTGATACACTTAACCGTGACCCAATAAATGTCATTTTTTTTATACTTTTGATCCACTCTGGTTTATTCTCAGGTTTAGAATTGGGTTAACACATGCATGCACAGATAGAAACCCTGTCCACAGACACACCCACGCAGCACGCGGCCTCTCTCTCAGATCGGGACGCGTTCGTTATCACATGTGGCTCCCTGTCAGGCGGGGGCTGGGAGGACGCGTTTGGCTGGTGTGTGCGTGCGTGACTGGCGGGCCACACCTGTCACCAGCGCTCCACGGGCGCGGCGGTGATGCTATCTGACAGCCCCGACTCGCCACGGAGTGTGTGTGTGTGTGTGTGTGTGTGTGTGCGCGGCGTTTGGGATGAGTCACTGTTGTGCCTCTGCTGCTGCTGTGTTCCCCAGAGGACCCACTAGTGTCTGACTGGTGGCTCCGTTGTGCGTCTGCATATGTGTGTGTGTGTGTGTGTTTTTTTTTTTTCCCTGGCTGTGTGCTCGGAAACATATTAACAGCTGGCCTCTTACTCACACAGTAAACAATCACGTTGAACCATCGAAAATTCTTTTTAGCGATCCAGTCTCCGGTAGTGTTTGCACCGTGCCTCTGCAACACTCGTGCCCAAACACTCTCACTCTCCATCTGCTCTGTGCTGGTATCTGAAGCCCGGCAATCTGCTTTAATTCGCTGCTTGCTTTTACATTAACGAACAACCTCTGCCACCCCAATACGGCTCTCATTGTTTTTGCTAATCGCCGGTTCTCCGGATTTACTGTTTCAGCCCGATTCCCAACGTTTTCCTTTACCGGACCAGATCCCGGATGTGGCTCTGGAAAGACACCCCCTTCTTCTTCAATCATGGCCGCCGCAGAGGCAGCGTTATGAAGCAGCCGTAACCCCTCCAGCGCTCTCAGCAGCCACATGCACTTGGCTGAAATATTCAGCCCCGGCTCCCAGCGTTACCTTGCATGTATAATTACCGGATATGCTGCCTGCTGCTGATAACTCTCCCAAACAATGTTTGAAGGGAGGAAGGCGGCGATGAATTCCCAATGAAGTGTGAAAAAGACTGATTAAAATTTCCGTGGTCAAAAGCCAGCGCTCCAGTGTGTTCTGCTCTCACGGACCAGGGGAGATGGGGGAGACAGGCTCTGCAGTCGAGATAGGAAGCTTTTTTCCTTTTTTTTTTAATACATGGCGCTTGGAACCGAATTTTGGTTTCTATTTTCATCTATGGTGGAAAATGTACTGACAAATCTTTGGCCGTGGTGTTCTCCGTATAGAAACTCCAACCAAGTAAACTGTTATGTTGCACATTGTATCATGTCGAGTTGTGTGGTTGAGCTGAGCTTGGCTACTAAATGAGGAACTATTCTCATTCTTTGCTTCTTTGTTGGATGATATTTTACGTTGTACAACTATAATATTGTGTTGGTCTACCATTTCTGTGACACAAATCGGTAATTTTCGCCATAAATGTGAGTTTCTGACCCCCACCCCCCTTGCAGAAAAATATTGGGCAAGACGTCTCTCAAAAAAGCCCGTCTGGTTATCAGAGTGACCCTGACATGTTATTTAATGACTAAGAGGAGAGTAGATATCTGCTGCCAATAAGTCATTCAACTCCTTTATTTAGAGCATGTCGTGGCTTATCTTCCTATTTCGTTGAGCCTATTTTTCTAACTTTGTTGTACCTCATTTTAGTTTTTTTTAGTAAGCGTGCCCAATCGAGCTATATCTCTAATAAGTAAATAACTTAATGGAGGAAAAGAGGAGATACAGTATGTGTTATTCTATAACTTTTTCAAATTTCGATCAACCACTTTTCAGATATTTCTCCATATTATTCTTTCGCCATAGAAACTGATAAATTAAAAGAAACATTTATCCCTAGCTTTTGTCTCAGCAAGGACACAAAAGGCTAAGGACAACGCTTTAAGTAAACGTCAGTGCAGAGGCAGCCAACTTGGCTCGCTGTCCATTCACGGACGTGGTTCGGGGTGGAAAATGTTGCTTTACATTTAACTTGGCTTACGTTCTTTCATTATAGCCTGAGTCAGTGGCACATCATTCCTAATATAAGACGTTAATTACAAACACGACTGTGACATTAGGTTGACGTCTCGTGCATTTTCTGTTTCACATCGTGTGGGATTATATGTCCTGAGGAAATATATTGAACTTATAAGTGTGTGTTAGTGTGTGTGCACCTATGCGTGAATGTGTTGGTGCCCTGGAGCTTATTTGCAGAGGGGAGGGAGGGATGGATGGATGGATGGATGGCGTCTCATTGGAGGCGTGTGGGCGTCAGGCTCAGGGCCCCTAATTACAGCCGCGGCTCCCTCAGCCCCCGTGTTTGGGTGCATCCTGCCTGGCAGGAGTCAGATGATACGCTCTCCTCGTCTCCCAAGCTCTGCTCTCAGGAGGGCTCCACCTTTAGCGCAGAGCGTCTGATTAGCCCGACTCAAATGAGATCCCCAGCTAGCCGTCCAGGCTGTCGCTCTCCGGGCCGACAGTCGTGAGAAAAAAGGGGGTCGCCAGACATGCCTAACTCGGTTGATCGGGAGGTTTCTGTATCGTGTTTTTGCAACAAAAAAAAAAGCAGCGTTACAAATCGTACAAATCTGCGGGGACCTCATTTGGGCTATTCTAGATGAACTAGTTTGTGCCAGCTAGCTGGCTATTTACCTCTGGGCTAACAAGCCTTGACTAACGCGGGGAGGGTTGTTTTTTTTTTTTGTTTTTTTTTCCGTCTCTTGTACGCTGATGCACAGTTCGATAATTGGTGGTTATTAGCTAGCTTGCTGGAAAAAGGATCTCTGTAGCCGGTTAACCCTTTCCTCCCTTTAAAGCGTAGCAGTTGTCTTTCATCTCATTTCAGAGGGTTTAAAGGCAGAAAGGGGGGGGGGATGTCTGTGGTGGGGGTTGGTTATTATTTTCTGTGCCAACAGCAGATGCCAGGCACAGCAGTTTCAAGCAGGCACACTTTTTAAAGCACAACACAGCTGCCTTCTCTGCATCTGGGCACCGGATCGAAAAGAGGAGGGAGGAGAGAAGAGGAGCACGGAAAGCCGGGGAAGGAGCGGGAGGCACGCTGCGTGAGGAAAAAACAGAAGGGAACGCGAGAGGAGGAGAAGAAGAAGAAGAAGAAGAAACAAAGGCTGACACAGATAACATCTATCAGCTCTGCAGAAGCACGGGCCGGGTTTACCGTCAGAAATAAAGAGGTGCCCGCATCCCCCTCCCAAAAGCTGGGAACCACTAACTGGGCCAATCCACAACAGGGATTATCTATCTAACTGTAGAGGCATTTAAATGTGCTCCCCGCTTTCAGTGGGAGTGACTGTCAACACAAACACCGAGGTGTCGCCGAGAAGAAAGGGAAAAACACACGCTTTACCTCATTGTTTTTACTTTTTCTTATGGGATGTCACATGGAATTTTGATACTTGAGAGGAGACGCGTTTACAAAGAGAATGCAATATCGCGGCGCTGCTTTAAATATATCAACTTAAGGTTTAATACAGGGAAAATGTGCTCCTGAAACACACGCTAACAACAGGATACCATGCCCAGGGAATATTAAATGCAGGAAAATAAGACCGCGAGATGCACGGGGATGGATTGAATAGTTATTAATATAGCGAAAGATGGATGTAGCGCGCGATGCTTAGAAAGTAAGAACACATTGAGTTTAATGAATATACTGCTCTGGATGTGCAAGGAGCCCAGCAGGAAATATCGCCTTTCGCTCTCTGAGAGCTGCACATTAAGCCGTGTGAGACGTATAAAATGGATTTGGATTGAAAATCCCTCCCCTGTCCGCACCTGTGGACGCCGGCGCGGGGGCAAAAGCCAGCGCCACCCAAAAGAGAATTACACCCTATTATCATCATCTCACATCTCACCGTTTCAAAGACCCCCCCTTTGCACCACGGCACGCTTGTTTTCTCTCCACCGGTGTGTGTCTGGCCCTCTCTCCCCCCCTCCCCTTTTCTTTTGTTCTGCCTCTGTTCGACTCGTCCTTGACTGAGCCATCGCGCAGTGCAGTGGATGCCTGAGAGGAGTCAGTCAAACGCTCTCTGGCTCTCCTGTTGAGACCAGAATCAGGAATAGGAGAGCGAAGGGGTACCGAGACAGAGGGTGGTCTGAAATCGGGAGGAGATATCCATATTTAATTCAACAAACACATTCCCAAAGACACAAATAGCTGTGACTGGGAGAGGAAGAGCACGGGCAGGAAGCTGGCATGATGACTAAGCATCTGAAGACTGGGAAGAGCTGGGGGCTTCTCATTTGGAAAGACTGAATGAAAAGTCCCAGTGTGCCAAGAACGAAACCCCTCATAAATGGCGGTGCATCGCCCTGTGAGCAGAAAAGCCTTCGGTCCCAAAAAGCCTGCTCCTCTTTATGGAAGCAGGAAGGTGGGGACAGTTTTTACCATGTTGGACGCAGCGACGTATCAGAAATGAACGTCCAGGTTTAGACTGGTATTTGTGCATATTCCCAGTTTACTCTGTGGTGGGGGATAAGAGCAGAGGTTTGGACAAACTTTAACTCTGAATTCGTGCATGGCCTCGGCTCAGGTACTCGTTTCTGCAAACCTGGCAACCCATCGACAAAGTAGTTCCTGTTTCCGTTCCCGGTTGTGTGTGGAGAGCCAGACTAGACCAGATAAACCGGGCCGAGGCAGATGGCCGCCCACCCTGAGCCATGGTTCTGCTCGAGGTTTCTGCCTGTTAAAAGGAAGTTTTTCCTTGCCTGTGTCGCCTAGTGCTTGCTCATGGTGGGAATTGTTGGGTTTCTGTAATTAACTTCAGAGTAGGGTCTGACCTGCTCTGTTTGGAAAGCGCTGTAGAGACAACTGTTGTTGTGATGTGGCGCTATATAAATAAAATTGAATTGAATTGAATAAACGTTTCACAACTGTCGTTTTGCTAAGCAGGAAGTCACGACTCCACACGGCCTCTTCACAGGGTCGTAGCTGGTAACTCTGAGAGGAATCCACGATTTAAAAGAGAGCTTTTTGGTTCCTCTCAAAGCTTGAAACGATGAGGTGGAGGTTCCACGGGCCCCTTTCGGATTATAAATGTTTAACCCGGAGCTTTCTCCGACGCCTCCTGATGACTGAGCAATATAATCCACCTGTGCACAAAGATGCTGCCCATATTAGCTCTGTTTGGGTTGGACGTTTAGGCCTCTGAAATCTGGACTCAGGCTCCGGTCAGAACATCAATCCTCACCCTGTCGTGCGGGTTCGGCCTGTTTTTAGATTAAAAGTCCGTCCTTTTTGTTGGATCAGAGCTCCGGGCTCGCCTCTCAACGTTAAGACGGGGTAATAACGAGGAAATGCGCGGACAGGTAGACGAGCGGGCGGACGAATAGAGACGCGGGCGGATGAGGAAATGGACGGGCGGGCAGATTGGCACGGCGGCTGACAGCCTGGCGGCTTTTTTTTTTTTTTCCGGCGGAGAGATATTGGCCGCAGCGAGCGGCTGGCAGGGAGACGGGCAGATGGACAGACACCCAGTCGGGCCGGAGGAGGAGAGACGGGCAGTGGGTGTAGGACGGAGACGCGGGGACAGCCAGAGCCTCTGGCGGGGGACGCAGAGGCAGATAGAAAGAGACAGAAACGGAGGGAGAGGGAGGGAGAGAGATGAGGTCAGCGCACGGCTGGCTGCCTGACTGTTGATCTGTGGCACTGGGTTGGCAGAAGAGGCTCCTCAGGGACAGAAAAGCTCCACACAGCCTCCATCTAACCCCCCCCACCAGCCCTTCCTCCCTCTATCCTCCTCCCTCCATCCTCCCTCCATCCTCCGGCTCAGATGGAAAGACAAGCCTGGAAAGGGAGACTCTCAGCAAGCAGCCACACAGAGGTGAAAGAAGGCAAATTAGGAGTCAAAGTGGCAAACGCCGTCCAGCTGTGGCCGGAAAACACGGAGAGAGCTCATCGAACTCGAAATTTAGTGAAGGAATGTCGGCAAATACTAATATCCTGGAATAGACGATGATACAATTAAGATTTGTCTACCTCTTTAAACAGTATTTTTACATGTTTACACATGAATATTAGGTTAGAAATGTTTAATAGAGCATTTTTTAATTTTTTTATTTCAGAGATTTGTTGAAAATATTTGATTTATTTCCACAAACCAAATTCAGCAGTTACTGATTAGAATACAGTTACAATTTCACATTCCCATTTTGGGACTGCCCAGCTGAGAGTATCTTAATGGTAAGAGGAAGTCTGCGGAGGTATTTCCAGGACACGGAGGAAATGTTACGGAGAATATTCCGGAGGTTTTTGCCTTACCTGTGTTTGGACAGCTGAGGCACCGTGTCGATAGGTGATGTGAGGTGCTGAGGATTTTTTTATTTTCATTTTATTTATTTATGGATTGCACTCGGGTAGAGTTACACGAGGTTAATGTTACAGCTGTGCGTGGGAGTGTGAATGTGTGTGTGCTCGTGTGTGTCTCTGTGTGCTCGTGTGTGTCTGTGTGTGTGTGTGTACCCATATGTGTGTGCTCGTGTGTGTGTTTGTGCTCGTGTGTGTGTGTGTGTGTGTTGCTTCAGGCTGCAAAGCTGCTCCAAATGTCCATCTGCCGAGTTCACAACCCACCTGAGCCCACTCACATATGCACATGTGAGCCCCCCCCCCCCCCCCCCCCCCCGTGCACACGCGCAGAAACGGCCGCAGCTTTTTTAAAACCGTCGGCGCCTACCTGTCCCCGCCCCGTTCCCGGCCTTATCTTCCTTCTTCTACCAGCCATTTGCATAAAAACATCCCACCTTTTTCTGGAGCTGTCACCTTGATGTAGCTGCGGCACGCGGTGTGATATCAACATAACAAGTTTTCCAACAGGATTCCGAAAAAAAATGCACATATACATATTTCACAACAGGCGTTAAGAGAAGAAACGAGGGGGGAAACAAAAGACTGCAGCAGATGAGCGCGCCAGCAGCCGTTCCAACGCATGTAAAAAAAAACGCACGTGCGCACACACAATTTGTGTTTGCAGACGATTGTTTTTCCAGTTTGCGTTTCGGCGTGGGCATGTGTGCTTGGCACGAGTGCCGAGCTGATAATTATTGAAATGAGTCCTGGCAGGATTTCTAAAATCCAAATTCTTTGCCCACTTTAAGCTTCCGTGTCTTTTCTAGGATTTGGTTTTTTCGGGGACACACGTCGAAGGGTTAATCAGTATATTCTTCGGGGATAAAGAGAAACAAGCGGCCTGGCTTGCGATGTCCAGATAATTGCTGCTTTTACGGATGCCTCGCTCTCTTCTCTCATCGACTGAACACAACATCGGCTCTGCAGCAGCCAAACAAGCAGGAGACACCCAAAAGGAGAAAGCTCAGGAACATTCAGGCTTTTATTCTGAGACTTTGTCCTCCAGGAAGACGTCTTCGACTGTTCCCGATAAGAAATTCCGCCGTAATTAAGACAAATGTTTCAGATATTATTGTTTGACGTGAGCCGTTCGGAGGCTCCGGGCTGTAAACGGGAGATGTGATAATAAATAGTGAGTTCATTAGATCATTCTTTTGTTAGGACGTGCTCGTGACAGTTCGTGGAATTGTTTCAAAGCGTATTGTCCTAGGACAGATCTAAAAATGCGCCCTCATAGGGTAGCCATTAAACTATTGGCTTAATCTGTCTGTTGAGGTAGCAGTTGGCCATTCAGACGTCAGTACACATCATAGTTTCAATATGCCTTTTATTTATTTCAGTAAAACCACCCCTTTTTTTTAACCAAAGTGCACCTACGGACAGACAACATCTAGCATCTAATCTAGTTTAAGATCTTTAAAGGTGATGGAACACAGTATTTCTACTGGACAGTAAATCGAGTTAGAGTTATCTGTAATCCTCATGTAGTCACAGTTTCTGAACTGATGTTTCCATAAAGAATTCATGTTAGAGTGGCTGTGCGAAAACAGATGAAAACAGTCGTTTCTTATGTGTTAAAGCTTATCGAACAGTCAGATTGACACTCTCAGGGTGTGTTGAAAAAGAAACAGAAATACCTCACGACACTTTAGAGGCTTGTTTTGTTATAGAATCTCACGTGAAGCCCATAAAAACACTGCATTTCATTCCACTGAAAGCCGAACCAAGAGCTAAAACACTGAATTCATTCCTTTAGATCAGGCAGGGGCCGATTGTGCGACCACGGAGGAGGAAAGTTGGGAACAGTCTTTGAGATCCCGCCGCCACTGTGCATGAGAGCGATGGCGGGGGCTCACACTTGCGTTGAGGGTGATATGTATATGTTTCGGTCTTGTCAGATTACTGTCGCACAATGCTGAGGGAAAACAACATGGGGTCATTCACAGGTGGCGCCCACACCTTCAGCCGTCGTGTGAAGCCAAGCAGAGCGGGTCCTCTTCCCTTTTAGTTCAGCTCATTTTCAGTTTTTTTCACTGAAACCCGCTCAGATACCGGCACTGAAGGGACTCGGTCCAGTTTTGGCATCAAATATGAGGAGATAAAGCCAACGATCGATGAAAACCTAACACAAATAAGGAACCTTCAAGCTGAATCGTGCTACTTTCACAGTTTTGTGTCCATCCACAGCAACAGGACGACATTAGTTTATTCAATCTCAGTTTGGATAATTGTTATCATCCTCAGCTGTGAGCTGCTGAACGAAGACTTGAATAAATGCATCAACAGAAATTATTATTAAGACGATTCTGATTCGTAATTAAGAATGTGAAATCAGGGAGCTGCTGTGTAATTTAATTGAACGTTGTTGGACATGGTCATTGACTTCTGAGCATCCAGCTCCACTCCTGCAGGTGGAAGCCAACCCCCAAAACCCCCCTAATTTGTGTGTGTGTACATGTGTGTGTGTGTAAACCTCTGGGAATGCTGTTCGGCTCTTTTTCTGAATGATCGCGTCATTTATGGAAATCAAAGCACGTCTTTGACTCCCTCTCGCTGGATCTCCAGACCTTATTTAAGTGAAGAATGGGGGGACGCGTTCTGTTCTGTTCTATTAGGCTGCTATTTTTGGTGCCACGGGATACTCAGCGACTGTGTGGAGCCTTGTCAGTGACGAATGTGTTTGTGTGAGAAACATTGGTGGGGTGCCTTCCCACAGGAAGACACGTACGTGTGTGTGTATGTGTGTATGTGTGTGTGTGTGTGTGTGTGAAATAGACGGGATCGGGGGGGGGGGAGATATTCAGTGTTTTTCTCTCTTGCCTGCAGGACAGAGAGAGGTAGAGTGAGCGTGTGTGTGTGTGTGTGTGTGTGTGTGTGTGTGCTGTGCTTGCTCCCCTGCGGTGATTCGGTGTGTGTATGCCCATTAGCTTGCCTGAGAGTGTGTGTGTGTGTATTTGCCTAACTGCCATGCTTCGGTGCCTATGCCTGAGACACAGCGTGCCATGCTGGGGGTACCGTTGTGTGTCTGTGTGAGTGTGTGTGTGTGTGTGTGTGTGTGTGTGTGTGTGTGTGTGTGTGTGTGTGTGTGCGCCTGCTGTCATCCTGGGGTAAAGCCCCGGGACATATAGGGTCATGTGACAGACAGCCCTATCTATCTGCAGCCCGCATCATTGGTATTCTGGGTAGGCACTGGCAGTCGAGCAGGGGGGTGGGGGGGTGGGGGGGTGGGCTGGCAGGGGAAGGATGGAGACAAGGTAGAAGAGTGTGTGTATGTAGGGGGTAGGAAGAAAGAGGGAGGAAAAAAAAAGGGCTGGCAGGAGGAGAGAAAAATAGAGAATAGAACAATAGAGCTCATCAGTGCTCGGAGAACAGGGCGCAATCAGGCGTACGCGCACACACACACACACACACACACACACACACACACACACACACACACACACAGCCGGGAAAATCAGGGCGCGCTTGTGTACTGTACACACACCTGGCCACTAATAGGCGTTAAGGTGTGCACATACACACGGATAGACATGCATACACACAAACTGGGGGGGATCCTCGTCAATTTGTGGGAAAGATCTGAATGGAGCATTAAAGACAACACCAGGGAGACAAAAATTCCGTCAACGGAGGTAGAAAACGAAGGCGTTCAGTGGCCGATCATGCAGCATCACTTCAGAAATACTTAGGGTTAAACTCCCGTCTCACGATAGAAGACAGGTAACCTTCAGAGACGCTCCGAAGTCCGTCTCACCGCATCGATTCTGCATCCTGCCTCTTCGGATTGATCCCTCCGTCGCTCTTCAGAGGAAGGATCATATCATTCTCTGTAAATAAGCATCCAGTCTTAACGGCCACATGCACAGGTATCGGGACAGGATCTGATCTAACATTTTTCAGCAAACACCCAGATCAGCTAATGGTGGGAGTCCTGTCTGAGGAGTTGGGTTCATTTTACAGCCACCGTACCGTTTTCCACATTAGCTTTTAAACAGTGAACGTATGGTACACGAAAGGAATTAAGATCCTGAATAAAAAATCTGCCACTGGAGGAAAACACATTTCATTTATTTCAAAAACAATTAATAGAAAACACGGGCAGTGCTTTTTACCTCTGTTAGATGGGGAAATTATGGAAGTTATGGTCCAGCTTTTGTGTAAATTTCTAATTAAGGCAAAAACAGACCTTTTCTAATTACTTGAAAATGACTTTTTAACTGAGCGTCTTTATGTTCCATCACAGTTGAAATTCCCTCCAATCAGCGTTGTGTTTTTTCTGTAAGGAGTCTTCAGGGGAAGCTCTTCCTGAAGGACGTCCCAAAGGATTCATCCCTCCATCAGAGCTGCTTCCTATGATTTTTAGTCCACTTTTTGTGTCCTTTGGAAGATCTCAGCCTTTTCTCCCGGCTTCATCCCTTGAGTTAGATTTAGCTTGCCCTAACAAAAAAGGAAAAAAAAAAACATTCCCGTGATCGTCAGGTACAACAACCGGTCTGAAAGTTAATAAAAACATCAGCCAGTATCCATGGAAAAACTTTCACGAAGCCTTGAGACCACTTTAAAAGATCATAATAATACATGACTCATTGAAAAGAAAATATAAACACAGGAGGGATGGTTACGGGCTTCTGCGTTTTGTGGTATTCTTGCTTTTACATTATCCACCGTGGACGTTTTCTACTTTTGTCCTCCATAGAAAACAATAATGAAACAACATTTTTACCAACAATGTTCACTTTCAAAAGACTACAAATCTGATTATCTCACACATGGTCCAGAGAAACGTTCCAAACTGGAGCTCCTGAACATCCGAGCCCAAATGATTTTGGGATTTTGAACTCTATGTGGTGTAGCAGTGTGTGTGTGTGTTTTTTGTGTTTTTTTCTACACACAGAGGGGGCTTTTGGCTTTGTGTGTTCCTGTCTTGGCCGTGTCACTCCTCGACCTTGGTGTTCTGTAGCTGCTGGGGATGAGAGATGGTGTTAACACTTCTAAAGGCGTAAATCAGCCCCCCCCCACCCCCCCCCCCACCCCCGCCCCCCCCCCTCCCGCGCTGCAATGTTGTTCTCCTCACTTGCTATCAGTGCTGAGAGGTGATTGGAGTCTTCCCAGTCTGATAATGGGCTGCATATACACACCCTTTCTTTCTTTGGCACACACACACACACACACACACACACACTCACACACACACACCTTTTCACAGCCACAGAGCAGAGAGAGAGAAGGCGAGAGAAGGAGACTCATCAAGTAATTAAGGCCCTGGCTCTCCCTTGGAAATTAAAGGAATGGCCCCTCGCTCGCTCGCTC
>CAJRST010002224.1:2702351-2742832 GCA_907169785.1 Menidia menidia
CCCAAGTGACACCTTCACACAGAATCCACCGGCTGTGTCTCAATGCGTTTTGCAGTAATAACCGCCTTCTTCTTCATGTTTCATTCCCAAAGAAAATCCAGATTCTCCTCCATGGAAACAAAAAAAAAAGTGTTTCCTTTATGCAGTTCTTCTGATTGCATTCCTGAATCCAGAAAATGGGAGGGGGGGTTACTTTAATTTTCTAGGCAGGGAATCTACGTTTTCGTCTCTATTGATGCAGAGTCTTTGATCAGTCCAAACACAGACACACACCGCATTCCAACAGCTGCTGTTTCCAATATGTGAGCCGAATCCAAAGCTGAATCTGCCCCTGGTTTGCAGGATAGGTGTTTCTGAGGGTTTTCTTGTTCAAGAAATCATCCTAAAAGACCAAACCCTACCCCTGCCTTCATGCGTTTAATGTTAATAAAAAAAGTGAATAATCCTCACAAAGTATAGCGGCATCATATGGACGCGTGGATTAGAATTTATGGATGCAAATTACGAAACGTACAAAGCTCCTCCGGAATTTGACGTTGATCTGGATTTTTCTGGCTCGGGTTTGGGTCTGGAATAGCTAAAGTGGAGCTCATGTGTGAAATGAAACACAGAACAGTTCCAACCCAAGTAAAGCTTTTCTGACTTTACTGAATGGCTGCTTTCCTTCTTTTTCTCCTAACTATAATTGTTTTATGTGCAATATCTTTAAACTGTATTACATTTTCTACTATTGCTTTTATCTCTTCTTGAAGAGAAAAAAGAGAAATTAATATGGATATATAGATATTTAGACAGTAGTAAAAAAGACAGACATATTGGCACTAGGGAGCTCTGTCATTTCTAGGTTTTGTGGAAACTGAATGATGAGATTTACTAAACATTCAAGACCTAATTTTGCACTTCAAATGCCCAGAATTTGTAATATGTGGAGTACTTTTAAATCATCTGGTTTCCTAGCAGCGTCAAATTTTCCCTCAGATTTGCATTATTCTAAGTTTTTCCTTGGCAAACCAACCCCTCGGAGCTGGGATCAGCAGGACTCTGGTTATTCATCTGGGCGTAACAAAGCCATTGATCCTGGGTCTAATTCAGGCAGGGACAGAGAGGAAGCGGGTCTCCTCCTAATCCTCCGTAAGCATGCTAACCTTCATTATAGCCGTGACATTTTCCCATCGGGTGCGAGGAGAGAGGAAAGCCAGCCAGAGCCAGACACGAGGGGCTCTCAAACATATGGGGACCCGCTGGGACGGGCCCACTTTCTGGGTGGAACTCTGGTTACTCTGGAGGGGGAGATGGAGGCTGCTGCTAGCTTCCGTTGTCGTGGATACCGAAGCATCAGCACCAATTCGGGCTTTGCTTCAAATCGGGACTCTGACAGCTTCACATTGCACTATTACTATTAATGACACACAGCGGGGGCTTGTTTTTGTCTCAATAGAAGAGTTTTAATCTTGTATTTTGGACGTAATGTGTCTGAACCGGGTTAAAAAAAACTTACAACTCCGATTAGGATATTTCTGAAAGTGATTCTTTCCATATGAGGCTCATCATGCAATTAGGAATGGACTTTTTCTATCGTGAGCAATCCCACCTTGTGTCTTCTTTTTCAATCATAATACTTTAGATCCATCCCTGTGAGGCTGCACAGAGTGTGTGAATAGATGGGTAGTCCTCTCACCTTTAAAGCTGGGAGTTTTGAGGCTGGATCCCACTAAGAACAGCAGAATCTGCTCGTGCTCCCTCTCACTGACGGGCTCGTGTCAGTCAAAATGTTGTTTCCATGGTCCATGGCGTTTAAGTGTATCATTCACACACTTTATTACACACTTAGCGTTGCTTGAAACCAGCCCAGTACAAACGCTGACCATTGATTTCAGTCTGTTGTCCACAAAAGCTTCAAACTTTGGTGGAAGCTGCTCCTCAAAGGTTTGGTGAAACAGAAGTTAGGAGGAGCTTCTTCTTCTCTTCCATGACTTTCGAAACATTTGGGGTTGCAAAGTGATGAATTTACCATAACCATGGCAACCAGAGTTCCATAACATTTGCTGTATTAATGGGTATTTTCGTCTCTCCTCCACCCCCTGCACACACAAACACCACAGAGAACCTTCTCCATCATTAAAGTGCTGCACTGTCGCTCCTCCCTTACAACACCAATAAGATTTACAAGGTATCCTTGCTTTTCATCATTTTATTTTTCTCCTGTTGAAACATTTATGGGCATTCATAAAGAAACACGCCATTAGGGCTGAGGGGCTCTACAGTAAAGTGAGTATGGTGTTAATAAATCATGTTTAATAAAACGAGACATCCAAACACGGCCCCCGTCATCGTCCAAACCTCGCAATATGAATATTTAGAGGCGTCTGGAAATAACATTCAGGAGTTTTCCAGGCTCCTCTCCAATTAATAATGTGTTGTTAAAGGGATAAAGCCGTCCCCTGAGGCGGATGCTGTATAGGTCTGACATACATGTAAAGCAGGGGCAAGGAAGAATAACGCTTCTTTTGACATAAAAAGAGCTCGAAAACGTGGAAAAGTGGCAGAAAAACCAGTGTGCTGTTGTTTTTATGTGGTAAACTTTACAGTCCCAGAATGGAGGACAATCGTATCTGGATGAGAGTTTGACAGAAACACAAAGTGAGCAGACATATGGAAATATCAACTTTAAAAAGAGAAAATTCCTGAATGTCATTTTCTCCTAACGAGTAAATGTCAATCTGAAAAATCTGGAAAAAAAATAGGCATTGACCATTTCTATATTCTGAGCCAAAATATTTATTGGTTCGAAAACAGATTATCAGGAAATCTGATTCCGGAATCTCCATATTGGAGGTTTGGAAACTCTTGAGTCACCATAGGAATATTTTCACAATTTGTCTTAGTTGGGTTTCATTCTGAATTTGACCCCTGCTAAACCAAATAATAATTTAGAGCCTATTTGTCCAATAAACTCACCGAACTGTCACGCGGCTGTGATGTGAGACGCAGAGGGATTATTAAAACCGTCTGCTTCTCCTCAGGTGCCGAAGAGTTGAGCAGAACAGCAGGATGTTGTGTATAAATCGAAAGAAAAAAAGAGATGAAAGAAGCCGTTAATTATCAAATGTGAGTTTGGAGTGGCGGCAGAAAGCAAGCCGCTATCGAATGTGAAACGTCTTTATAAATGTTTCTCCAAAGCAACGCTGAGTAGAGCTTAGGTTTACCTTCAGCTGTGCCCTCCTGAGCACCACAAGGCTTTGGGTGAAATCTTCAGAGGAGACGAATAAAAGCAAAGCTGGAAACCCGACACTCGTCTTTTCAGTGTGTTTGTAACATCTCTGTCCTCAACGAGGCTCGACAAGCAGTAAAAGGCAAGAGAAATGATAAGGGGCAATAGGTTCGATGCTGTCCTGAGACATGGCGTTGGTTTCCATGGTTTCAGACAGTGCTCAAGAGTGATGAGACAGCTGGAGCCATAGCTGCTGATGTAGTGACCATCAGAGGAGGTTAGAGGAAGGAGTCAGAGTAAGCAAGCAGTCATCTTGACCTAACACACATGATCTGTGCCCAAATGCTGCCCTTTTTCCTCACATTTGTGTTTGTGGGGTCTTCGGGTCGGCCGGGAATTTCCTTTTATGGTGGTCTTCTCACACAAAAGGTGAAAGTATCTTGGTTTTACCATTAAAACTGTTAGAAAGTAGAATAAAATGCCCTTTGTAGTATCGATTAAACTCTTTTTCAGAAAAACTTGTGGTTGAATTTCAGCTACACTGGCTCTGATCATATTCTCTGGTCGTATCGTTGTGGTTTTCTTTCGGATAATTACATTGGAAATTGTTCAGCAAAATCCTAGCTGTCATCACTGGAGTTTGAATCCTGTTTTGATGTTGAATGAGCCGCTGACAGACAATCAAATCCTCCAGTTTCATTTATAGAGACAAAAAAAATGCACTCAAGTGGCCATGAGTGTAGCTGTGGGTGCTTTCCACCTTAAGGGAGGCCTTAAGGTGGAAAGGGCAGCTCTCCTATTCCTGTCACTGACACCAGAACACAGATCTCACAGGTCTACCAGACACTCGATCTGTATTTCCAATAATAACCGGTGATCTGAAGGTTCTCAGTCTTGCAAATGGCATCAGAATTAAATTAATAAACAATAATTGTGATGAATTGATGCACTTTGAATTTGAATTTTTGATAATTTCCTGTTCGGGCAAGGAGATTTTATAGGTCACGTTTATTGAGCAACAGATAAAGGTAACTGGGGTATATATTGTGTAGTCATTGAATTGCAAATGCTGCCCATCAGTAATCTAAGCGACACCCTCTGTCACCTCATAAAACGCCAGAGACTGAGGACTTTTCGGAACGTTTCTCCAAACGGATAATTTTGCGCGGCCTGTTTAACCGCCTGTTTGTGGCTTCTCTGCAGATGGAGGTGGATGCAGACGATAAGCGCCATCGCACACGCTCCAAAGGTATCCGCACCCATACACACACACACACACACACACTCAGGGTGACCTTCACTCCCCCAAAACAAACACGCTCACACTGTGAGCGCACCGCCACACACTTTCTCCCTCTGAAATCCACCCGAACTCCACATTCTGAGGCCTGCCTCCAACACCAAACATTAGCCACTCAACAAGGGACCCACATGTTTCAAATAAAACCTAAATAGCTCCAAAAAACATAGAAAAGAACCAGCGGATCTTCTCGATTGATATTTTATCACCTCTGGCTAACACGTTAGACAGAACTGGGCAGCCATTTTTCCTCTGTCATGTGGGTCTTGCATTTTTCCGGAAGAATCCGGATGCAGGTTTCTTCCGCTTGTCTGTTGTTAGTCCACATCTGGGCATGTTTTTTATTTATTTATTTATTTAATCAGGACAGTGCACATTAATGAACAATCTCATACAGATTGTAAATGAGCCAGATTATAGCATAGTTGCTAATTCGCATCTGTTGTCCTGAGGCAGGAAGACAAAACAACACAAAATCACATAATACAATATCAGTTAAAACAGAGAGACACACGTTCAGACAATGACATTACAAAATTAAAATGAGTGATTGCATGACTGGGAACTTTTGAGAAACAGTTCAAGGTGCTTGTTGGGAGGCTGTTCCAGAAGTTTCCTCCTCTGACCGATAGAACGGTTTGTACTAGCGTTAATCTCAGTGCTGTTCGTCCCATGAATATGAAGCAGTGAGTGACCATGTGGACCACTGCACTAAAAAGACGTGATGCAAGATTTTTTTAGACGCGTGTCGAAACGTTAGTCCAACCAAAAGGCCAACAAACTCTGGCTAACACACCCAGCTAATGTGATTGAGGGTCTGCCGCATCTATTTGCATAACTAGATTCAAACACACTGTTCATGCTGAAAAGTTACATATTTTTGCATCATTTTGTAAAAACAGCTATGTGTACATGTATATCCCAATAAAGCCCCCCTCATTCACATGTTTTTTTCTGTTTATTTGTCCTTTAGAGCATCTGATCCAAGTTGTAATCAGATATTTCAGGACCTGTAGCTGTTATTTTTTAATGAATCATGTCAGCATTAGCTGAAAATAGAGGCACAGCACGCTCATCCGGATGTGTTCTTCTTCTGTTGAGCTGAATGTTCGTTAAATAATCTCCACATTTTGCAAACCCCGGTCATTTATTTCACGGCAAACCTACGCAGAGCGGGCTCACGCTGATCAGCCGTTCAGCAGGTTTCTTTGTGCGTCGTACAAAGAAGCTGCTGGATTTCAGCTCAAGTCGGCGAGCGCCGTTTTCCAACTCATCCTCTGTTTCTCTGCTTCCCCTGCAGTGCCTGTGGATCCCGCATTAACAGAGCTTTTCAGGTCAGTGAGAACTGGAAAAGTGCACAGCACTCTCAATCACACACATCCATCAACACAAACTCAAAGGCAGACAAGTGCACACACAACTTGCCTGTTGTTCTGTGTAAAGGTACAGTCAACAGGTTTTTAGACGTTTCTGCTTTTTCCCTGCTGTTAGCTTTTAACTAAAAAAATCCTCTTTCATTTTTGTTTTTCCAATCTTTATCGCCCCCTTTCTCATTAGTCCTGCCTCACGGAGGGAATTTCTTCTTATGTGTTACAGTACACGATGGCAACAGAGCAAAATCTGTTTTCCATTCTTCAATATGAAATATTAAACAGGATTTCTTAGCCCGTAATGATACAAATGAACAGGCTAAATAATTCAGTTTTCGTCTAATGTACTTGATTTTTAGAACGATGGTGTATTATCAATTTATTACCCAAGCATCGCAACTCTTCCTCGCTTTCTTACACCCACAGCCCTAAAGTTCTCAGCGAGTGGGTGGAAGGTAGACACAACTTTTTTCCCAAATTTGAAGCTTTTTCTGTGTCAGTGGAAAAGTTTCTTCGCTTCGTAGAATTTTGAAAGCTATTGTCACTGTACCGAGAGACGAAATGTGACGAGAGCTCGTAGGTATTTGAAACACCAAACGCTTCCATTACCTTCTTAAAATTAAAGTTTGTTTGTGATATGTATTTTTGGTTTGTCTTCATTTTGGAAGCAGAAGAAAAAAATGTCACTTAGAGAAAAGAAACATCTGTGCAGATACGCTTTTGGGCCTGCGTTTGGAGGTTGTTTTTTTTTTCCCAGGTTTTTTACATTATGTATGTTCTCAGTTACGAGTGGTGTAGATTATTCATGGCTGCACACCTGCAAGACAGTCACCTCCACCTAACAGCCTCAGAAAGTGGCAGCTCTCTGTTTTACAAACACAAAAAAAACACCGCGTGATCGAACTGACTTACAGATTTATATATATTTCATAGTAGCTCGACATTTTCAGTCAGTCTACCGGCTCATGTGGGTTTCTCTCAGACTGGACCTGTGCAGATGCTAATACTGACTAGCATTTGCTCGGTTAGTAAACTGCAGGATCCAGTGGCAGAGCTTTTCAGAATCTGGTCCATGAAGGAGTCTGACAAGCTTCCCCAGTGGGGCGTTACGTGTTCCTGGGCTGTAGTTTCGAATGCTCAGGAGATGTGAAGTGCTCCGAAAAGAGAGCATGAAGCCTGGTTTCAGCAGTAGCCGGGTCGGGTCGGGTCGGGTGGGGTGAGTCCACGTCCGTGTTTTTCCTCCCGAGCTGTTTATTAGCATTACCTGCTGCTCTTTGCCAGAGGCAGCTTCGCATGATGTGAAACTAATCAGTGTTTAATTAGTGGAAGTCGTGATATTCTGCCTGAAAATCTACACATACAAAACAACAGGTTATAATAAAAAAGTGTCTCACGGCTTCCGAGACTTTGTGGGCAGCCATGAATGCAACATGTTCGGTGAGACTGGACTGAGGACCCTCACATTATCACACTCCCACTGCCGTGCTTTACAGTCCAGATGCTGCCTCGGCCTGGTTCGCCCAAAGAGTTTGCTCTACTAATAATCACTCTTCTCTTCAAGGTCTTCATAGTTTAATCTTCAATTTTCATCTGCAGTGAGATTTTTTTTTCCTTCTACTTGATAACCCCTCCATTCCAAGTCTGAAGTGCTGGCTCATTTGCTATTCAGAGCCAGAATGTGGAAGTTCAGTCTGTTGAGTCATTTTAGGACGATGGCCTTTGCAGCTGTAATTAGTGACTCCCTGCCCCCCCTCACCTTCAGATTCCTGCTCATTTTAGTCCTTTTAGATTTGATGAAGACTCCCAGTGTGCAGTTTGTGTTGCTCAGGAATCCTTCGCTTATCAAGCAGTGATACAGTTTCCAATGTTTTCGCACCATGTGGTACCAATATCTAATCTAGCTCCTTCTTGGCTTTTGGAATAATTAGCCTGAAGAAAAAGGAACTGTCATTATTTTCAACCAAAATATTTTTAGTTGCCGTTCGAGCGTGGCGCCCGGTCTGTGTGCGAGTGTGTGTCTGAGCGAGGTGCTCACGCAGGTGTTGTCACAGCTAATTGACTTGTGTTACACGAGGTGCAACACGTTCTCCTGGGAGGAGGAGGAGTGTAGCCCAAAGGATCTAACCGGAGTTCATTAATGCCATCCGCTCATCCCGCCTGTCTACAGTTCTGACGGTTGAGTTAGGCGCGCTCACGGAGACTGGAATAAATCCATCCAAACACGTATGACGTGCGTTGTTTTTAGCTTTATTTGTGTGCTGATGCATGACCTGTTTGGGAATTCAACGGTGGATTTGCCATTGTCCTCTACTCGCCTTTGCAAGTTGTTCGCGCCCCGGTAAAGTGTGAGTTTCCTTTTTGTCCTTGGCCGGTTGCAACTCAGATAAGCATTCCAGCCAACCTATACATCAATAAATAATATTCCACCCAGAAGATTACCGCGTAGCCTTTAGCTGCTGTTCACAGATAGTAGCCTACAGAGTGGACTCTCCCCTCCTCAGTCTCTCCAAACCTTCATCATGCTCTATTTTCTCCTCGTTTCCCATCCCTCTGTCCTCCTTCTCACCACGTTTCCTCCCGTCGGCCTCGCTCTGCTCTCCTCACCGGGCTGCAGCCTGCAGATAGTAATTAATCAGGGGATCGATGGGAGGCCTATCAGCAGGCCGAGGCGTCTATAATGTCGATAATGCCGCTCGATGGTTTTCTCTCCCCGGAGAGCCGATGGTCTTCAGGGAGAAGACGCCTGACTTTGCGTGGAGCATCCTGGCCTGGACGCGTTTAAATGTTAATTCCTTTGCGTCAGGCCTCCATATAGGCGTCCATTCAGGTTTACGGCCCAGGAATGGACTCTGGAATACATGTGTGCAGTGAATGGGAGCATTTCTATGCTGAGCGGCAGTAAGTGAAAGAATGGGAGCCGCCTCATTGCACTTCTCTGAAATTCTCAAGCCTCGCTCACAGTTTCTGGCGTTGGCTCCATGAGTACAGAATGCGGAGAGAAAAAAAAACGTCAAGGTCGACGCCAAACGCTGCTGTAAAGTTGACCGATTCAGTGTGGTATGAAATTGTTTATTTGAGCCCAAATCAATTACGCTTTTATTTGTAAAGGTGAGGATGACGTGGGGCGTGTTTTTTTCCCCAAATCTTCAGCAAACTGCAGGTAAATTATTCAATATTTAAGGGTATGAACAACCTATTTTGTCATTTTCAGTGAGTGTAGTTGCTCTGTTTCCGTTGCTTTATCCCACAACATAAAATATAGCTTTGAAGAAGGGTCTTGCTGGCTTAAAAGAAGGGAGAAATTCCCTATGTTCATCTAATTTAAAAGTGAAAATATCTATCGAAATTTAGAATAAGAATTAAAAAGATTTTCAAGAGCATTTGCATTTAATGTGGCGATAAGTCACTCTGACCCTTAAGCCTATTTAATATTCTCTGATTGACTTCTTTTATTTTTTATGCAATTTCATAACATTTTATGGAATTTTTTCCATGCCAAAAAGCATCATTGAGGACTCTTTTGGCTTCATGCGTAGACTATCAGACACCAAACCTCCTCTTTTATGGTGGATACTGTATACAGTCAGATCCAGTTTGTGGCTGTTGCATCTGCTTCACATTAAGGGTAAAATCCCTTTTGTTTTCACAGTCACGATTATATGGATTTCTTTGGTGAAGAAAGGAAGATAACCTGAACAAAGACCCCACATCAGTGAGCCTGGTCGTGGCTTTTGTTTGTTGGGTGGGGAGGAGAGTTTGTGCTACCCTGAAAGAGCAGCATAAACATGCCCTCCACATCCGCCATTTGCATATTTACAGTCAGCCATGCTAATCATGTTTATTGGGGTGTATAAGCACTGTGCATGGGCTGAATAAGGAAGGAAAACCGCGCCAGACACCGTACAGTGCAGTCAGGGCTATAAAAAATTGCCTAGCCCCTTATTTCTGGAAAATAAATGGCTTCTCCTGTGGTAATCCAATTTCAAAAGACAAAAAGAGCCATCTTACATAACTAGGACAGCACGGGCTTTTGCTAATTATGGTGTTAATGCTCAGTGAAGAATTCCCCTGATTTTAAACAAAGGCCAAGATTTGTGCAGATATTTTTGCAGTGTTTGGGGGCTGTGGGCTGTTCAATACGACATCCAGAAAAGAGCTGAAAAATCTCATTGAGCTGGAAAGAGATGCGAGTTCATGTCTTTTGCATGTTTTGTTGTTTTTTAAAACATATTCGTGGGGAAATTCCAAACAGCATAAATGCGACCTCTAAGGTTTTAGCGGTTTGTGCTCGATTGGGGGAGCGACGTATCCAAAAGGCAGAATCCAAAGCTGTGGAGGTCCCTGGTTGCGTTTAGCTTTTGTTCGGAACAGTTAATGACGGCGGATTAAACCAAAACCCGTATTTTTACCCTCTCAGATTTCTGCTGATTTCTACTTTGTCCACAGCCAACGATCCCCTCGTCTGATACTCACGTGAACTCACTTAGTCACTGTTCTTCGTCCCCCTGAAAAGGGCTGAACATGCCCTCCACGTGTTATAATTAGTTGGCCTTTTCTACTTGTGGTCATCCCCCCCCCCCCCCCCCAAATGGCCGGGTCCCTGCAGCCGTTTCCGCCTGTCGCTGCGGGGTTGACACACTCAGTCGTATCGATCTGAGAGCTGCAAAGAACCGGAATGAAAATCCTTTTTTTTTTCTTCTTCTTATTCTTCATCATCATCATCACTCCGTCTAATGCCTCACACCTCCTCTCACGCACACGGGTGTGCACGCCAGATGATTAAAGGCAGCTAAAACAAACACGAAAGTCTCCCAGGCCCGAGACTCCCTCTCCGTGCCTTTGGTCTCCTCTTTCTTCCTTCCTTCTCTTTCTTCATATTGACATTCCTCCTCGTTTCTCCTTCCTGCTCCTTTTTCGGTTCCCCTTTTTCCCCGGCTCACACTCTGTTCCTTCCTTGTTCCTTCCTCCATCCTCTCTTCCCCCCCCTCCTCTCTCAGCTGTCTCTGGCAGAGCTAATTCCCTCCTCAGATGGTGCAGCTCTCATTTGCATACTTATCAAAGTATTTGGACTATCCGACAGAAGCTGTAGGAAGGTGGGGTCATTAATATGTTAATTAGCGCCCCCTCCTCCTTTTTTTTTTTTTTCTAACCATCCCTATCCTTAACCTCTCTCCGTGACACACGCTCAGCCTTTAGGGCCTTGAAATGCCATCAGACTGGAGACATGCTCACATGGTTAGCATACATAAGCCAGCATCAAGTTCAGGGTCTTGGATTCCTTCGTTTTTATTCATTTACTGATGCGTTTATGAGCATATATAGCCTAGCAAAATTAAATATACTATACATTTACTATATGTTTTGATCTGAGAAGTCATTAATGATGAGCTCCCAAAGCTTTGTATTTGTTTATATGTCAAAGCATGCACAGAGATCGTGATACAAAGGGAGAGATTTTATCCACATGCTAAATTTGTGGGTTCACAGTTTTTTAAACTAAAACAAAGCTCCCTCGGGAGTATGTTTTTCCCCCACTGTGTCTTGTTTTCTGATGTATTTGCTCTCTTAGAAATATGTTAAATAAGCGTGACTTCTGGTCATGGCCTTACACAATGTGGATTCCGTAAAAAGGAAAAGCCTATCCAGCAGCATATTAACAAACCATCAGTATCGCCCGGCAAATTGACGATGGGAACCCTTCTCCCATGAAAAGAGAGAAGATTAATTCCAAGGAAAGCACAAATTGATTTGAGTTATTGTTCTCAACCGGCTTCAGCTTTTTTTTAAATTCCCAGACCTCTTGAATTCATCTTTACAGTTCTGAAACTCACCGAGGGCCCGTTTGTCCAGAAGGACATGGAATAATTCATGTATCCACCTCAGCAAATCACTTAGTGGCCTAACGCTGGTCGTGTTTCCATGGTGAGGCGGAAATGCCGATACATAACGTGTCACTGGCATGTTCTGCTTTATTAGAGATTTCCAACTTATTTCACACCTCTCTGTGAGATCAGGTCGGGGAAATTGACACAACAACCAGAACCCATCCTTAACAGGCATTTGTCTTGTCTTCTTCTCTTGTATTCACTCGGGGTGAATGAGTATTTCAGCTCCTGAAATATTTCCGTTATTCAATTTGCGGTATTTTTACACATGCTTTTGAATTTAGGATAAAAGTTTCATGTCTTTAACATCCTCCTATTGTTTGCGATCTGTAAAAAGACATTGGGCTCCTGTTTGGTAAAATTGTGGTGAACTGTGGTGTTTTCTAAGGAGTTTCATCTCCAGTCGTATGTCTTCACACCGTTATACTATCATTGTATTCAGAAAAGCTTCTGCTGTTGTTAGCGTTAGTCAACATTTTACATCAAGCTTGTCATTTAGAAACGATTGAGCTTGAAACCACGAACGTTCAGACTTAAAATCATGAAGCAATCGTTCATTTACACACCCTGAAATAGTCCTAAAGACGAACCAAAGAAGCTGCTAGCGTTATATAAATTTTCTAAAAAGATAGTTGAGGAAAGAAATCATGTGCCTTAAATGTTTTGATTTAAGAAATTAACCTTCTTTTTTTTTTACAGGGCTTAACTTAATACAGGTAGGTTTTAGCTTCTAATGCCATCTTTATTAATCTGCTCATTTCACACACACATAAGGAAGACATGTGATAATTCTCCTCTCCAAATACTCACTTAATGAATCTTTTCTGAATTTTTCAACGTGCAACTCGTGGTCTTGCACCCTTGATTTGGCTTTTTCTTCCCGTGTCGGGGGAAAGTAAGTAACACAATTACGATATCTGTGGTGCGCGCGAAAGGTTTCGGGGGTCAGAAGTTAAGTCACTCGGCTGCGGGAGAGATATCTTGTTAATTCTGACGTCCCTGTTCATGAGCAGAGGTTAATGGGTCTAACAAGGCCTGGCTGGCGGTCTGCAGCCGACCCGTCAACACCGATCCAGGTGATTGACTAAGATGCCCGCGACAGGCAGCTGTGGCTGACGCTGATTAGAGATGGCGTGGGAAGTCATAAGCAAATGTTGGTACAGGGCTCCATGGGAATTCGCGTCCTCGGTTTTTCTGTTCAAACTTTGCGGTTTGGATTTAGCGCGCGGGATTAGCAAAGTCCACACGGCGTTTTCTGTATTACGCCGGGAGTATGCGCTTCCTTCCGCGAAGGATCAGCTTGAATATGAATCATCGTTCCTCTTTAGAACAAAGGTAATCATTGACTCTGGAGTTTTCAGAGTGGATTGTCTAATTAGATTTAACCAAGAGAGTGAAGAGGAGCTGTTGTAATGTTCTACGATTGATTTTAGCTGCTCAAGTATTCTAAAGGAGACATGATATAGCCTTTTTTCCACCTATTGGTGTAAGTGAAGAGGACTTGCTTTGGTTCAATTGACGTGTACATCTAGTACAAAAACTTCATATTTTGTCCTTTCTCTGGTTTTCAGCAGCTTTTGATGCACATTATTATCCTACATGAGAACCCTGCAGTAGCAGGAGAGCTCACATTTCCCCAAGCAGCAAAACACAAACACCATCCAGCTGGCAGTTCTGTTCTGTACAGTACAGAGCTGTCCAGTGAATGCAGCCTGATGGGAAGCTGCAGGTGGAGATGAAGATGGGAAAGATGTGTAATTCTGCCCTGAGCTGGGACTGTAGCCTAACATTACTGGACTAAATATTCCTGGTGCTCTTTGGCCACAAGCAAAATGATAGCTTCCCTTTTTGAGTGAGTAGTCATGAGATACATCCAAATGTGTTTCCTCACACAGAAAGAGCTACGATAATATGTTCCCTTTAAAAGGAGAATAAGCAGAATCTGGAGAAGGCAAAAAGGCTTCATGCTAAGAAACACTAACTTCTTTACTTTTCTGTCCAATGACCCGGTACTGACCCCTTATTTCCAATCCGTGATCAATTTTTTAAAGCCTGAAATCAGCCAAGAAGAAGCAAAGAGGTCTAGTTTTCTACCACTTTAAGTACGGGAGGCTGAAAGGTTACGAAGGAGTTTTGGCTCAACGTGGATGAAAAATGAAAGCCTACGTGAGCTTAACGAGTACAAACTCCGCTGTTGGAGATATTCTTATTAAGTCGTCCTTTTCCACGCTTCCCTGTTAGACACGGCACCCTGCTGTCACATTGTATCATCAGAGATACCTCCAATAAACCTGATATGCATAGGGGGCTTTCTGAGACCCTTTTCTCCGACTGACTTGCAAGAAAGATGCAACAGAGGGCGGGAAAAGCCGGTTGATGGTGCTGTGATAAAAGAAAGGAGGAAGCGATAGGGAGGAATGGAAAGCTAAAGACAAAGAAAGCGAGAACGAGAAGACCCCCTTGTTGTTAGACGCAGTAAAAGCCTAACAAACCCACCTGGCCTTGCCTCTGCAGACGTATTTCACTCTGCTCCACGCTGAGGAGGTGTTCAATTCAGCCCACACGCGGCAGACTTAATCATTACTCTCGCTTTGAACGTAATTTCCTGGCTGCCGGGAATGATTGACAGATCGTATCCCCGGTGTCAGGTGGCCAGCCACGCCCCTCCTGACGAAGGCAGAAATTAGAGAACAGCGGGAGCCAAATTACACCTTAGCAAGGACCTCTGGCAGGGGGGACAGGAAGAGAGGCATGATGAATGAGAAAAAGATCAGAACAGAAAGGTAGAGAGGTGAGTCGCGTGGGAGCATGGAGATGATTGGAGGAATAGCTCAGTAACACATTTCCAACCCAACGCAAGCGCATACGCGAGTGCTGGCAGACACACAAAGGCCCACGGAGGTAATGGG
This sequence comes from Menidia menidia, assembly GCA_907169785.1. Classification (NCBI taxonomy): domain Eukaryota; kingdom Metazoa; phylum Chordata; class Actinopteri; order Atheriniformes; family Atherinopsidae; genus Menidia; species Menidia menidia. Next base: position 2,717,027 of record CAJRST010002224.1, read on the forward strand.
TCTGCAGTGCTGTTGGAGTGCAAAGGGAGAGACACTTAAATGCCATTTCTGCAGTTGGGATGCTGTTTACTCCCTCACGCACACATATACAGTCATCTCTGCTACTCGCCTCTATGTCATCCCCTGAAAGCACTCAGGCTGATATGAAAGCAGCAAGCAACCAGTAGAGAGGCACAATGGGTCTTTTAGGGGTATCTGAGAGTTCAGCAGCAGGAAGTGGACACGAGGAACGACTGATCTCTGAAGCTAAAGATGGGTATCATCCTCTGTGGGGGCTCAGTAGAACCTCTACTGCTGTTAATTCTTAGATAGTCGCGAAGTTTAACTGGAAACATGTCTATGATATTAATGTCCATGGCAAATTAAAGAAAGATCGCAAGGAGCTTGAACTGGTTGGACATAAACCAGAAGCCTTTGTACCACCCTGGGATCCAAATGTTGTTATAACACTTGGATTTGATAATGGATACGTCCAAGGCTTCGCTCTTTTAAAAACTTGGCCTTTAATAGCTTTTATGATGGCACTTGTGTGTTGGTATCTTTTTTCCCTTTACCATTGCTTCCTCTGGTGGCAGATCATTGCTCTGCTTTATTTGCCCCGCACTGGTTCCCATTCTGTGTTTTCTTCTACACCAATGGCCTTCTTACTGTCACTTTCAGTTTTAGAAAGAGCAAAACACTCACTAAATTGAATGGATCCTTCTTCATGTTTACACAGAAATGTGTCAAAGAATCAGAAGCTTAGTCAGCCTGTAAGCTCATGTGGAAACTTTGGGACCAACCTGATATCACCCAAAGACCTCGCATTTCAATTTCCCAGTGAAGCTCCTAAAGAAGCAAAATTTATGTTCCCTCTTTAATTCCATCCATTACGGTTACCGCTTGTTCCCTAACGGGGTTGGGGGGGACTGGAGCCTATCCCAGTGCTCAATGGGGAGAGGCGGGGTCACCCTGGACGGTCCCCAGTCCATCACAGGGACACACAGAGACACACAAGGACCAACAACCACACACACTCACACTAAGGGCAGTTTGGAGTCCAGCCAACCTAACATGCAGGTTTTTGGACGGTGGGAGGAAGCCGGAGAACCCGGAGAGAACCCACAGACACAGGAGAACATGCAGACTCCACCCAGAAAGGTCCTGGTTCCCCCGGGACTCCAACCCAGAACCTTCTGGTCCTGGTTCCCCCGGGACTCCAACCCAGAACCCTCTGGTCCTGGTTCCCCCTGGGACTCCAACCCAGAACCCTCTGGCAGAAAGGTCCTGGTTCCCCCGGGGGACTCCAACCCAGAACCCTCTGGTCCTGGTTCCCCCGGGGTCTCCAACCCAGAACCTTCTTGCTGTGAGACGACACCACACCACTTTGCCGCCTTCCCTCTGTAATTTTGGTTTCCAAATCGAGGTGGAACTGCCATATCTCTATGACATGACGTCCTCTGGAGGTTGGTGGGGTGAATATGCGGGTACATTTAGTTCCTCGGTCACATTACTGCACACACCCATCGAACCACCTGCGGCTGCCAGCTGATGCTCCATAAAAGACATATGGCGAGCTGTCAGCTCACCTCCACCTGGACCTATCCTACCAGCGTGATGTCGAGGGCCCTCAGCTGGAGCCGGGCCCTTCAAAAAAAACACCCTTAGCCTTCAGAAAAGAGGCGACAAACACACACAGAGACAACCACCCCCCGAAGCCCCTCAGACACACACGTAGATCTGGAGACACACATCGGCTAAGCCCTCTCACACACACACAACCTACTTCACATGTAGAGCAGCATTCCCAGCTGAGTGCCTCTCTCCAACCTGGCAATTTCAGCGGAAAAAAAGAATCCAGCTAAAGTACACAGGGCGTCACGCTGGCTTCTCGGCAGGGGGGGGGGGCCGAACGGCGGAATGGCGGAATGGCCCCTCGCCACTGATCCGGCAAGATCCGACTCATCTGTTTCAAAAGCACTCTGTCGTACGCACAAGTGGGGCCCGGATCACAGAAAAAGTCCCACTTATTCAACAACCCCGTTCAGTTGTTGCTTCAGAAGCGCACGGTTCACGCAGAGGAACCAAACAGGCGTGCCCCAAAACACAGAAACACCTGCCAGGGTTGTTTTGGGTGATATTTAGTTTCTAGGTTGCAGAAGATTCTTCTATAAATGAATCATGAGTAAATCTGTGAGGTGTGAATAATAGATGGGAGGAGAAGTAAAAAACAAAGGAGTGCTGTGATTATTTGTTAATAAGATACTCTGGAGCATCACTAACTAGATCTCATTACCTCCATACTTGCAGGCATACACACACACACACACACACAAACATTCTCCCACCCACGTGCACACACACCTTGCTCAAACACACACACACACACACACACACACCACATGCCAAACACATGCAAAGGTCTCTCATCCTGCCTGACTATTTTTACCTGTGAAGCCTGTCGTTGCCTAGCACTCCATAATTACATCCCACACTTCTCCGGCGAATGATTAGAGGCAGTGATGGATGGGTTAACACCGTCACCTAAAGATGCTTCGGAGCAGAGCTAATTACGCGGACACGCATGTATCATATACCCGATACACGCGATAGCCCTCTCAGCTTTTCTGCCATAACTGTGGACCGAGTGCGATAAAGGTGGACGGCGTGTCTCCTTTTAATTAACAGATAAGGCATGATGAAGTAACTCCGCCACTGATTAATAGATCTTTGTTGCTCTGTGGCTGAAATACCCAACGTCCGTATGACAGAGAGAGTTTGCCTCATCAAACTTTGCATTTAAATGGAGCCTTTCTGTTGGGTTTCTGTAGATGGACTTAGGAATAATGTCAGTCAGAGCCCTGATTTCATTGTCATGCTCCACGAAAAACACAGTCAGAATGGCTCTGAGTCGTTCACTTTATCCCTCTTCGCTTTGTGGAAAATTCTTTAACGCGCACTCTTTTCTATCTGACTCCAGAACGAAAATGGATTTCCTGTCATGTATGGCCAGCGAGTTGTATTTTTTCCCCCTCCTTACATACATGATTTTTTTGGTGCTATCCGAATCTGGAGATAAAGTTTGTTCGCCTGCTTATACATGCAAAGTGTGTGTGCGTGTGTGTGTGTTTGTGCAGACGGGGATGTGAGGGGTTGCGTCTATGATTGCCACGACTGCAGCTGGGGCTGTGGGCTGAGTAATTGCCTGTCTTGGTGGGGAGAGCGTGGTAGCGAGCTAAAAGTCAAGTGCTCTCTTCCTGCTGTAGACCTCATTTGGATTCTGCCTTGCTAGCTAGCAAGCTAACGCCAGCCTTGAGCCTGTATTATTCATAACTTGACAGATAGCTCTCACTAAAAGCATTGGAAAGAGGCCAGGCTGGTGATGGAGCGACAGGGGGAAGCAGAAGCACTAAAACCCAACTCTGGAGGAGGAGACATAAGATGTAGGAAGTGAGCACGGAGAGGCGTATCGGGGAGATGAGCAGCTGGTATAGAATGCCTAGTGGGATACATTGAGGTGAAAAACAAAGTTCACATCTGTCAGTTACAAAATGGAGCAAAAAAAATCGAAATTTTTAGAAATAATTTGCTTCTTACAGGGTCTTATAGGGTCTTAAAATCAGACAAATACACCCTCATAACATATTGTTATTACTTCTAATGCATTTTTTGGATTTGTGCTACTCATAAAATGCATTGAAAAGAAACCTCTGGACCTGAACAGTGTCTTTTAAACCGATAAGACCAAAGTGGAGATATCTGGTTATAGTGCACCGCACCACCAGACAGAGAATATCAGCCCAGAGCTGGAGGGCTGACTTTTTTTGGGCTGGTTCTGCAGATACAGGACCGGTGCACGGTGCACAGTTCAGAGTCCTCCAAACTATTCCAGAGTCTAGTGTGAGACCATCTGTCACACAGCTAAAGGTTGTTCAAAACTGGGTTACACAGGCACATCTCCTACAGGATGTCTGGAAAAGAAAAGAAGCCACGTGTTCTGTTGGTCCAGTCAAAGTCTGACTGACCAGTTCTGCAAACCTGAAAGTACTAGAGGCACATTGTAAAGAAAAAGTGGGTCAAAATTCCTCCACTACCATGGGAGAGAGGGAAAATGATTACCTCCAGTTAGCGGTGCTAAAGCTGTTGAATCATTGGATGGACTCACAATGCTTCTGCCTTTTGTCTTACTTTTTATTGAATAAGAGCAGGCACTGTGTAATAAGCCGTCTACGGTTGTATTGACCTCGTTTTAAGGCCTGGTAGGGACAGGATGGTTTATTTCTCGTGTCCTGATTGTGTGTTATTTTCATTTTCACGTGACTGTGGATAAAAGGGAGTGATGGAGATGGGAAATAGTGAGGAAATCAGTAATAATGCGAGATCTTGGGAGGGCCTTATGCAATTTAAGGTCAGTATGAAGACAAAATACTGAGTCGTCGCCACAAAATGGAGAAATGGTTTCAAAATCGAGGAGGGAAAAGGGCTTGAAAAAGAAGAAGAGGCATGCCATCCACCCCCACCAAGCTCAGGAAGCCCTCTGCCTCCATGTGCGGCACCAGATAAGGTTGCATTAATCAAAATCTGCCACTTCCCCTTCCAAAAAAAAACACAGTGTACGCCATCAACCCCCCTCTGTGAAGTATCTGTCACAGAAACAGAAATTTCCATATTTAATGGGAAAGCTTTATATCACCAAAAAGAGACCGTGTGGGCTGAGGGGTGGAAAGCGGCGAGTCGGTTGGAATCTGTCAGCTCTGTTATTAGCTTCTGCTCTTCAGAGTGCGTGCAGGAGCCTTGGGGTTCATTTCGGTTTGGCTCCGATTCAGCCGTTATCCCCTTCAATAGCGGGACGGGGGCCGGGCCGTGATTGGTCCGTGTCTTGTTCGGCTTCCGTCGCCACTTTGATAGCGGCGCTTTATAACGTTAGCATGTCTGCATCTCTTTTTCTTTGTGCGCATTTTTTAAAAACCGTAGGGCTGACAAATTTCCACTGGCACTCGCGCGTTTGTTTATTTCTCCCCTTTGTAAAGTCTCCCCCCCCCCCCCCTTTTTTACCCCCCGTTCATTATGACAAGCCTCTGCAAACTACCTTTCCCCGACAGATAAACAGGTGGTGTTTATGCTTTTTTATTCCTCCTCTTTTTTTCTCCTTTTTTTTATTCTTATAACTGCCTCCCCCGAGGAGAGGCATCAAAGGGAATAGCAGATCGTGTGCGGTGAGCGTGCCAGGGGGACCTTGGCCCTGAAAGAGGGGGTGGGGTGCACGATGGGGGTGGGGGGGGGGGGGGGCGGGGCGGGGGGAGACCCCCCGAGCGTCGCCTATCCGGCCCCTAACCCTCGGATCCCCCCGCCACCCCCCCCCCCCCCCCCCCCCCAACCCCACCCCCCCCCCCCCCAGCCCACAGCATCTGCCAACTGAATTACATCAATGTCAGAGAGCCCTCCTCTGCTGGTGGGAAGAGAACCGGGCACACGGGGAATTACACCTCGGAATTACAGCAAAAGACAAAGGTGGATCTTTTTATCATCAACAAAAAAAAAAAGAAGAGGAAAGCAGCCATATTTGATCGTGTTTTCAGCTGGTATGCCAGCTCTCCCTGCAAAATCAACCGTGGATTCATGTTATTTTATTTAAAAAAACATATCAATAAGACTTTACTTCCAGGGGTCTCACGTCCATCTTAAACAGATATTTTTTTCTGTTTGTATCTGTTTGTATATTTTTGTTTATTTTTTTAGGTCTGCAGCAGTTGAAATCAAGATGTTGCCTTTTAAAGAGTTAAGATGGCTATTTTTAGACGGGGGTCTTTTCCAACGAGGGCTCCGGTATAAAGTTTATTAGGGAAATGAAGTCAGTTCAAGTGTGAAATAAACCCGGGCGCCGCATTGTTGGAGCTTCAGGAGTCTGCACACACAGTTAAACCGAGGGGGGGGCATCAGCCGCATTATTGGTTGTGGGACGTTTTTATTTCTGCCCTAAAAATGTAACTGATGTAAAACTACTGCAGGTGATGGGTTTTGGAAATGAATTCCGAAGGCAGAAAGGTAAAAAACTGATTAGCCTTTAGCTGTAGAATTGTTGGATGTTGATTAATGGCAGAACCCTTGAAAAGATGGCACTCTCGGTAAAAAAGTTGTTGCTTTTAAAAAAGTAGCTAATGGCAGTTCTTAATCACTTGCTGGTCCATTTTGGTGCACCTATGCTTAATTATGCAGATTAGCTTCAGTTCGTTAATAACACATGCCTGATGCTCTAATGTTTGACAACAGAAAGGACTCTTGATCATCAAAATGACTCATTCCTGGGATCAAATATTGATTATTTTAACCACTTCTGTTTTGTTCTGCTTATTGTCATCACTCCCTCACTTTTAAACATTAGTGGAGGTTTTTTTTTTTTTTACTTACATAGATTGATAATTTACCCACTAATTGAGATAAATGAATAATCTTTGTCTGAAATGATTGCATCTGAATTTAATCTGTAATAGTGACATTACGCAGTCGACCTATTTCCTCCAAGCTCAATAGAAAGGAAAAAAAACGCATCATGCTCTATTTAGATTTGATTTGTGTGACCACCCTAAGCTACATGGTTTACATAAATAAAAGAAGAGATTGCAGACTATAAACATGGTCCATAATCATTGGCATAAAAATAAACCTAACAGTTGAAAGTCTATGATACTATGATGTTTCTGACATGTTAAGTGACATTTCGATGAATTTGCATCAGACTGGTTGTAGAAAACGCAGCTAATAAACGGCTCCACACGTTGAGTTATTCAAAACTGGAGTTAAAGACAGCTTAATCCCTCCATTAGCTTATCCAAACAAACAGCTGCTGCGCCCGCCTCCACCCTGCTCCACACAGACAAATTAAAATCCAGAAATAAAGGATTTCCTCCCCCAAAATGGCTGATGGGCTAGCTAGCGGGTAACTTTCCGGTCTCTCCGTGTGCGTCTGCGAGTCGAAGTGATTGATTAAAGTCATTACACCGGTGGAGGGACTTCTTACCTAGCTAATCCAGGAGTGATTTTAGCTCAGTATGACAGATAGCCACATTACACGCTCAGAATCAGCTGTCCAACAAGCTTCTTCCTGCCCGGGACTTCCACCTGCAAATGATGTAAAATAGCTGCTATGATGCACATCAATATCCCCCCAGACTGCACAGTGTTGCTGTTGCTGTGGCCGGGCTGAATTTATGAGGCTAATATATTGATTAATATATCGCACGTGCTTATTTAGGGACATTATTCAGACTAAGAGAAGATTTTTCTTCATTATGCATCTATACGACGTCTCCAAACGTTCAGAAAATAGTGGTGGTGATATCAGAGAGCTCAGAATTACACTGTCAGATTCCTGTGAGTAGCTACAAATATTTCATTTATAATGTGGGGAAACAAAAAGAATACCTGTTTGGCCAATCAGGCTAGATTTACAGGATATTACAGAGGCTTATCTGATGTTCTCAGCATGTTCTCAGACCTGCTGCTCTCCTTTGGTAGGGTTCTTTGGTATGGAAGCTCTCGGGGAGCTGTAGAAAACTGTGTTTTACTCACTGGTGAGATGCTAGGCGTTTGGCAAATAAAGACAAAGGCGGGAAAATGTGTGAGCAGCCTTCATTTCAGGTCTGGCAAGCAGGCCATGGATTCTTTCACTAAAGCTGAGCATCAACAAGATGTGCGGTTAAGTCTGAGTTTTGGCATTTTTGCCTTGTTAAGTAACCAAAGGGTGGGCCTGATGGGGATCTTTGATTGATATTTTATGCTTTCGACAAATAAAGGCAATTTTTGTCTAAACCAAATCAGGAAAGTTAGAGAACAGTCATCATGTCTGGGTGTTGAACTCATGCCCCAAAGCTGAGGACGCCATTTATAGTCGCACATCGTGACTGATTTATTTTCTTAAAAATTGATTTTAGAGCACTTTGTGACTTTGTAGCATTAAAGAAAGTCAGTCTGCAAAGTGGGCCGTCTTACTAATTTGATGAATGGTGCATCAGGAGGGTAAAGAAGATGATGGATAGTCTATAAAAGGATCAATGGAGCTCTTTAGAAATCAGCAACTAGTGGTTGTCTTTGGTATTACACACAGAGCCAGCGGCGTCTCTAAGCTAAACAACAACACATTAATGCTTCGTTGAAGTAAAGAGAAGTTTATTTTAAAGTATTCAATCCAGACAGACATGTAGAAGGAGCACAAAGTAAAACAAGACAAATACCATCTAAGTTTCACACACCTTGCAGATTATTTCAGTATGCGAGCTATTAAGTCATTTTTGATGAGTCTCAGGATAGTCTGACAGTCATCCGTCCGTGTGTGTGTGTGTGCGTCCGTGTGTGTGTGTGTGTGTGTGTATGTGTGTGTGTGTGCGTGTGTGTGTGTGTGTGTATGTGTGTGTGTGTGCGTGTGTGTGTGTGTGAATAGGCAGCTGATATGGAGGCTGTAGCCTGAGCCGCCAGAGAACGCCCCAAATTGCAGCGTCTGAGCCTTGTGCACCAAGACACTGGCTTTTGTTCTCCTCCGCTTGTGGGAGAAGCCTGACAGCTCGGAAATGATCCTCTCTCCTCTCTCACACAAACGTGAAACCTTCCTTTTTTCTTTTCAACCATACCTTATATTTCCCAGTTTTTTTGCGCGCGCACACAAAAGGAGGCCTGCACACACACACATATACAAACATTAGAAACAGCACACAGCTCTCTTATTCTTGTAGCCTCTAATTTTCCTCCCCACCTCTCATTTTCTCTCCCCCTGCCTGCTGTTCTCTCCGTTTTTTTTTTTTTTTTTTGGTTTTTTTTTTTTTTTCGTCGCTGGCTGGCTGCGAGGATGGCAGAATCCCTCATGGATTTCTGGAGGGTATCACCATGGAGACGGGGCTCTGCCACACGTGTCTATAGATCCTCCCGCTGGATGGGGAGCACAGTCAGAGGTGGTGCATTCCCTCCTTCTCCAATCTGCCGTGAGGAGGGGACCAGTGTGTGTGTGCGTGGGGAGGAATTAAAAAGGGGTGATGCGGTGTAAAAATCAAGTTGGATTTATGCAGGGGGGAAAGAAGCAAGTTTTGATGGCTAGAAACCGAAAGGAAAATCTGAAATGAGGGGAGCAGCCTCCTCATCCCCGTGTCAGAGACACGTAGCGCCTGATGCTAATGACCGGCTAAAGCTCCTGCCCCCCCGCTGTGAACAGCCGCTAATACCAGCGCTAATAAAGGCGCTCGCATTCCTGCAGTCGCTCAGCTGTCCACCCAAATTAGCCAAACAGGAGCTCTCCCTTTTCCCGGGTACACTCCTCTCTCCCCCCCTTAGCTTCACGTTAATGCTCCAGGAATGGAGCCATCTCGGCGTAGTGCTTCCAGAAGGGGTTTATTCTGCATTAAGGGGGCCCTCTTGTTCACACTATAATAGAATTTGTTCCATCTTGTAATGCCGAGGATGCCCACTCCATATAAAATGAAGTGGTCTTTTTTTGTGATCTGAAGCTCTTTTCTTCTTTGATTGCTACCTCTCGTAGTGCACACTCCTCTCTGAGGGATTTCTGTCATTCTGCCAGGGGACAAAGCAAAAAGGGAAATTTAGAATGGGGCCGTGTTTTTCTGCTTTGCCTTCCTCTGCTCGATTGGCAACAGAATGCGTCCTCTTTTCAGATTTAATACCTTTCAATGATTTCTAGAATTTTAATTGCGGAGGGCCGCACGGGGGGGGGGGGGTGCTACGGTGAATGCTGCAGCCAAGGTCACTGGCAAAAGAGCCAGTGATTGTGGGATTACTAAATTATAGAGGCTTATTTTGGTTTCACAACAACATGACTGCTCACAGACAGGTAGACACTCTATTTATTTATTTATTTATTTATTTATTTAATCAGGACAGTGCACATTAATGAACAATCTCATACAGATTGTAAATGAGCCAGATTCTAGCATAGTTGCTCATTCGCATCTGTCGTCCTGAGGAAATTAAATTTTACAACACTGTTTAAAATCAATCATTGTACCTGTTTCCAAAATCGTAGCCCAAAAGACCTTTGGTTTGGACAGCTCTCCAGGTTATTATTTTTCATCCACTTTTATCATCATTGTCAGTTACTATTTACCAGGTACAACTGGTTAACAAATACTTATGTCTGTCAAACTGTTAGATTTTGCATATTTTACATGACAGGCTAAAGGTAAAGGTCCCTTTTCACTGAGCTGTATGTTATGAATGACAGATGTTGGTTTTAGGTCCTCAGTTAAGTTTAAATGAGTCATTGGTTGGGTTGGTATTGAGTGACTTAGCAAACAAAAAGGGGATATTACTGTGAAGGCGATTATGAAGTGAGCTTGTGTCTGTTTGAGAGTATCATTTAAAAAAATGCTACCCATTAGCTGATGTTTGCAGCAAATCAAGCGTCTTTTTCCATTTTCTGAAGGTGTGATTCAGACTTAGTTACATTAAATACCTGTCAGGCACCGTGGAAGCCTTACAGGAAACGCCGCCTTAAGACCGCTTTATGGTTGAAATCCAGGCAGGAATGAAAGTCCAGAATACAGAACAGGAAAGGAGGGGTGAGGACCTGTGTTTATCTGCCTTTCAACCCCCCCCCCCCCCCCCCTCCCGCTCACCTCTCCTCCTCTCCTGCCTTGGCAGCCGGTAACCTGCTGGGACCGGCCCCTTGATTTATTTGGAGAGGGCCCTGGAACAGAGGGGCCCGGATGAGTGGCATTTTAATGTGCTTTTGAGATGTTTGGTCACAAGCACTATTGATCACCATGCTGCAACGCAACCCCCCCCCCCCCCCCCCCCCCCCCCCCCCCCCCCTCCCCCTCCCTGTCCCGCCGACCCTTTCGCTGCCCTGGGGGAGAGGTTGTCAGGTAGGGAATGAGTTTCTGTGCAGGCTCAGATTAATGAAATGAGGCCCCTGGTTGCGGGTGGTGCAGGGGGTCAGACCATTAAGGAATCCCTGGCCGGGTGAGATTTAACCTGCCAGCCCACTGATGGAAACGCGTGCGTGAGAGAGAGAGGATGGATAAGATATTGGACTGGGATGCAAAGTGACAAAAAAAAACTGTAAAAGGAACAAAAATTGGTACCTTAGACCATCAGTAGTTTTTATTCCCAAAGCTCCTCCATCGCCAAATCAGCTCTCAGTGACTAACGGCTACCATTTTCTCCCTCAGCTATAGCCTGGTGCCATTCATTCTCATCAGGTTCTACTCTAACCAGAGCAGAACCAGAAAAAAAACATTCAAAGGTTGTAAAAATAGGAGCTGGGTATATTTCATAGCAGAGTGAACATGCCCGGTGCGTGTGTTACCCCACAGCCCGAGTGGAGGCTTTAGTAGATGGTCATAACTGACCGAGCGGGTGCTTTTCTCAAATCACACATGCCGGTTAGCAGTGTGGGACTCAGAGGCTTTGATGAATCAAATGGATTAAACTCCTGTGATCAATAGCTCGAGCAAATACACAGATTATCAGATTATCAGATTAGGATCCGTCCCTCCGGTGCCGAAGGGAGCCAGAGAATACATTAAAACCAGAGGTGCCTTAGCGAGATTCAATTTTCAGGCTTGGAGCCGTTCCCCCCCGTACAGTCGATTCCAGACAAGCCGTCGCGTTTTGCCGCATTCGGTTCGCTTCAGAGCAGCTGCACACCAGCCTGCGAGAGACTATATTCTCCCACAAGCACAAATTGATGTTAAATCTCGTGCTTTGTTTCATTGTGAGGCAGAGATTTTGAAACCCCTTTGTAACTGCTTTCTGGCAGAAATGAAGCACTTTATCACAACTGCTCAATAGTTAATGAGTACATCTAATTAAGATTGGTTCAGGAAACCCTTCTTTTTTTTTTTTTTTTCAGCCGACAAATTTCCGAGGTATTACTTTCCGTGCTGAATTTATCTCTGTGCATAGGAATGGTTTCTAAAATATTAACCCAGATTGACTTGCAGAGACGAGTGTCAGTGTTCATGGGCAGATGCTGCTAGTGGCTAACGACTGGCTTCTTATCTCTCCTCTGCAGTGTGTACGGCTGCCCTTTGGCCAAGAAGAGAAAGAGTCTAGACAGACAAACCCTGGAAGCCTCCCCTAAGAGGAGCAGCTACCTTGATGACATGGACAACTCGACAATGGAGGAGTGCTACGAGACAGATGGAACAGAGGAGATGGATGACAGAGAGGAAGAAGAGGAGGAGGGAGCCGTAGAGGAGGAGGGAGAAGTGGAGGAGGAAGAAGATGTGGATGGCTACATGGACTATAACGTTGAGCAAATGGAGCACGAAGACAGGGACGAGGAGGACAGAGGGGACAGGGAAGGGGAAGAAGAGGTGGAGGAGGAAGAGGAGATAGAGGTGGAGCAAGAAGAGGAAGAGGAAGATGGAGAGGAAGTCAGGGTGGAGGAAGCGGAGGAGGAGGAAGAGGAAGCTGTAGAGGAGGTGGACTATGAAGATGGAGAGGAGGAGGAAGAGCAGAATCAGGGGCAAGGTGAGAGTTCTGTGTCCTCGTTTGATTCGTTATCCAACGGAAACCGCTTAAATAATAAGTTTACAGTTCGTGATACTCGCTAATTTGATTCGGGCCGAAATTTAAAACGGGGTGACTGATACCATTGTCATGTCTTTGCTCTGAAGTCATATTCAGTAATTGCTTTACAGCACAAACCTCGAGACAAACAACGGGCACCCAGCGGCACCTCAGGGCTTCTGGATTATTCTTTATAATGACGTCAAAAGCCTCAGAACGGCAGATTTCGTGGAGCTTTAAATTGCGACGCGTTTGCCCCCAGACGTAGTTTAGGGACTGGGATTGACGAAACTCCTGCCCCATATGCTCCCTCCTCGTCCCCCTGCGATGCGCCCGACACCAGATCTGGCAGGTTTTTCTCTCCAGCAGATTCCGCGTTGCACCCCCGCACGGCGATTGGACCTGACAGTGCCTTCAAGTCCAATTAGGAGTGAAGCTCCGAGAGAGGAGTGTGTTAACCCGGTTTGGCGCGCGGCTCTCCATCCAGCCAGAGTGTTGATGCGGCGTCTCAGCAGCCGTGCACTTATTTTTTTTCTTTGCAGACATGTGAAAGCATCTCCGCAGACTGGTGTTCATTAGAGCCCGTAGCGAGGTTTTATCCTGTGGACTGTTCGGCATGTCGTGGCCTCTTTTCTGTGGACGGGGGCTGATTACAACATGCTCCGTATAAGCGCCGTAAATACGAGTCTGATTCGTGAAAATCTCCTCCTTTGTGGAGCTCCGTAGACATTTTGTGTAGAATCTTGGAACCACAGCAGCCTATTCCCTAAGAAAATGAGAAATGAGATGCTTCTATATGGATCATCACATGTATAGCAGATAGATTCCAGTTTCCGGCTTTAGATTCTAAGGCTTTTCTGTTTTTCTAACTAGCATGCACACCTTTTGTTGCTAATCCAGCACCAGTTCAAGACATGATGGCACTTCCTCCTCCTTCTTAATCTGTTTCCTCTTTTGTGTACCTTGATTGCTCCTAAAATTGCTTCCCCGTGCCATATTTCCATACCATCAAAAATTAAACCCCCGGTACAGGAGGTTTTCTGTCTGCCGTCAAAATGTGTGTGTGGTCATTCGTGACTGTTCCCTCGTCCCGCTCTGGAGCCTTCACCCACCCGGCAGCGTAGCACAAAACTCTCATTACATCCGAGTGTGTGTAAATACGTGTGCGTGCACAGTATTCCAACAAGGACAGTATGCCACATCACATTAGTTCAACATTTAAGTTCCTCTTTTTACTGTAATTACAAATAGGATTTTGAACGGAGCTGAAACAATATCTAATCAACTGTTGATTTTTTTTTTTGTTGTCTTGGAATGTGTTTGTTGAAACCACGGTTCTCCACGGGAATGTCGGAGGCAAGCGTGCCACCAACGTGCGCGTTGTGGCTCAGTGTGGGAATCTGAAAGGAGAGATTGGGGGCTCTCCAGGAGTGGGTGCTTGAAATTACTTACAGAAGAGGTTCAGTCACCTTTTGGAGACTGTCAGAGTCAATTAGGGGCTCAAAGGAATTGTAAAGACACTGATGATTGAATGAAAAACGAACATTACAAGCAAACGATGAATGCGGCTCATCGTGTTGCAGACAAAATTTCATCATGCCACAGATTTTAGGCTCCACAAAAAAAAAACAGCCTCCTTCACCGTTTCCTGATCGTGGAGTATAAAGTAAAAGTCAAAACGTGAATGATTTTAACCTATTTAAATAGTAAAACCAATTAAAATAATTAAATTATTACAACAATTTTATAAAATCAGACTTTATTTTTAACTTTGGATCGTTATTTTTCTAGATTTTCAGTTCAAATTAGGCTCTCTGGAACTTTTTCAAACCACTATCTTTAACTTCCTGTGGTGATTCACAATTCAGAACACAAGCTGCTGTTAGGTCTCTCAAAGTAAATTATTCTGGGAAGCAAAGAGTTCCTTATCCAATTTAGACGGACCAACCCCAGAAATCGGATTTACCAATAAAACAGAATGACAGAAATGAAATTACAAGAGGTTTGTGCTTTCTCTCCAACAGACGATGATCAGATGAGCACTGGCGAGGGGGGCCACGGGATCGTTGGAGGTGGTGGCAGCACCAAATCCGGGCCGATATCGGAGAAGGACGACAACAACAACGACGAGTACGAAAACTACGACGAGCTGGTGGCCAAGTCCCTCCTCAACCTGGGGAAGATCGCGGAGGACGCCGCCAACCGGGCCATGACGGAATCCGAGATGAACAGCAACTCCTCCAACAGCGCGGAGGACGAGGGGGAGGAGGAGGAGGACGAAGAGGAGGAGGAGGACGAAGAGGAGGAGGAGGAGGAGGAAGAGGAGGAGGAGGAGGAGGAGGAATACGAGGAGGGGGAAGGGGACGATACCCCGAGGGGAGACCTGAGTTTGGATGTGGACAGCGACGTCGTCCGGGAAACGGTGGATTCCCTCAAACTGCTGGCTCAGGGTCACGGGGCGGTTCTGTCCGACAGCCTGGACGGGCAGGAGTTCGAGGACAACATGGCCGCCAACGACCCGGACTGTTCCCACAACGGACACCACGGCGGCAACGGACCCTTTAAGAGTGGCAACGGGCAAATGGACAACAGCGACGAGGAGGTCTGCCTGAGCAGCCTGGAGTGCCTGAGGAACCAGTGCTTCGACCTGGCCCGGAAACTGAGCGAGACCAAGTCCACCGACAGGAACGGACCTTCCCAGCAGAATCACTTCCCCTGCGGGGACCCCAATCAGCAGCCCCAGCACCTGGGCTACGGGGATTACCACGGTAGCCAGGACGACAGACGGACGCTTGACAGGAACTACTCGGACATGGACAACCTGCTGAAGCTGGAGGAGCAGCTGAGCCCGCGCTCCAAGGCCTTCTCCAGCTGCGCGCAGGACGGGCGCTACCACCCGGGCCACCGGGACTTCGACGAGGACACGGCGTCCGTGGCGTCGGACCGGTCGGAGGAGGTGTTCGACATGACCAAGGGCAACCTGTCCCTGCTGGAGAAGGCCATCGCGCTGGAGTCGGAGCGGGCCAAGGCCATGCGGGACAAGATGGCCGCCGAGGCCGCCCGGAGGGACGGGATGAGGTACACCCACGACGACCACGGGCCCCGGCACGGATACGGCGTGGAGCGGAAAGCCCGGCTTCCCGACGGCATGAAGAAGCCTTTCTTCCACAAAGGTGAGCGGTTATTTCAACCGTGTCCACACTAGAGGCCGACATTTTTTCGGGAATCCCACGGGTCACGGGATTCCCGTGGGATTCCTGCAGGATGGGAGTCATCTTCGCCATTAATCACGGGATTTGGACGGTACGGGATAAATGGTTAACGGGAGCAGACGGGAGCGGGAATCAACCAATAGCAAAGAGGAAAAAAAAAAAAAATAAATGCACCATTTTGTAGTTTCCTTTCAATATGCCTACATGACCCAGCCGTCCCAGAAGCCATCAGGGCTTTTTGTCACGGCTTACCGCCGGAATTCAAAGAGCAGTGATGGAGGGAGCTAAAAAAGTTATTTACAGCGCAAAGTCAGAAGTAATGACATGTCTATTAGGTTCACAGAACTGGTCGGACAGTCTGAAATATTCTATAAGTTTATGAGAGTAGAATGTGACGGTGCTAGCACGATGTACGCTGCTTGTAAGACTAAATACTAATTGAAGAAAAAAAATATATGGGATCGGTACAGGAGCGGGAGTCAGTTTAAACAGGGGCGGGATGGGATGGGATTATTTTTTAAACTTTGGTCTGTGAGTGGGACGGGACAGGAGTGAAAATCCACTCCCGTGTTATCCTCTAGTCCACACACACACGATGGGGAGACGTGTTTACCTTATTTGACAAGCTCAGGTAAAATGTTTGTCCGTCAGCGCTCGGCTCTGCGTTTCATTCGGAGACTAGACGGCCCACATGCATTCTGGGAACCTCGCTATAACCCCCCCCAGGACAAGCTTTTTCAGCCAATTTGGAAATTCGCATCTGGGTAGCAGCGTGAGCGGCAGCAGCAGCTTATGTTGTTAAAATAGGCCAGCATGGCAACATCAGAGGGTAGGCTTGTCAGGCATAAGTAATGGCAATCTGCACGGCCTGTTAGGACCGCAAATCTCATCCCTGTGATGCAGCTTGGGGTAAAGCTGCCTATTTTTAAACCTGCGCAAACACTTGGGAAAAGACACTACCGAACAGAGGCCTTCTGCCGTTCAAAAGGACCCATTTTTACTCCAGAAAGATAAATACATGTCAGCACCGCTTGTAATTGTCGTTTTTTATGTGGTCTGATTGCAAGCCCCCCCTTTGTTTAACTTTGAATAGTTCCTTTCATCGTTTATTGCAATATCGTACAAGCTAAACTAGGTTGAATAGTTTCCTTCCATAAGGAAGATATCAGATCAAAACAACAAATAAGAGCGTGCCTATTCACAGCGGGGAGATATTACACCTCAAATGCCACGCAACTCACAGCAGGTTTATATTGCTACTTAAATGCCACACAAATGCTAATTTCAAGAGCCTTCCGTGGCCTTTGTGTCTGGATAATGTTGGAATAATGAGAGGATGCAAGACAGTTGCATGGCGATAGCATCTCTCCTCAGGCGAGATAGCAGCAGACACTCGTTGACCAAGGTTCTTGTGTATGATTTATAAAACAGAGCATGGCAGGGGAGTGGAGGGGAGGGGGGGGGGGGGTCAGAGAGAGAAGCCCTGCTCCCTAAGTGAAGCATGAGGTTGAGATGAAAATTGAACAGTATCAGAATGACCGATAACGAACGACAGGCCCACTGACTGCACATTAATTATCCAGAGATGGTATGGTAATGGGGGCCATTTGCTATGCAAAGCGCAGACCGTCCCCAGCCACAATCAATATCCCCCTGCTTTCTAATATGCCTTCCACTTGGCTGCCTCCGCTCTCCACAATGGAGGCGTTGCGGGCAGGAACGCACGGGGCATCACGTCTGCGCACGTGCACTGGCGGAAATGGAGAATTATTCCAAACATACCGTCGGAACATTAACGGCGAATGTAATGATGTGCCTCAAAAAGGAGCCATTACCAAAGAGCCCAGTTTTACATGCAGACCAAGCTCCCTATCAGCGTGATATTTCCCGGCCCCGATTGCCGTGGAGCCAGACAGAAGAGCCAGACATGACATAGCAATATTGTACCGAACTCGCGGGGGCCCTAATGTGACATAGATGGATGACAGCCACTGAGAATAATGAGGGCCCTTTTTTTCCCCCTGATGAACGAGACATGGAATTTGGTTTGGTGACTCATTTGTAAATGTATGATTAGGTGTGCCTGCTGCTACCTCTCCATTAGTATTTCCCGCACCTTCCCACCCACTTCGCTCGATTTATTTTTTTTAAGTCGAACTCGCTACCCGGCTAAAGCGGTTTATTTTGGTTCGCCTTGTTGGTGCCTGCTAAGTTTTACAGGCCTTTTGAAACTTTAATCAGCGGTGTGTCTGTCTGCGGTGTGAGATAAAAGCCTCTCACAGTACAGTCACTCAGATTCACGCTGCTACCAGAAACGCTCGGAACCACACCTCATTATCAACCATGAACGATAATAACGGTTAAAGTTTCATCACATTTCATGTTTAGGAGAATATAAATACTTGACATTGTTCGAGGGTCAAAGTGTATTAAAGGTGTATGGTTGCATTTCCAGAAACAATGCCTGTTGGCACAGTTTGGGTTCTGTACTTTTTGGTGGTAACCATATCTGGTCTGGGTTTGGCAGAAATAGGAGAGCCATATTTTTAGGAGGGAAAGACAATCTGAGTATGTTGAGTGCTTTATAAAGTGCGTGTGCTTTCTGTAGACCCTCAGTATCAACTTGACAAACCTCAGGTGTAGCTTGAAGTGGTTCAAATATGGAAAAGGATTTAACTATTTTAACTAAACCTAAACTAGAAGATGAGCAGCTTTGTGCAGAAAGCCACAATCACAAAACAAAATAAAATAATTAGCTTGTAGTGACCTCCAAAAAGAAAAAACATAGGCACTGTCACCACTGCAATTACTTCTTTATCTTTATCCTTTTGGTTTTAAATTTACTTGTCCAAATAAGTACAGGCTTGCAATTATAAAAATACACTTATCTCCACACTTGTTTGGTTTTAAAAGTCAGGGAAGTCGAGGACGGGTTGCAAGTGTGATGATTCGGAAAACTTAACAAGGCAAAAAATGGTGTTAGGGTTGATTTAGGCTCAACAACCATCTTCCCCAGACCGTGTCAGTATCCATGTGCTGGATATTAAGCGCCACGCTGGTTTTTGGGAGTTATAAAAGCTACTGGGAAGCCAGTTAAAAATATTTGAGCGAAACATAGTGAAATATTAGCGTTTTATTACATATAAAAAACAGAGCTCATGTCACTACCTCACAAACAAGTTTAGTTCAATAGCACTTAGCATTAGCATAACAACAACTAGCTTGCTATTCTTTCAAATTAATTTAACTAATTTAAAAAAATCTGGTTTAGCAAAAGGATATACACTAAATGTTAAATCTACAGCATAATATTGTATGCTATATTTATTTATTATATTTTTTTACATGTGTGCATTTGAACTTTTATTTAATATTTTTTGCTAAATTGCTACAGTAATTTATTTAAATTACATTTCCGTCTACATTAAAAACAATGGTGGTCAAAAGAATTTCAACTAAGAGGAGATTTTTTATCTGGATATTTACAAGCTATTTTTTTCTCCTAATTAGGGTAGCTGTACTTTTAATAAAGATTAAGCCATCTACTGCTAAATTCATTTGCTAGCATATCCAGTTTTTTCATTTTCGATTAAAGGAGGTGACATTCTTTTTTGGTGGAATTCAACTAGAAAAAGATTCTATTAAGTCTGTTTTACTCCCTTAGGGGAGCTTGTAAGCAGAGACGTGTCAATTTTTCACCAGTCTGCCGACAACGTAATGAAACTTTTAGTTCTTTGTTAGTCCATTGATAATAAAAGTTTGTTTGAAATGTAGCTTGATCTGTGTGTCTGCCCCTAACGCGCCACAATGGCGTCGGAAATCAGCAGTCTAACGATCACATACCTGTTTGTATCCGCTCACAGATGCTTCCCGCGCGGACAAGAAGGAGAGCCGGTGTCCCACTCCGGGCTGCGACGGTACGGGTCATGTGACCGGCCTGTACCCGCACCACCGCAGCCTGTCCGGCTGCCCGCACAAAGACAGGGTCCCGCCTGAAAGTGAGTCTATCGTCTATTCAGCTGCTTAACACCGGTGTTCAAACCCCCCCCTGGTGTCCGGGAAAAAAGCATGTTGTCTGTGTGTGTGTGTGTGTGTGTTGTGCGTTTTGTTGTTGTGAGGCCTCGGCCAGGGGTCAGGTTTCTCCTGTGACCTTTTGCACGGGGCAGTGGTGGTTTTTTTGCTCTCTGGTTGCCTGCTTACTGTGCCGTGGTGATGAGGGGGAAAGTGGTGTTTGGGTCATACAGTGACAGGGGGATGAGGTGTGGATTTACTTGACTGCATGAAACCCCCCGTCACTGACGGGTGAATATGATAATCAGAATCCCATTCACTGTTGTGTCATCGTGGGGCTCATTCTGTCTGGGTTGCATGCTTCTGCTCGGTATCTCAGTGCATGTATGACTGAAACAAAAAGAATAAAATACCTTGTTGTTCTTTCGTTTTTGAATTTGATAAGTCCTCATATTTCAAGAAACCTGGAAGTGTTTACAGACTCTCATAAAACTGAGTGTGCTTCAGTCATCCACGCCACAATCCCTGCTCATTTATTTTGCATTCCTTCCTCAATTAAATTCTATTCAATAGAAAGGCAGTCTCTCAGATCAAGTGAGGTGGCGATAAACATTAGCCCTGAATGAAAAGGGGATTTTTTCCCCGTCAGAGTATTCAGTCCAGCTATTTAGTCTCGCTCACCTCCGCCACCTTCTCCATAAAAGCTCGTTTACATTTTTCATTAACTGCAGTGTGGAAATCAAGTTATGATCTGCCGTGACCCGGACCGCCGTCAAAATAAGAAACGCGTTTAACAATGGCAAAGAAATTAGTTCCGATTAAAGGCGGGCTTGTAAAGACCAGCGGGGCCACAGAGGACTCTTCTTCCCGCCCACAAAAAGAGCTCCATATCCCGATAGGTGCTCGTCTACCAGGAATGTGGAAATGGCTCGGAAAAGTTGACCTCGTCATCCCTAAAATGGAGCGGGATGGTGTTGAATTGATTGTCACTGGAGCTTTTAGGATACGATGTCTGTGTTCAGGCTTGCTTTTAGGGGAAGTGCCACTAATTCTGTGATACTCTGAATCCCTAAAGTTTCATTATTTGGAGTTTTTCTACATAACCGCTTGTCCATGGAACACATTTTCTCGAAGTCTTAGCATAATAGCCATCTTTTTTGCAAGCATAAATGAGAATATTTACCATAAATGTGACTCTAACCCTTCCCCCCCACTCGCTAATTTATTAACACATTTTCTCTGCTGAATGGACAATGTATTATTACTGTAATGACTTCATGTAATTAGGAAATCAAACTCTGCAGCCAGACTCATCCATGTGAAAAATTACAATTAAATTAAATTTCAAATTCATTTATTCCACTTCCTGTTTGCTTACCGAGGCTCTTTTCCATAGAAAATAGATATTGTCTCAATACAACGAGTGCTTTTTATATCATTAACTACACAGAAGTTAAATAATACAATAGACAATTTAAGTGTATCCAGACATTTATCCAGTAAAAAAAATCACAGCTCACTTGTAAAAATATACAATGAGAAATATATCATGAGATGGCCCGATGAATTTAAAAAAGTCCCTGTCATGGGAGTGTGTTCCATAGCTTTAGATTAAATTGGCCAAAGAAGTTGATCAGGAAAGGAAAATCTGGTGGAAAAGCTGTCATATGGATCTGGGATAGGGTGGATAGGATGGGGTAAAAAGGTCTGTTTTCCTTTCAGTCCAAACTTCAGCACATTTTCCCTCAACAACTCAGTCTAGTCCATATCTCTCTATTCTCTCGCTGCATTCCCGGTGCAGGAAACACGTGCGTGGAAATTCTGCCGGTGACTCACCAGGAGCAAACAAATTGCTTTGTGAATCTCTGGATAAAAAAGAAAAAAAAAAAGAAAAAAGCCCACATGTCAAATATTGAGCCTTTTTTTTTTTTTTTTTGTAACTCACTTGTGGCAAAATGAGAAAAAGCCTTTATCAAACAGCAAATAAAAGACTTGCCACGCGGGGATGTGGGCTCTTTGCGTGGATGTCTGCTTTGTCCTGTCGGGTTCTCCTCCATTCGGCTTTTCTCTGTTCTGTTCTGCTCTGTGTCCTTTTGCCGAGGGCAGAGAAAAACTGGGTCCTGTGTTGGCTTGTGGCGAGTCGAGGTGGAGGGCTTTGTCCAATTACCTGCGCCGAACACCAATTAGTGTATACGGGAAGGAGGATGATGAGGGGTCAAAGGTTAAGGGGGCGATAATGATGAAGCTGATGCCGATGGGGTTCGGCCCCAGACGCCACCACCATCCAGATGACCCCCCCCCCTCCGAACGCCTTCGTTATAGACACAGCTAGGACATCCATAGATCATTAATCTAATTGGCCGGTTGCCGAGGGGATCTGAGACAGTTATGGACTGTTTTAATGGTAAACGGCATGGAGGACGGCACTCTCTGTCCTAAAAGAGTGCGGATGATAACAAAGCACACTCTATCAAGGAGCTGCTTCCCATCTGTCTGCCTCCACCATTGATTTTTAAGGCTTGGTTTTTTTTGCATGATTGCAAGCTGTTTGCATGACAAAAAATTTCCCTCCAAACCCCTGTCAAACTTAAATGACATCTTTTTATTCATGAACGTCCCCCGTTCCATGAATACTAATTTGAAAGAGCGGGATAAGTGGAAGCAATATGGTGGCAAACTCTGCCTGCCCTTTCAAACTAGTGTTCATTAAAATGAAGAAGAGGTCATTTGGGTTCTTTTCTTAATGATGTTTATAATGCCAGGATCCTCACACACTAATAGTGTTCATGCGTGATTGTAAGGGGTTCCTAACCTTCCCTGTCTTTCACTCCTATCTCCTGTCTGTGCGAAGTTGTGGCAATGTATGAGAATGTTCTTAAGTGTCCTACGCCTGGCTGCACAGGACGCGGCCATGTCAATAGCAACAGAAACTCCCACAGAAGGTAAGCTCTCAGCCCTCGTCAACCATTTTGACCCCCTTGTGTTTACTTTCGAACCATTTTGGGATTCATTTGGACCATCCTTTTTTTCTTTTTTTTGAGGCCATTGTTTTTCCCCACATCCGTTATTTTTGTCTCTTGTCGTGTTCTTGCTTTTAAATCCGATTAGACCCATTCCTTTTGCAATGCATTCTTCTTTTTTTTTTTTTTTTTTGGAGTGGATTTTGGCTTGCGGGAAACAATCAAAACCCCTTCAGCTAGTTCGCAATCATAATTTAACCGAGGCTGATTAGAATGCCGCGATTCACACCCTCCGCGGCATAAATCATTCATCAGCTCGCGGCGAAAAACTGACATCCATCAGGTGCCGTTTTCGGAGGTGGGGGCCTGAAATAGCTGTTGTCAGACGGTGAAAAAAGGAGTGTCACCCGCAGCAGATGCTCAGGGAGTCGGGCCTAGCCGCAGCCATTAGCACCTCGCTGCCACTCAGCCGGGGTGACGGGAGTAAAGCTCCACCTCTGCCCAAAAGAGCTGAGAGAAGCCTCCACGCGGGGCCTCACACCTCTGAACCCTGCACGCAGCCACTATGGCAGCTGCCCACTGGCCTGATCTACTACAGAACGATTAAGAAAACCTAAAATAACTGATGAATTTGATCAGTTTATGTGTCACTGGGAAACTAAATTCTCTGGAAATACGACGTACCACGTGACACTCTAGATCCAGCCTACATTTCCTCATATATTATACAAGAATTTAAAGATGATATCTGCTTAAGATGATAAAGTCTTTTATTGTTTATCATTACACAGTGAAATTGTATTTACCGGTAGCTGTTTTTTAAAATTTGAACAGATTTGTGATGGCAAAACAATATGAAAGGCAAAAAAGAAGACTTCTCATGAGTCTGAGAGTCAATATTTGATATTTGATATGAGCTCTTTTACAGCCTGAGCCATCATAGAGAAGTTTTCTTCATAAACTGCTCTCCAAGCTTCTTGAAGGACGTCCCAAAGCCTGTTTTTGGATGTGGGCTGCCTTTTGTCCCACTCTCTGTTAGATGATCCCGCACTGTTTCAGTATTGTGGAGTAATGTGGGGAGGATTCATCCCCCCATCAGACCTGCTGCCACTGATTCTCCGTCCACTTCTCGTGTATCCAGAGACATCTCTGAGGTCCTGTCTCTGGTCTTTTCCGGATGTATTTCTATTTCTTAAGGACATCACTTTCAGACACTTTTCATCTGCTGCTGATAGTTTTTTTTTAGGCGTGCTCATCCTCTTCTGTCCTTCAGTTTCCTCGATTCATCAAAAGGACACATAGCAAAGTTTTCAGCTAATAGCTCTGTCGGCTCAAAAGTTCAACCGAACGACGTGTCTCTGTGACTGGCTCCTTGAAAATAAAAGATACAATTGAAAATGTGACACAAGACTGCTTCAGTAAGGTCACAGGTCAGCGCTCAGTGGCTTGGGAAACAAACAAACAACAAAAAAAACAACCTTCCCCAGAAAATAGTCTAAAATAATGAGAATGAGTGGAAAAAAAAAGCAGCCAGTGTCCGAAGAAAATATCAGTTATTCAGAAAGTATGGCCAGCCACTGTTTGAGATAACTTTATGAGACAGAGAGAATTCCTGGCAGCAAGAAAATGAAAAAATAGAAGGCTGTAGATGATACAGCTCCAGAGTAATATGTGTCAGTTGGTGTTTGAAGGAAACGAGCTGCAGAACGTGCAGGAAAAATGTACATTTGTCCATATGGGAATACCTATTCTGAGTTATTTTAAGCCGTTCAACCAGAAACATGCAAGCTGTTTCCAACCGCGTTGTTATCCAAAGTGTTGCAAGTGATGAAAATTAATGAATTTGCATTTTAAGCAGACTTTGTGAACTGTAGAGAGTTGCTTTCAGACGGGTTCCACCGGCTGACGGGCAGATGTGCAGCCGCCGTTTTCAGCGTCTGACAGGAGCCCTAACAAGCCGAACGTTTCCCAGCACTCAGCGTAACGCCTTCGCCCCGCACGGCGTCATGCATGTCCCCTTTTTTTCTCGTTTCAGTCTGTCGGGATGTCCCATCGCTGCTGCCGAAAAGCTGGCCAAAGCCCAGGAGAAGCACCAGAGCTGCGACGGGTCCAAGTCCAACCAGGCCTCCGATCGAGTTCTAAGGTATCCCACACGTTCCAGACGTTTTAAACGATATGACAACATACCATAGTTAACATGCAGCAAGACCCTTGTCATGTTGGAAGGTTTTATACTTTTTTCCCTGTAATTGAGATTTGACATCTTTCCATTGCGTGTTACATGTTTCATCATCCCCTGAGAATTCATCCAACAGCTTGCATGTTCATCTCTCTGCCCACCATTCAAGGCAAATTACTTTCATAAGATTGAAACAACACAAGGCCCCTTTATCGTTGCAAAGTCGGCGCGTTCTGAACGCGTTTCTTTGATAATTGTGAAAAGGCTGTGATGAGAAGTCGTTGCAAATTGTGAATTTCATATTCACATCAAACAGAGCGTCAGCGGCGCTCTCTTTCTGGTGTTAAAGGCTGCAAATGCCTCTCAAATAATGAATACATATCAGGAGTCATGAAAGAAATGCGTAAATTCAATTTGGCCCGTTTTTATTGAATATGCAGCAAAAACATTGAAAGCCGGGTGATGTTTTTCTTTAGAGGAAGAGCCTGTGAAAAAGGGAAGACCTGCACGTTCCATAACGTCCCCATCTTCCAGCAGCATGTGTTCACCTTCCCCTTTTCCCTCCAAACATTTTTTAACCAAACCCCAAGTTTCCCTCCCCCACCCCCCTTTCCTCCTGGGCAATGTTCAGTGCCTCGGTCCAACCTCCACCCCCTCGTCATTTATTTTCCAGGCCTATGTGCTTTGTCAAACAACTGGACTATCCACAGTATGGTTACAAGAACAATGTCTCCACCAGCACGCCCCGCTCAAACCTGGCCAAGGAGCTGGAGAAGTACTCCAAGACCAGCTTCGACTACAGCGCCTTCGACGCCACCGGCAACCACCCGGCGTACGGGAAGAGGGCCATCGCCCCCAAAGTTCACGGCCAGAGAGACACCTCCCCCAAAGGATACGACGGTACCTTTTAGAGATCTTCAATTTTAGAGATAGGCAGCGGGGATGTACT
>CAJRST010002224.1:2743232-2757510 GCA_907169785.1 Menidia menidia
TATTGCTCTAATTATTTTAGAATATATAATTAAACTACTGATGCCAACATTTGTTAAAAATTACAATGCAATGCAATTATTTATTTGCTAAATATTGTCGCATCGTCTTTCCACCAAATAACCGAAAAGTATCGATAGTGGTATCGATAAAGACTCGGATCGATAAGGAGTATCGATAAAGGTATCGATATCGATAAATATTAACGATCCCCATCCCTAGTCATTTGAGGAGGCAAAACATAAATCCGACGAATATTTCTTTTTGTAAAGCCAGAAGCTTATCCCGCTCTGACCCTAAACCCTCAGATATCTCACACACATATGTCACCTTTAAAAGACTTTGATCTCCTTCAGTAGTCACGGAAAATCCACTCGCATATTATCTCTGTGTTTCCTTCATTATCCTAATGCTGGCAGAGGAACCTTAGAAAAGATAAGGACACTCAGGCTCCCGATACCACACATACATACACTTTCCATGAAAAATCGGGGCTGTTTCTTACACTCGGGGGCTCGGCGGGGCACTTTCTTTATTTTCCATGTGGGAATCAGATAGGAACAGGACGCGGCGCCGTTTGACACGCCGTGAGTCCAGTGTGTCATTTCGGAGGAGATAAGGTGACTGTGCTCCTGCATTATCTGCACCCAGGTGCTAAGCTGGAAAATGGAGGCCAAGGGAAGGAGTGCACAGCGGAGGGGTAATGTTGGTATAATGCTGCTGTTGACAGCAGATGCTGCAAGAAAATCAGAACCGGGGAGATATGGAGCACAGAGGTGGGGTTTGGCGGGAGCTTTTTAAAGGCCACAGTGCAAGAAAAGAGAGATGGACTCACAAAAACGAAGTAAAAAGGAGCAGAGGGGAGAGAGATAAACAGCCATAAGCAACTTCTTTCCACAGTAAAGTGGGACAGAACCCCCTCCTGAAGCAGTCAGGACTTCCTCCGGTTCCACCTCGTTTTGTTTTCTGTGGTCCTGCGTGTGAGCAGGAAGCTCTCAGGACAGAACGGGAAGATAAGAGGCTTCAGAGTGCCGTTTTTTCCTCCCTCTTCTTTCATCTCACCTCACGGCTCACTGTTCGTTTTTTCGTCTGAACCAAACTTCCCGCTCGCACAACAATCAGTGATATTTACAGACTGAAGATGAGGGTATATCACAATAAAACATTATTATGGGAACAACAGGTCGGAGAAGAAAGTGGATGATAATTTCATGTCTCTGGCCCGACATCAATGGATTATTTTGTGACTGTTTTGCTTTGATGAGAGACGTTTTGGGCTAAAAGTTAATAAAGGACCAGAAGATACGGAAGAATTTTTGGACTGAAGCATCAGTAAACAATCCAGCCCTCTTACAAGCACGTTTAGTCTCCATTGCTGTTTATTTAAGGAACAACCCAAAGGAGGAATCTTTCGCAGTAACAAGCACGGATGTGTGTCCTTCACAAAGTGGGGAAAACGTATTTATTGAAGCTGATGGTTTCTCAGAGGACCAGCGCAGCAGACGGGTCTCAGGACCAAAGAGAGAGCACTTGAAAATGATTTGGAATGAGAAGCTGAAATTGAACTGAGGCTAGGCAGAGTAGTCCGGAGGAAAACATGAATCAAAAGACACAAAAACACACAAATCTGAATTTTCAATGGATTCTAAGGTAAAGAGGGAACTCTGCACATATTTTCTGCACATTTAAAGCCACAATGGTGCATGAAATGGGTCAGACAGACTTCTGTTTTTTATTTGTTTATCTGACTTAAACTGTTTTGAGAGAAATGTTATGTCCAAGTAAATGCCTCGCAGGTTAACCGTGCAGTGTGTCTGAAGTCAGATAGAGGGCACTGAATATCTATAACTTCAATCACTATACTCTGTGTATAAATCTGATTAAATCCACTTAAATATATAAAATAAAAAAAAATTAAATGCTGTCATTAATGCTAACTGTTAACTTAAGCCGCCAATTTTTCTGTAATAATGTGGCAATAAACATATTTTAATACTAAATCCTAAATTACCAGCAGTTTACGAGACCTGTGCAAATTAAAAACTCTCTATTTTTTTCTTTTTATTTCTAGTTAGAATTAATAATAATATTTTATCTTAGCTTCGAAGAACCTTGAGTTCTTAAAAAAAAAATTGCTACAAGATGCATTAGTTGCAAAGTGTTTGATTTAAGAGGCAAATGTTGCAGATTTTTAAGTCAAAGAGCAAACAGAAAAAAAAGAGTACGTCCACAAAGAATACTGAGCAAAAAAAAAGAGAAGAAAGGGCCACAGAGGAAAAAATGTGACATGGTGTTGATTAGCGGTTAAGTATTATGAGGAAAATTAGCAAGTGACAACTAACAGGCTGGCCTCTTTACAGCAGGCGTTACCGTGGAAACAGAGGTCAAGGGTTACCGGGGGGCTAGATCGGGACGGAGTGATCTGCGATGACATCTATTAATTCGATGTGAAGGGGTGCGCCTTATTAATTGGATGGTGACACACAGAGGAACGGCTGACAGGGAGGAGGAGGTTTTTATGGCGTTCTTTTTCGTAAGAACGGCCACGAGTCACGACCGCGCACGCCGTTCTGCAGAGGCCTGACCTTTACTCACTCATTCCCCTCCTGTCTTCATTCGCGGAGGGACACCGGCTGACCGGAGAACTGCGTAGATAGAAGCTTAATTTGCTTTTAGCCGATCCGCCTTCTGTTTGCGTCCTACAACTTTTTAAACCCCCTTTTAATGGTCATGAAGTTGGTTTTCCTAAGATTTCTTTTCACACTTATTCCCCATTTTCGCGAATTCCCTGGGTTCAGGGACAGTGAAATCAATTTCCCCGTGTGCTGGAGCCAGTGTGTCTCTCAGAGGTTTTGGCTTCAGACACCAGGAGAACCCCCCCCCCCAGGGACAAGTCGGCTGGAATCAGCATTAAAGCGGGCTTTCCTGTTTAAAAAAAAAGGAGATGGAAACATGCACACGTGTACTAAAACACAACTCTAATAAAGCAAAACTGAGGGAAGGAAATTCTGGATGGATCGGGTAGACGGGGGTTCTGGGAGTGTGAGGCAGATGCTCTCCGGTCGATGCGGCCCACTTTGCTCCAGAACACTCCCCAGCCCTGCCTTCTATTTTTGGGTTTGCAGCAGTCTAGTTCAAGCCACTGCTGCTCATCACTGCTCCCAACCCCACCCCAAACCTCCAGCCCCCCCCCCAACCCCATGATGTCCGTTCACATTAGGTTCATACACACACACTCACACACACACATTTCCAACTGCACGGCACAAACCACAGAGGCATGGGAGGAAAGAGAAAGACAGAGAGAGGCAGAAAGGAGGGCTTTGCAGAGAAACGCTCTCGTCCTTGTGGACTGATGACCTCCTCTTCCTTTGACCCTCTTATGAGCTTACATTGTTACTCTACACTGCGCGCATCTGATGTTTCTTCTTTTTTGACGGACTTGGGCAGAAACGCGACGGAATATTGTTTCGGATATTCGAACTGCGGGTGTTCTTGATCCGTCTTTCAAAATACAAAAAAAAAGTTTTTCAAAATGAGACTTTCAAGCACTTTTTTTTGTGTGTACCCTGTATACTCAGTTGATGCTTTTCCCCTCCTCTGATCCAACAAAAATGAACATGTTTGACTGCAATGTAATCAGAACCTCTCTCTGTCTTTTATCCCTTTCTCTCCATCCCTGCGTCTTTATGTTGTGCACATCCCCCCTATCCTTCCTCATCATCATCTGACCTAAAACACACAACTAACTCACCCGCTCACACACCCAAAACGCCTTCCAGAGCCCCGGTCTAGATGTTGATGAGAACGGTACGTTGGACCTGAGCATGAGCAAGCGTCTGGGCGACTCGGTGCTGACCCCTCTGGAGCCCATGTCCCCCCAGAGGCAAGCCGCCCTGCTGGGCTCCCGCTGCTACGGCATGGGGGACGCCGCAGACTGCTGGGACCTGCCCGTAGACTACACCAAGATCAAACACATAGACGAGGACGACAAAGAGGTAAAGGGGGAAGTTAAAAAATTCACTCATCAACTGCCAGCTCGTAGTGGCCGCACTGAAAGAAACAGAGATGTACAGTGGGGGAAATAAGTATTTGACCCCTTGCTGATTTTGCAGGTTTGCCCACTTACAAAGAATGCCTATTTTTCCTCATCAGATGGTTATCAATTTTTATAAATTCGTATGGTGTGATTTTCTGGAATTTTCTTTAGGATTCTGTCTTTCACTATTAGAATGTACATATGATTAAAGTTATGGATCGTTGCATTCTTTGTAAGTGGGCAAAGTATTGGAGTAGAGGAGTGGAGTAGAACTACAAGTACTATATAAAAAAAAATACTTGAGTAAAAGTAGAAGTGTTCTTTCAACACCATACTTAAGTGGAAGTACAAAAGTACTAAAAAATTTTTTTACTTAAGTATTGGAAGTAGAAGTATTTCAAAAATTGCTACTCAAGTATCGAAAATACAAGTATAAGTGAAAGTACAAGTACAAGTACTGGGTATATTAAAAAAAGGCAGTCAAAAATTTGATAATGTTTATATTATTTCAAAGCCATACAGCTGTTTACAAAAAACAGAAAACTACATTTGCATTAGCAATCAACAGCACTTCATCTACTATTATTTATTATTCCAGAGTCAGAATCCTGAGCTGAGCCTTTATGCTAGCGTGTAGCACACAGCTAGCCAGTTAGGTTAGCTTTAGCTAACGTTATCATCCAGCTAGCCAGCTAGGTTAGCTTTAGCTAACCTTATCATACAGCTAGCCAGCTAGGTTAGCTTTAACTAACGTTATCATACAGCTAGCCAGCTAGGTTAGCTTTAGCTACCGTTAGCTGCTACGTCCTGAGTGAACAGGAAGAACTTACGCTTATTTACTAGCTTATATGTCATTGTATTTTTTTTTAACTTACCTTGATATGCTTCTTCAGATTAGATGGGGAATTTTTGAAGGCCACAATTAACAATCTTTCGGAAGGCTTCTTTTTTATAGGCTATGCTTGATCGTTCAAATCGCCAATGAGGAGCTAGCTTCCCAAACCCTGACAGAGCTATCTATCATTATGTTTACATATCAGTAACGAGTAACGATTAAGCCTGCGAAAAATCGGAGTAAAAGTATTGAATTAATGAAAAATATGTAAAAATATATACTCCAATAAAGTACAGATACTGCGTTTTGGTACTTAAGTACAGTACCAGTATCTTTTTTTTCCTCAGAAGAGAATTTAGTTGGCTGCCTGTGCTGGATATCTTTTTAGCTAAGCTAAATGTCCCTTAGTCACTTTAAAAAATGGAAAAAATGTTGGCTCGCGTGAGGCAGAATGTGGGTTCATGGGCACAAACCAATAAAGGCTGCCTCCTCTTTGCCTCTTTATGGTTCCCCACACGCTCACCTGCCTTGAAATGTTTTTGAAAGTGCGCGGATTGTAACGAGCAACGACGAGGACGGCGAGCAAGGTCACTAAATACGAACAATCGTGCCATTGATGACATTCGGTGGCTGATAGACCAGACCGTTAGACCGTCTGTGTTTAAGCCCGGATTACATCCCTCCAGCCATTGATTCAACACAGAGTCTCCAAGTCAAACATTTGCATTGTCTTCCCTGTTTCCCACCTCTCGGTCTTACTCGCCGTTGCATTAGGAATCATTAGAAAGTCATAGTAGGGCTGTCGGAGGGAAACTTAATGAATCTGCATGTTAATTGATGTCGCCGCTGCCTTGCGCGGAGCTGTCTGCTGTTTGTACTGCGCTCCTCTGCACGCCGGCTTTTTCTGTTTGAGAATTTTGCTTTTCTCCAAAATGAATTATGCAAAGTAGCACCTTGGGAGGGAATCGGAATAGCTCATCTCATCAAAGAACTGCTGGAAATCAATGCAGCACTGCTGGGTGCGCCTGTCGGAGCGCACGGGCGCGTGCACGTGCGGTAGATGTGCCTCTTCTGCTGTGTGAATATTCATAAGCCCATGTGTGTGTGTATGTGTGTATGTGTGTGTGTCTACATCTCGCTGGAAGACTGTCTGCATGTATATAGTGAGCTCCATCCCTAGCCTACTTTTTGCTCTGCCTCTCTGGATGGAGATCTGCTTCCTGCTCCACTGGAGAGGCTCTCGGGCTGCTCCACGCACGCCGACGGGCGCCGAGTGCGTCCGGCCTGCTTCTGGAGGCCTCTCTGTGCGGACGTTACTGTACAAAACGCTGTACAGTGTGGGGAGAAAGAGAGCGGGGTTTGCATGGACGCCTGCCGGGGCATGCACTGCAGACAAAGCTCAGCCCCGCTCAGCTCTGACTCCACGCCACACTGCCATCCAGTGGTGGATCCCCTCGTTTTCAAACGCAAACTACCCCAAAATTCAGCGCGTTTTCACGAGCCAGCCCTGTAAACCTGTATGCAGCCACATGCCCGCGCATTCAGTCAGAAATAAGGCTTTATTCTGCTAATTTTCAATCTATTTCTTAGTTAGTGCTACACTGAAAGGCTGGCAGGCTCCATAGGCACATTGACTGGCGTATTTGCCTTTAACCCCTATAATGCCAAATGTATCATATTTGATACATACGGTTTCTGAAATGTTTTGCGTCGGACACCTTTTGCACAATTAATGGTAAAAACTTTGCACAAAATCCTATTGTACACATTCAGATATACCTGATAACAGGGGGCAGAAGACTACACACAAAATAATCTTGACTTATCGCATAGTAATAAATTATTAATATCAAAAGTGTATTTCTGTTTTACATATTTTGTTAAAAGGGGCAAATAAGGAATTCAAACCCCCAAAAAGTAATTTTCTGTTTTGTTTTATTCTTGGATCAGGCTTTAAATGGCTAATGGAGTTGCCCCTATTGGCTGTAAAGATTACAAAAAAACAGGAATTGAGTGCAGCAATTGATTGACCGTGTCAAATTATAATTGTGAGCAGGTTTGTAAAGATACTAACCTTTGCAGTCAACATTTGGGATGAGTATTTTGATTCTTCAACACAACCTGACCCCTCTTCAGGGCTCTCCAGGGGTCTTTAGGGGTCTTCTGGGGTCTCCAGGGGTCTTTAGGGGTCTTCAGGGGTCTCCAGGGGGCGCTCACCAGGCGTCTTGAGGGACATCTTCTTTGGTTGTGGGCTGCCTTTTGCTCTGTTCTCTGTCAGAGCTGCTGCCACTGATTTTCAGTCCCCTCCTCGCGTCCTTTGGCAGAGCTCAACCTTTTCTCCCCGTTTCCCTCCCTCACGAATGGCTTCTTGACAGCCACCCTTCCATGGAGAGCATCTCTGATGTGCCGTGCTTCACCTTGTTGCCTTTTTATACCATTTTGTCTGTGACGGTGTGTTGTATTTGACATTTTTCAGAGATTGTGGGAAAACATGTCTTTATTCTGCTAGTGAAAAAGTACCTCTCAGCCAAGTAAACCGCTGTCTGCTGACATGTGTTGTAGTTCACACGTCAGTGTTAAATAATATGACTAAAGAAACTCAATAAAACGCACAATCCTGGTACAAGGTCTGGCAGAAAATGACTTAAAAAAACACAAATATTAACTTAGAAACTAAGAAAGACTTTGAGAACTATAGAGAATAGAGAGCTATGTCTTAAGGCCGCTTTATAAGAGTTTTTTCTGGCTAGTTGGAAGTAAAACCTGAGGAAACAATGGGCAGATCACCATGTTTGCATTGTTAAAGAAAGACAAAGAGGCTATTGTGAAGTGCATGTGGTCCCAAAAGCGTGACTAATGGATACACATGGCTAAAACCACGCTCCTCTCTCTTTGTTCCCATCCTTCCTAACTCAAGCCGGATGACTTGGATCCCTTCCATGACCTGCTGGAGGACCGCTCCTACACCACCGACGTGAACATGCCCAGCCCCAAGCCCAAGTACGTCCAGTGCAAGGAGAGTAAGAAGGACCTGATAACGTAAGACCCCCCCACCCGCCTCGCCCCACCCACGCTCCGCTTTCCCCCTCAGTCTCATTTCCCTCCTCATTCGTCTGCTCGATAAACCTCAGAGATCCTCATTTCTTTACGTTTCTCATCCAACCCCTTGCTGCTGGCAGTGGCTTGCTATATGACTTTTAGCTAACAGCTTTATCCTTTATGTGTCCACTCTGATCATTAGAGTTTCCCCTCTTCAAACATTTCAAGCTGTCAGCCTCATTTCACATCAAGTGTAGCTGATCGAGGACTCAAAATATTGTCCACAGACAGTGAAGCTAAACTGGAAACAATGAAAACCAACAATGACGGGAAAAAAAAAAAAAAGAAAAAAAAAAACTGGAACAACCCCTTTTTATTTCTGTAATTTCACATTTTTTCTTGTCCTTCCCCTTTGGCGTTATGAATCTGTCTATTTTTCCGGTGGCAGATGTCCCACACCGGGGTGTGATGGAAGTGGTCACTTGACGAGCAATTTCGCCTCACATCGAAGGTGTGACTTCCTTTTCTCCTGGTGGATTCTGAGTCTGTTTCTCTTTATTGTTTTCAGCTTACCTCAACTATGCTGTCAAACATCTGCAGGCAGGATGTCTCTTTTATCTGTTGGCCCTTTGAATATTGGCACGCAGACGCAGAGGTATCGTCAAATGAGAATGAATTAATTGAATATTGGGTACAAGCTCATTTTTGAGCTAAACCCTGGGATAAAGTTATTTCTCAATGGGCCACGTGTAAAGCCTTTTAAGCCGATGTTATTCAGTCCTCCAGGCCCTTTCCCCTCAGAGCGGTGCAGACTGTGCATTTGCAATTCAGAGCGAGCAGAATTGCTGAGTGTTGCAGCGCACCATAAGTCTGCGAGGATCGAATGATGGCGGCGAAGCTATTTGAGATTTTCCACGAACATCCTTACGGTTCAAACAAAGTTTTTAGAGGAAACATGTTCATTCCTACCAGAGTCCGGTGTAAAACGTTCCATCTCCGTGCGTGTCAATACTCAGAGGGTTAACTTTATACTCAACTCCTTGCACTTGCATCATGGCTTTCTTACATTTCCTGGTTGATGTTTTATTTGCGTTTGGAGAGCAGACTGACTGTTTTAGAGTGGTTGAAGTGTCTTTTGAATCCTAATTCTCGTGTAACTAACGTTCGGCTGGTATATTTTTCAGTCTCTCAGGTTGTCCTTTAGCTGATAAAAGCATTCGAAGCATGCTGGCCAACAACGCACAAGAACTCAAGTAAGGCGTGAGATGAGTCTGTGATTTGTGTGTTATTTTGTTTTTTTTTGCTAATGTCATCCTTATTGTGTTAGTGTACATGAAAATGAGTGGTGCCCAGGTTTGTATGGCGAGAGAAACAAGTTTCCCGTAAATGTATTTTATCCCCAGCAAATCAAACGACAAAGCCTGGATCATAGCACCAGTTATTGTTAGTGAGTTTTACTAAAAAAAAAAAAAACACAGGATCACTTGGTCCTTGAATTCCATGAGCGCATGCAGTGTATTTCTCTTTTTACTCCGTCTCTCATTCACTCGCTCTAAAACAGCATGTGTTTTAATCCTCAGCTGAAAATAGTCCCAAATAAATGCTTTGCTTCCTTTCTTTTGAGAGGAAATTGATTGAAAAGTCCAGTGAAGCTCGGTGGGTTGCCGATATTTCAACCTGCTCACACAATAAATGTATTTTTTTTCACCTTTTCTATTGGCAGAAATGGAAACTCTGAGAGCTCGTAGTGAGACGGATTCTTACAATGTTTATTTTGGTTTTTGGGGGGTTTTATGACCTTATTAACCATTCTATTGAAACGCCAGTGTTTGGATGAAATCCCTTTGGCAGAGGGGAAGTTTTGATCGTAAATAAAGAGTGTTTTGCACATCCCTGTTTTCACACACACTGTTACACCGCACTCATCTGTGCACCACATACCATTTAAAACTGTGCAAAAGGACATAACTGAAAACCCCAGAAGGGGGCAGTAGTCAGTTTAAAATATTCAACAGGTGAACCCAAAAGAAGGCACAAATAAAAAGGTCACGTGACCTTATAGCTAATATTTGTGGTGTGGTTGATGAGAACATAATAATAATGATCTGTCACACATGTTAAACACACCAAATTGGCTAAATAACGGTTTCTTCTTTATTTATCACACCTTAAAAGACAACACAACACATGGAACGGTTCGCTAACGGCCATTTGTTTTATAAAACAAAGCTCTTAAATGCCCACTTTGGAGTCTCTGGCTTAATGACATCATCATGAATCATAATGGCGGCGCACCTGCCTGAAGGTTAGTTTAACACACCGAGACTCGGCCCAACAGCTGCGAGCTGCTCTGACATTTCCGTTCAGACATCTGTGCGAGCAGAGCGGGCTGAACGTTAAAAAAAAGGAGTTTAACATTTCAGACAGAAGGTGACGAGACCTCGTAAATTAACTCTAAATCATCTCGATTCGTTCTAATCCGCCCTAAAACAAAAATCCCGAGCTTGCGTGTGTTCATAATGCGGTCTCCTTAATTTGTATCTGATAACCCTGAAAATATCATTGAAGTCTGGTCGGCAAAAGTCTAACAATTAGGTTATAAAACACATTTCTTGCTTGTCCTACTTCTTTGAACTGCGCTTTTATCACCAAAGCAAAGAAAAAGCGAACGTTAGAGCTCAGACTGTATTTGGGTCACAGTCTGAGGCAGCAGACAGTAGACAAACACCCAGTCGTTTTTTTTACTTATTTGTGTTATTTACTTTTAAATGCCTGCGTCAGGTCCTCCATAAGGCACTGGCCTTTTCTTTAGACCCTGAGCCCTTTTTGTGTCTTCTGCCCCAGGTGCCCGACACCAGGGTGCGACGGTTCGGGACATATCACCGGCAACTACGCGTCTCACAGAAGGTTCGGCCCACATCCCTCACGCTTTTCCTCATTCTCCGGACCGGGGAGGTCCGCGGGAAGCACTGAATGACTCTGTGATTGGTCTGCAGTCTTTCAGGTTGTCCGCGAGCCAGAAAAAGCGGGATCAAAATCATCCACAGTAAAGAGAACAAGGAGGACCAGGAGCCAATCAGGTACAGTTCCCCCAGCGGTCAGCAGGCCTCTGTCCAGTTTGAGGCTGAAACCGGTGTGGTTGTTTGAGGCTGTTAGGAAACAAATCTGTATAAAACCCACTTTTTAACCCTTTAAAGCCCGATCCAAGAATAAAACAAAACAGAAAATTACTTTTTTTTTGGTTTGAAGTCTTTATTTGGCCTTTTTACAAAATATGTAAAAAGAAACAACAGAAAAACACTTTTGATATTAATCATTTATTACTATGCGATAAGTCAAGATTATTTTATCAGGATTATGTTATCAGGTATATCTGATTGTGAAAAATAGGATTTTGAGCAAAGTTTTTTCTATTAAATTATGCAAAAGGTGTCAGACGCAAAACATTTCAGAAACAGTATGTATCAAATATGATACATTTGGCATTACAGGGTTAATCATTCCTGTTCTGAGCAGTCAGTAAGCAGGAATAAAGCACTATTAGCTCTGGTTAGACGGGTGTACCGTGAGTGGAAAGTTGATGGAGATGTGGACGCTTAAGGTCGGGGCACTTTAGGGGGGGGGGGGGGGGGCCTCTGCAGTCTCTGGTGACACAAAAGTAGGGAAAGACAGATAGGGAGAGATAGAAGGAGGGAGAGATTGATTGACTCTACCTAAATCCCACAACGGGCCTCTGTGGTCTCGGCTCTGCAGCTGCATTGATTTCTCCGGTGGTGCAGAGCACAACAGCAGCAACACAACGTTGTGCGTTCTGGAGGGTGTCGCTCCGTTTGAGGACACACAAACTCTGTTCAGATCAGCCTCCTCTGAAACGAGTGAGATCAAAGTTTAAAGTTTAGTTATTTCTTTAATCAGGACAGTGCACATTAATGAACAATCTCATACAGATTGTAAATGAGCCAGATCATAGCATAGTTGCTAGTTTACATCTGTCGTCCTGAGGCAGGAAGACCAAAACAACACAAAATCACAAAATACAAAATCAGTCCAAACACACGTTCAGACAATGACATTACAAAATTAAAATGAATTAAATTCAATTCAATTTAATCAATCAATTTCAATTCAATCAGAAGCGATGCAGCTCACATGAGAAAATCTAAATTTAATAGATAGTTTTGAATGATTTAATTTAAAAAAAGGACTAGTATGGAGGAGGTTTTCTGAGTGTAAAGTGATGACCTGCAGCTCCGGCGGTACCTCGCCCTCCTTCGCCCGCCCGTCCTCTGACCTGAAACCGGAAGCCCAAAACTCTTTTACCCTTGGACTGGTTCCCCGTCACCCAATGACAAGTGGGGTAGACTCAGAGACGATTACATAACGTGAAACAGATACATTCAGTGTGTGTTCCACCTCTTTCTGCATCTCACCGGCGTAAATTGGCCGGAGAAAGCACCGATCCAGTGCCTTCATACCAAAGATGGCTGGTTTTAACATCTGTCACTCGTTTTTCGACCTTATTGTATATTTGCTTTTCCTAATTTCTGTGTTTCAAACCTTGAATATACGTCCTCACAGCTCACACATGAGGCTGCTCTAGAAGAATAGATAGATAGATAGATAGATAGATAGATAGATAGATAGATAGATAGATAGATAGATAGATAGATAGATAGATAGATAGATAGATAGATAGATAGATAGATAGATAGATAGATTACTTTATTCGTCCCCAGTTTTTGTCATTTAAGATTACTTATTGACACAAACATTGGAAATGAGGCAGATAATGGAGGGGAATATATGAGTTTTAGTCATTTAAATACAAAATTTTGTGTCCTACAATGCTAACATATTCATAACCTAAAGAACAGAGTGTACTGGAAACATAAAGATTGATGCCAAACACAGAATGGGAGAGGATCTCTGGGAAAGGTTGTATGTCAGATATCGCTCCACAAACCTGGTTGGTTTATTTGTGGTTTATAAGTGGAGCTGGAACATTCCTTTATTCGATACAGAAAGCTGCACGCTAACATCAGATATTTTTTTTTGGGGGGGTTAATTTTTTTGGAAATCCAAACAAACAAAACGTTTCATTGATTCAGTTGCTATCAAAAGCAGAGCATTTGACATCCTGGTTTGTTGACGGTCTAAAAAGCCGTGAAGGTGAATGGGAACCATTTTTAGTAAACAAAAGTGGAGCTTTCAGCACAGACGCACAGCTTTTACCGTAATCCTTTCTGGTGAGTTGTGACATTCAGAATCATTTTCTGCCTCATTGCATCTAACAGTTGTAACACTGTAAAAAGACGGCCTTAAAATGACACCATTTTATCTCCTTTAAATCAAACCAAAACAAATCGAGGGGGACAGAAAAAGAAAATATTCTCATGTTGATGTATCTCTGTCTAACAGGTCATTATGTACTGTGGGGGAAATAAGTATTTGACCCCTTGCTGATTTTGCAGGTTTGCCCACTTACAAAGAATGCAACGATCTATAACTTTAATCACATGTACATTCTAACAGTGAAAGACAGAATCCCAAAGAAAATTCCAGAAAATCACATCATATGAATTTATAAAAATTGATAACTATCTGATAAGGGAAAAATAAGCGTTCTTTGTAAGTGGGCGAACCTGCTAAATCAGCAAGGGGTCAAATACTTATTTCCCCCACTGTATTGAAAATAAAGAGGATCCATTCTTTCTTCCTCCCCCCCCCCCCCCCCAGATGTCCAGTCCCGGGCTGTGACGGTCAGGGACATGTGACGGGGAAGTACGCGTCCCACCGGAGTGCGTCGGGGTGCCCCATCGCAGCCAA
This sequence comes from Menidia menidia, assembly GCA_907169785.1. NCBI lineage: Eukaryota > Metazoa > Chordata > Actinopteri > Atheriniformes > Atherinopsidae > Menidia > Menidia menidia. The sequence goes on from CAJRST010002224.1 coordinate 2,756,970, forward strand.
GAGGCAGAAGGACGGATACCTCAACGGCATTCAGTTCACGTGGAAGTCCGGGAAGACGGAGGGCATGTCCTGCCCCACGCCGGGCTGCGACGGGTCGGGGCACGTCAGCGGCAGCTTCCTGACCCATCGAAGGTGGGAACGTGGCCGGATTATTAAAGACCGCTCCACACAGAGAACGACTGCTAATGAGAAAAACTGCTGCCAGCCTCGTTTTTTTAAACGACCCCTCTGTCGTAAAAAACTCTAAAATCAGGGCCTGATTCACAGATTCACAAAAATGTGTCTTTTCTTTTTTGGTATTTCCATATTTCATGGAACAGATAGGGCAGTGTTTTTCAACCTTTTTTGAGCCAAGGTAAATTTTTTCATAGAAAAAATCTCGAGGCACACCACCAACCTAAAATATTAAACAAATAAGTTATTCTTATTTTATTCTTATCTTATCTTAAGTGTCTTGAATAGGAATCAAATATACACAAAAATGTATTTTTATCATATTTTATATTTCTTCTTTCAAATTGCACTTAACATGTCCACTTCA
>CAJRST010002224.1:2789501-2812506 GCA_907169785.1 Menidia menidia
TGCCCCCCTTCTCTCTGATTTATTCATGTATTTATTTACGTTGTTTACGATCATTAACAAGACGTTAGCCTTGAACTGCTAGCTGCGGCTAATGGCTAATAACAACACGCCAACAGTAATCATGTACCTATCCAACTCCGCCCACATCCAATCGGCCATTTTGATTAGGTCACCAATAGGAAGATCCCAGGCAAGAAAATCCGAATTGCCTCATGGCAATATAGACAATAATTTAAAAATAGTGAAATTAATCTTTCAAACACCTAATTAAACTCTATCCATAATATTATGTTAAAATAATGGATGTTAAATAGTTTGTACAATAAGTCCAAACAAGTTTAACCAAAAAAATATTTATTTCTCACAATTATGAAGGGAGGAGGGTCAGGGTTAGGGTTAGGATTAGGGTCATTAATACGGGCCACTAGTCACGATAACATCAGTAACAGGTCAGTTTGAAATGAAAGACACTAACCTGTCAAAATTCAGTTCAATTTTGGGGTCTTTGTTTTTATCCTTGTGGTATCGAAAATGGTATCGAGTATCGAGTATTTTCCTGAGTATCGGTATCGAGTTGAAAATGTTAGTATCATGACAACCCTACAAAAAAGGAGACGATTTAAGCGTCGACTGACGTTACGGGCGAGCCAGACAGCAGAAAACCGTCTTTAGTCAAAGTCCGTGAGCTTTGTGGGTTGTTCAGACAGGCAGTGTGGATATATATACGCACATGATCTTTTCCCAAAGCCGTTTTAAGTTTTCCTAATCTGGACATTATCGAGCCGTGCTCGAGTCAAACTCCATTAAAACTCAGCAAAGGACCCAGTCATGGGATAAATCCCGCTCTCCGCCCTCGGATTCTTGGCTGAGCAGCTGTTTTGGATTGGGCTGCAGTAATGAATCATATTATATTTGGGAAACAGAACTTAAATGACAGTAAATACACAAACAGATGCCAAAGGCCTGCTGCTTCTTTAGGGGGATAAAGAGAAACCCCGGAGACCTCTGGCACCGCGCTCCCGTTCGCCCCGACGCCTCTTATCTGTCCAAGGTTTTCCACCAGCCAGCTTCATGGGCATTCTTTGGGAGAAATGTGAGCAAAGAACAGTTTAATTTGAGTCTGTTCAGTGCAGTAAAGCAGCCGGCTGCGATGCACATCTGTAACAGCTGTACTGTTGAGGACTTTTGAAACATAAGCAATTAAGGGTCCTCATCGATTTTCAAGTGGTGATGAAGCAGCCTCACCATGGGTTTACGGTTGGTTTCTAATGTGGATAGCTAGTGCAGAAACAGGAGTTAATGATAATGTTAATGTTGGATGTGCAGAGTTTTTAAGAGCGCCTTAATATTTGTTATTTTTTACAGTATTTGTTATATTTTTACAGTACCCATCTGAATCCGTAAACTTTTTATTTATCCTCCCTCACCTTTAGCCATCATGTGAGTTTTGTTCATTTTTCTATCAAAAGTCTCCACCGAGGCAAATCAAAGCATGTTTTCAGTGATATTTTCCCCCCGTTTTTGAAAAAAGATTATAGCCTGAGATGTCATTTTAAGTAAGAATTCACACCGATTGGTAGCTAATCCCCTGTGAGTAGACGTGCTTTGACATCTGGACTGCAGTCCACTCCGACCTAATTAAACTCATTTCCAATCGCTGAGCTGGCACACAACAGTCTGCAAGAGGTCTCCCAGTTAGCGGTGCGTGTCAGAGGTGGAGAACCGTCACACCCGCTGGGCAGAGCGGTGTGAGGGGGCAGACCGGGTTACGGGCAGAAGAAGATCTCTGCTGCTTTTTAGGAGCTCAGAATCACAACAGTCTCCATCATCCTGACAGGGAAGAAATATAAAACTGACAAGAGACTTTTGGGGTCCAGTTGCCAAAGTGGATAGTTGGGAATAAAATACCTTTTGTTAGTCTTATAACCAGCAAACCAGTGCTAACTATGAGTGAGGCTTTTCAAAGTGGAGGAGGACAGGTGACCGGTGGACGCAGGACAGAGCGGGACTGGATTGTTTTATGGACTCCTCTTAGGTTACACACAGCCCCGTAAAAGTTTTGTATTCAGGTTTTATTCTGCTTTGTGTATTTTTTCGCTCTTTCTCAGGTACCTGCACTTCAACAACATTGAGTCTCTGGAACCGGAGTCATTCAGCCATCTGCCAAAGCTGGAACGACTGTAAGCACACTCTTGATTCTTTAAGGGCTTAAAACAGGTAAAAAGGAGAGGTTAGATGAAACTATAACTTATTTTTGTTGTTTTGATCTCTCATATAGTTCATATTTGAGGATACATGATATTCTTTTAAGAAAACGTGACATTTTTGAGCTTTCTAAAGACGAAATAAAAAGTCCTCTAAACTGTTATGATAAGTCTCTTTACTCCTGCTACTTTAGGTCAAAATACACTGAGAAGGTCCTGTTTACAAAGCATTAATTACAGACATTTTTGATGCAATTTTAATTACATGGCTCCTATAAAAGGTCAAGAACAGTTATGAATTAGTTTAATAAGGAGCACACAGCACAACTCTTTATATCAAAGAATGCATGTATGTGAAAGCTCTTTGCGTTAAATAACTTTAAGCTGAAGTCGTCTTCTGTTTAATGTTGGATATTTGCTTCGTGGTCGCTGTGCAAGAAGCTCCAGATGAGTTAGAGCCAGATCGTTAGATCCTTATTTCACAGTTTATGAGCCAGAGGCTGCCATTTTTTCTGCAAGTTTACCGGCTTGTGAGTGCGTGAGGAGATGGAACACCTGTGAAAAAAGAGGGAAGGCAGAGGGCAGGAATTCCCAGGTGCAGGGCCTGTTATTGTTGTTGGGGAATATCTCCATGGACACAGTCAAAGCACAGAGAGGGGGAATCTGTACATCCCCGGTGGAAGGAGGGACCCAGGGTGACTCATATCAGATATTAAACTAATTAAAAGTTTTTTACAGTAATCTTTTTGTGCAGTCTAAGATAAACAGGGAAATGGTTTTATGTCTCCAGGGTCTTCAAACTGAGCCGCGATAGCAGGTCTGAGAAGACGATCATGTTACTTTTCCCATTTGGAATCTGAAAGTGACTGTAGCAAAAAGGAAGTCCGAGATATCCGTTTAAAGATTCTCTCTTTATCAAGTTGTCATTTGTGATTTCTGCTTCTTTCAGGTTTTTGCACAACAACAGAATTTCCCAGCTAGTTCCTGGGACCTTCTCCCATCTCCAGGCCATGAAGCGACTGTAAGCAGACCCCCTACACAACAGTCTCTGAAAAATGTGGGAGAGAATGCACGTTTCCCTATCTGCAGCTAGCCGCAAGCCAGTCGGCCTCTACGGGGGCCGGCTTATCAGCCCAACGCTGCACTGTTCTCACGCTTTGGCTCCAGGACACACCGCCATGTTCTTTCCATAGTTATGCCTCTGCCCTGAAATCAGATGCAGGGGAGGGTGGAAGTGGCAATAGAGGGAGGACTCAGTAGGGAAGAGAGAGAAATTCAAATTCCTTTAGTGCATTCAGCAGAAAAAATACTTAATTTTCCATGAAATAGGTGAAAGTGTTAAGCCAAGTATTCTTAACAGAGTTCTGAACCCTATCCTCCTCCAGCCAGCAGACACTAAAGGACCCCCCCAACCCCCCCCCACCCATAAAATAACCACTACTAAGTCTTAAATTCCAGACCAGATTGCTTAAGACTGAATTCTAAGAGCAGCTCCAGCTAGCAAACACTGGCCTCTGGTCATTGAGGCCTTTCAAAATTCGGTCTGTTTGCAACAGACTTGCCTTTTTAACTAGTTTATCAAAGATAGCTCCACACACTGTGTGATGTGTTGCATAATGCACACATTGTAGCCGAACGGAAAGCTGGAGCAGCCGGCAGAAGCAGAGAGGTTTTCCCACAGTGGGAGCAGACTGCGCTCCGCCCGGGTCTTGGCGGGCCCCTCTGTTTGGACTGAGCTGGGCCGGGTTTGGCTCCGCCGGACGCGTTTGTAATTCATAAACTGCCAGTGAGGGATCGCTCAGCTTCAGGCTCAACGTGGCGAGCCTTATCACAGGTGGAAAGCTTCAGGTGGAGGTTCAGGGTGACCTCATTCTGTCAGCAAATGTGTCCGCGGACACACATCCTTAATCCGAGAGGCATTTTTCCCTGTCCATAGTAAGCCTAATATAAGATAAGATAAGACAAGATAGGAGCTTTATTGATCTCACAGTGGAGAAATTCACTGGTCACACATCGGTTAGAGTTCATAAGGAGGAAAAGGTGCATAAAGTATAGCAAAAACAAACAAATATACAAGGAAGCAACACAGCGCAGAGATTTGAGTGACTAAAATATATACAATCATTGATGGCTCACACACAGTACACATATTACACAGGTCAATAAATATAATACAATTGCACAGCAGTTGTTAAAGTGCAGAATTGTACAGTCTGGTAGCAGCAGGGATGAAAGACTAAGACGTCTAAGATACACATGAAGCAATTAGCCTAGCGTGGCTCTGCGTGGTGGACAAATGGAGGAGGATCTCAGTAGTTCCAGGTCCGACTCGTGTCTGTTTGCAGGCGGCTGGACTCCAACGCGCTGAACTGCGACTGCGAGCTGCTGTGGCTGGCCGACCTGCTGAAGCAGTACGCCGAGTCGGGCAACGCCCAGGCGGCCGCCACCTGCGACTTCCCCGCCCGCCTGCAGGGCCGGTCGGTGGCCACGCTCACCGCCCAGGAGCTCAACTGCGGTACGGAACGATCTAAACCTCATTATTATTTTGTGTGGGGAAATGCATCAGTTTGTGAGTGAAAGGTTGACTGGTTGAACATCGGGTCCACTTTTACAATTGAAGATATCCAAAGCTACTTGGATGTGCTTTGAGACAAACTTGTCCACTAATACCTGCTTTTGTCCATTGGAGTTAAACTGATGCATCACACACACATGCCACAGTTTCTTTGTCTTTTATCAGCTTGTGTGTGAATTTAAAGATTCGTTTCAGGAATGTCATTGATATCGGAAAGAAGAAAAGCAGGGGGCCCAACACAGAGCCATGATGTCACACTCAGTCATCTCCATTTTAATCTATTGCAAAAAACTATTATACTTTAAAACTATACTTTGTGTCCCATTAACAGCATATGTTACTTTGCATCCTTTTAATCATTCTGGCCAATAAGGAATAGAAATAGCCTGAATTCCCCTCTCAGGGTAAGTGAAATGTTCAAATTATAGGCTAATTCATGTGTAAATTAGTGTGATGGACAGTTTCCATGGGCTTTAGGGAGTTGGTTTGTTTCCTTCTTTGAGAAACCCCGAAAGCTGAAGTTTTCATTATTCTGTGCCGACTTAATGGGGCATCATTTGTCATCTTTGCAAGCCAGAGACGAGCGTCCCCGAGCACACAATCAAGATCGACCCAACTTTTTCACAGCGTGGGTGGAAAAGAGAATCCAAATTTCCCTCTAAACGCGTGTTGGATTTCAGTCCGTCTCCTCAACAGGCAGTTAGTTTTCAGAGCAGTAAATCCAGCTGTCTTAATTCTGTGTTTCCTCCAGCTCCCACTGAATCCTGCAGCCTGAGCCAGGCAGCTGCCTGTAACTCAACCACAGTTTAATCTCAGCAGCTAATGTGACGGCCCGACATGCCCGTTCCTGCCCAGTCTAACCCCCCCCCCCCCCCCCCTCCCTCTGCACAGCGCCACACATGGGGAAGAATGTCTGTTGAAAGCCTTTCTGCACCTTTCTGGCCCCCCCTCGGGTTCCAGCTCCGTGGGGGCTGGCGGATCAACGCACGGCTCTTTGAGCCGCTGTCAAAACAGGGGCCCTCCTGGAGTGGAAGTGCCATCTCTCTAAATCTAGACGTGTCTGATGAAAGCTGGGCTTTCGGGCCCCGCCGGTGTGAGAGGAGGTGACGGCTGGCAGAGCCATTAATCGTGCTACGGATTCTCCGGGAGTTGAAACAAATGCCACACGTGGTCGAGCGAGCGTGGGAGCCCGTGTTTCCATTTTGCCCGAATATTAACAACCCCTTTGGGCCAGGGGAACTATTCCTGTTTGTTCTCTTTGTTAGGGGGAAAATAAATGGTTTCCATTTGTGTAAAGATACGAGGAAAAGCTCACAGAAAGAATTGTCCCTTTGCTCTTTCTGGAAACGAGCGTTTGCATCTGTGTTTTACCAGAATGTTTGAAAATATGATTTATCTGTCCAATCATCTCCCCTTCCAGAGGTACCGAGGATCACCTCAGAGCCCCAGGATGTCGATGTAACTTCCGGAAACACCGTTTACTTCACATGCAGGGCCGAAGGCAACCCCAAACCCCAGATCATCTGGCTCAGGAACAAGTAAGAGGAAAACAGCCGGGGTCCCGTACACGGATTTAGATTTAGGCTTAAAGACACCCTTAGCAAACAAGTTTTCAATGGAGAAGCTGCAGCCTAACCCATGTATGGGAAACTCTTTTTTATGGAAAAAGCAAAATACAGAAAAAAGACTTTGCATTCACTTTTAGACGTGTAATTTCCCCCCCTGCAGCCTTTTTTCACGCCTGTGCAGGTTCTGAAAAGAGGCATTCGCTTCTGTTTGGCTCTTTTCACAGCAATGCCTTAAACATGCGTGATGACAGCCGTCTGAACCTGCTGGAAGACGGGACGCTGATGATTCAGGACACCAGGGAGACGGACCAGGGGGTGTACCAGTGCATGGCCAAGAACGTGGCCGGAGAGGTCAAGACGTCTCAGGTCACCCTGCGATACTTCGGAGCTCCCTGTAAGTAGCATCCCGTTGCCCGAATAAGGGCTAATGAGTCATCTGTCCTGAGTTTGAGAAGATCCGGTGGGGGGGAGGGGGAGAAAGGTGTCAGCACTGGGAGTTCAGCTGGGCAAATAACTGGGATGTCCCACCGAGCTGTGAGCAAAGCCCGCTGGCCCTCATGTGAGAGTCTCTGTCCACAGACGCACAGAAGTGCGTTTTGTCCGGCACGCCGTCCTCTGACCGCCACATTCAAAGCCGAGGGAGACTCGATGGGTTTTCTCTGGACCACCCCGGGGTCATCGGCAGAACAGCTGTTGTCCGTTTCCTGTCTCCGTGTGACTGTAAACCACATGGGCCCCCCCCCCGAGTCCACAGAGCTGGCTGACCTAATAAGGACAAGCCTCGCCAGCACTTCGATAAACAGACGGGAAATTATCGGGGATTATTTTTATTTATTTATTTGTTTATTTAATCAGGACAGTGCTCATTAATGAACAATCTTACACTTTTGCTGTAAATTTGCTAATTTACATCTGTCATCCAGAGGCAGGAAGACAAAACAACACAAAATCACATAATACAATATCAGTCAAGATTCACACGTTCAGACAATGACATTACAACAAGAAAATTAGTGAGTGCACTAATTTTATTAGCCGACACAATTGACACAAACGGACACAAACAGAGACGGATCTTTGCAAATGTCACCTTTGCTTGATGACCTTTTTCTCTGGAAAATCTGCCATCTTTCATACTTTTGTATGATGATAAAACATCCTCTCTCCTCCAGCACGGCCGAGTTTCGTGATCCAGCCCCTGAACACGGAGGTCCTGGTGGGGGAGAGCGTGACCCTGGAGTGCAGCGCCACCGGCCAGCCGCAGCCCCGGGTGTCCTGGACCAAAGGCGACCGCACGCCGCTGCCCAGCGACGCCCGCATCAACATCACGCCCTCCGGAGGCCTGTACATCCAGAACGTGGTCCAGGAGGATGGGGGCCAGTACACCTGTTTCGCCTCCAATAATGTGGACACTATACACGCCACGGCCCACATCATCGTACAAGGTAAAAAAACAGACTTTTTTGTTGTCCACACAGTTTCTGGGTATGCTTTGATATCAGCTCTTTTGCCAGCACCTTATATTTCGGTTGCATGGGACATAGGGATGGGACGGTTTCTGAAAACCGTCCGAACCGTTGGGTTGGACTGTCTCGGTTCGATTTGCGTTCGGTTCATGCTGCTCCTTTTTCTCAGAGGGAAGCGTTTACACTCCAGACCAGAAGGTGGCGCTACTGCGCCCAAAGCCAACCACCAGTAGGAAACAAGAAGAAGAAGCAAAGCAGCGTAGCCAATAAAAATCTGACGCGCCAACAGCATTTATGGGTCTGCTGTACGGGACCACTCTGCATTTAGAGGGAAGCACATGTTGGAGCTACCACTGTTTCCTCTCTTGCAATGCCAGAATCTCACCTACTTTTAACCTAAGACTGTCACAATAATGTATCAAATGTCAGACTGCTTTTTTCTTTCAGTTTTAACCTGACTATACAAGACACAATAGATTTTTCTAACAATCAACAAATACCGAACCGAACCGAAAACCGTGACCACGAAACCGTGAATCGAACCGAACCGTGGATTTTGTGAACCATCCCACCCCTAATGGGACAGCAAATAGTAAGCGTTTTCCTGTTTCCCACCCCCCTCCGCCTGCAGCCACCCCCCAGTTCACGGTCTCTCCCCGGGACCAGTCGGTGCTGGAGGGCCACACGGTGGACTTCCCCTGCGAGGCCAGCGGCTACCCGCAGCCGGTCATCGCCTGGACGCGGGGGGGGAGCCCCCTGCCGCTGGACCGCCGCCACGCCGTCCTGTCCTCGGGCGCGCTGCGCATCACCCGGGTGGCCGCGCACGACCAGGGCCAGTACGAGTGCCAGGCCATCAGCCCCGTGGGGACGGTGCGCACGGCCGTGCAGCTGAGCATCGAGCAGAGAGGTGAGGCTTCAGCCCTCTAGCGCCATTACAGGTGCTCCGTGAGGTGGCTAACATGGAGGCAGATTAGAGAGTAGCTCGTAAAGCTAACAGCTCCTCTGTATGCCTCAGTATGGGGTACAGTGGGGGAAATAAGTATTTGACCCCTTGCTGATTTTGCAGGTTCGCCCACTTACAAAGAATGCTTATTTTTCCTCATCAGATGGTTATCAATTTTTATCAATTCATATGATGTGATTTTCTGGAATTTTCTTTGGGATTCTGTCTTTCACTGTTAGAATGTACATATGATTAAAGTTATAGATCGTTGCATTCTTTGCAAGTGGGCAAACCGGCAAAATCAACAAGGGGTCAAATACTTATTTCCCCCACTGTATATGTCGGGAGGGTGGGAGTGGGGCGCTGAAAGGGAGCCTTTATTTGCAGCTCATCTGTTGTTTGCCAGTATGCTATTAAATCGTTACAGTGCATCTACAGAATTCACTGAAAGGCCGATCTGTGTCGGTCTGTGTGTGGTCCAGGTAATAATCATGTTTCTGAGCCACAAATCTGTTCACACATTCACATTATAGGGACTTTTGTTCCTTTAAAAGACAAAAAAAATCAAACAATCATTAATGAAATGGGACATTTTAGCAGAAGGCAGGTTGTCAGGCTCTGGTGAAACAGCTTTTATTTCAAATTAAGGCTAGTTTTTGCTTTTTTCTGGTTGAATTTGGGAACGATCTCCATGAAACTAATTCGAAATCGTCTAAATTCCGACCAAATCATGTCCTAAGTCCTATTTTGTGTAATGCATGCTATGCTTGGACATATCTTCTTTAGGAGAAAGCATAAAGGTTGATGTGTAACAGTCCTTTTTTTGTGCTGCCTGCACATAATTTGCCCGTGCGAGCAGCTGAAATTACAGGCTTGGTGTGACACAGGAAAGCTTGGCAGCCTGTAATCCTGGAATGACACCATGTTTTTCCATGTTGTAATGGCCGTTAACATGGCTTAAAGTACACGTTGTTTAATGGCTCCTCGCAGTTAAAATGCTGTGTGTGGAACAGCTGTTCCGGTCCAGAAAGTGAAATGGGGATTAACGGGAAGCAGCACTGAGTTTCCTGTGTGGATGTTCAGCCTTCCTCTGTTAATATGAACAGTTTCTATTCATTTGCTGCTTGAATCAAAATATTTTCTGTCTAGAGATGTCGTGAATCTTCTGTTTTATTATGCTAATTTATAATTAACCCCAGACCCGAGTTTTTATTTGGTGTGTATTTTTGCTTTTTTCAAGATATATGGGATTAATAGGACCTAATAAGTTTATTATATACACTTTCTGATGGTTCAGGTATTTTTTCTTCATATAGGTTTAGTGGGTTTATCTTTATAAAATGTTTTTTTTTATACATTTATTTACAATTTCTTTTACTTATTTACAAAATTGTAATTACACAACAAGAACATGATTGGTGGAAAATGTATAAAAATGTATAAAACCATTTTACTTTAGATTTCAAACAGTAGTTTCTGTTAGCGTGTGCCAAGAGGTCAAAGGTCAAAGAAAAAAGTAAGATCATGGTAAAGAGAGGTAGAAATGCAATGTCCTCATGTCGTCAGGCTCTAAGGAGGTTAAAGCTCCGCCTGCTGTGTGCAGAAACATTCACTCAGACAGATTAGGAAAAGACTGATTTAATCTTTGCACCCAAGACGTAAAAGCGCACACTGACTGAGTCAGGAAAAGGCTGAGCCTGAGCGTTTGATGCCCACTGTGATTGGTTGCACAATGCCCTGTTCATGTGTGGTACACTGAGCTCTGGGGCATAATCATTAACGTGTGTGTATGTTTTAACTCATTCAGTAACGCCTGTTTTCACAAATGCTCCAAGGGACCTGACCGTGGAGTCTGGCCAGGATGTGCGGATTCCCTGCAGCGCTCAGGGCCAGCCGCTGCCCGTCATCAGCTGGAACAAGGTAAGCGCCAGGCTGCCGAATGATGGAAACCTTAGGCTGCATCTCCTATCCTAACCCTAACCCGTACCTCTACCCCCCAACACCTCCTTCTGTAGTCCCTCTACCTCTATCTCTATCTCACCACTGACTCTGATCAGTGTTTCTCCTCTGTATAGCTTATTGTCATAGTGATGAGAAATGTAATATTGTGTCTACTCTGTAAGTCGCTTTGGATAAAAGCGTCTGCCAAATGCAGAAACATAAACATAAACATAAAAACCCTTTGTGTTGCCCGCAGGACGGCGTTCAGGTGACAGAGAGTGGCAAGTTCCACTTCAGCCCGGAGGGGTACCTGGAGGTGAGGGATGTGGGCACCGCCGACGGCGGCCGCTATGAATGCGTGGCCCGCAACCCGATTGGCTACCAGGTCGCTGGCATGGTGCTCACAGTCACCGGTAAGAAGACAAATGTAAATTTAATGTAAATGTACTAGGGTTGTCACGATACAAACATTTTAACTCGATACCGATACTGTCTTTCATTTTAAACTTAATGACCCTGACCCTGACCCTAACCCTCCACCCTTCATACTTGGGAGAAATGAACATTTTTTCGGTTAAACTTTTAACATAGTATTATGTATAGAGTTGAATTCAGTGTTTTGCAAGATTCATTTCACTATTTTTAAATTAATGTCTATTTTGCCATGAGGCTATTACGATTTTCTTGCCTGGGATCTTCCTATTGGTGACCTAATCAAAATGGCCGACTTGGATGTGGGGGAGTTGGCTATCCATCCTTGGCTTCCTGCAGTCTGCAGCCAGACGGACTTGATTAATGTTGGCGTGTTATTATTAGCCATTAGCTGCAACTAGCAATTAAAGGCTTACGTCATGCTAATGATCATAAACAACGTAAATAACTAAATCAGAGAGATCAGGCTGACTTCTCAAAGCGCTCTACACTACGTGTCATTCACCATTCACACACTGGTTGCACCAGTGGGGACTCCAGATGCAACCTGTAGGCAACTTGGGGTTCAGAGCCTTGCCCAAGGACTCTTCAACATGGAGTTGAACCACTGACCCTCCAATCGGTGGGCAACTGCTCTTTCCTCCTGAGCCACATCCGCCAATAAAAAGACAAGCGCAGGATAGTGATTTATGGCGCGGCACAGAGAGAGGTGACAAACGCCAGCCCAAAGCAGGCCGCTTCTTCCAGTGGGAAAGCTTCAACTGGCTCTCGGTCCCGGGTCGAATTCACAGGAGCTGTCATTTCCTGCCCGTACTGGCAGAGACGTTAACAGGTGTCCCGTCCCCGTCTGAGGTAAAGTCTCAGTGTAACACACAGATGTCTTTCCCAGCCCAGGGAGGATATGCGTGCCTTCCAGGAAATTTGGGAACAAACCGTGGGTGTCCCCTCCTCCTCCTCCTGCTGAGGGCCATCAAAGCATAGAAACATGACAGCTATGAAAATGTGTCTGTGGAAGCTGTCCACACCAAAGCTAAAAAGATCTGTGGCTAATAAGTCTCACAATGAAACTCAGGACATTTCTGCCAAATGGTCTTAGTCTGTCTTTGTCTTCTCATGCAGAAGTGATGCCTGCTGGTAAATCACCAAACCAGTAATGCTTTAAGCGAATGTCTAAAATGTGATCCAGAGGGATATTTTTTCTCCTTTTTGGGGCTTTGGTGCAGCTGGAATGTTTCTGTGCCTGTTGTCACCGTCCCGTAAAAGTGAGGAAAGTAAGAGCGAACTTTTGAAGAAGGGAGCCTAAGCGGACATTAAATATCTCACATTCAGTCAGGTGTCTGTCAGCCGACCAAACATTTGGCCCTCAGGCTGAAAAAGAAACCTCAAAAGCCTGAACCAGTCCAGTCTGTGAAACCAGGGCTGCGGTTTCCTACACTGGGTAAGCACAGCGTGAGGAGGCTTCTGTTGAGCCTCTTTGTGGGAGTCTGTCTGTAATTCAGTCCTACTCTGCAGCACGGCTCACAGATTCCTGTCAGTCCTTCCCTGTGTGTGCCGGTGGATCGTAAACCGGATCGGTTTGTCTTGGACTCTCTCGGCCTTCACATCCAGATCTCGCTGTTTTTAATGGCAGGCCGGCCTCGAGGAGCGTCCCAGAAACGCGACGGGGAGCTAAAGCGCCGGAGTTCTGAAGTCACGAACGCTAATTCATCAAAAAGCGTTTAACAAACCTTCATTTTAACAGTCGACCGACGCTCTAAAGGAAGAAGAAAGCACCTTAAGGTGAGGTGATCTGTTTGCTGCTCTAACCCCTGGCCTCCGTCGTCTGTCCCTCAGTTCCGGCGGTCAGCAGAGAGGGGGACACCTTCGTCAGCTCATCCATAGAGCAGGCCATCCGGAACGTGGACAGCGCCATCGAGTCCACACGGAGACGCCTCTTCGACGGGTAGGAGCTGATAAAGTCGCACGGCAAACAAATCTGGGAGGGTGTATCATGCATAAAGCAGGCCGTAGGTTGAGGCACGTCGCTTTAATATTCTGTTTTTATCGAGGAATTGGAGTTCAATTCTGTGTGCTGTTTATTTACAGTGGGGGAAATAAGTATTTGACCCCTTGTTGATTTTGCCGGTTTGCCCACTTACAAAGAATGCAACGATCTATAACTTTAATCATATGTACATTCTAACAGTGAAAGACAGAAACCCATTATTTTCATCAGTCATTCTCACAGTTTGTAGTCTTAGCCTGTAAAATCGGCAAACTGGATCCATATTTCTCCTTAATTGAGCTTTTTTTTCTCCCGTCGGGAATCATGCAGCACAGCTCCGCCCGATACACAGAAAAGACTGAAAACATGGGCATGGAAGTAGATGATGCTCCTGTTTGAATATTTAAAAAATAACGGAGTTCTCTCCCCTCTGCTTTGTGGCAGACACAGTTCAGAGAAGTTAAATGAATCAAATGTGAGCAGCTGGAGTTTGTGACCTCATCAGTGACTCGTTGTCGGGCAGATTTGCTGTGTGATGCAGATATTGATGAATAAAGCAGCTTTCAGTCTCCTTCTCAGAGGTTTCCACCTCCTTGAATGACGCGGTTAGCAGTGGTTGCTTTTCTTGGCATGCTTTCAAATTCACAAACACTCTGCCCACTTATACGTGCACCGACACACACACACACACACACACACACACACACACACACACACACACACGCACGCAAAGTAGTGGTCTGAGTTAAGACGAGGGGATTTCCACTTCTTTTTCACGACAATCGGGGAACAAGAAGCAGCTGGGTCATTCAGAGAAGGCTCGTATATGGGAGGAGGAGCTGGCATCGGTTGTTAGCGTGGCTCCATTCACACACACTGCTGCTAAAGTCTGGTGGCCTCTGGGTGTGACTGGAGCAGACTGCCAGGTTTTTCACATTACTGAAGCCTAACCTCACTTCTCCCTGGTGTGACTTAGAGGAAGAAACGTGTGCGGCTTGTCAGGCGTTCCTTTTCACTCCTGGTTAGCGTCAAACGGGCAGGTTTTAATGACCTGCTCAGGTTTGTGAGGGTGTACCACACCCACAAATCCATCTGCAGCCGAACGTAGAACATTTCAGCTGGACAAAAGTAGAAAGCCAGGAGGGGATAGCAGAGCTGCCCATTGTTTTTTGAGAGGGCACTTGAGCAGGAACAGAAAGACTCCCACACAGGAACTCAGCAGGAGGCATTTCCCCGAGGAAATCCAGCTCATGACTGAAATGACTCACATGCTTGTGCAGATTTTGGCCTCTCCTTGTTTAAACTGCGGTGGAATGTGTCAGAGGAAGATGTGTCTGCTTTTCCCTAAAATAACAACCAGAGAAATGTTGAATAGAATTTCTATCATTTTGTTTAATCATGAATTACATCAGTTCTCTACTCCACACAGTGTTTCACAAACATAAACATAGTGGTAGTCAAACATAGTGATAGTCTCCCCTCTTTCATCACCCTTGTCTTCTCCCCCGCCTCCCTCCAGTCAGCCCCGTACGCCAGGAGAGCTGCTGGCTCTTTTCCGATACCCCCGCGATCCCTACACCGTGGAGCAGGCGCGCGCCGGCGAGATCTTCGAGCAGACTCTTCTCCTAATCCAGAACCACGTCAACCAGGGGCTCATGGTGGACACCAACGGCACGGGTGAGATTCGGATTTCGATGCTTTCACAGACTGGGCTTCTCTCCTCCCGGTCGATGCACTTCTAACCCAATCCCATGCAGAAGAACATAAAAATGCAAAAATGTCTTGGAAAAAAATGCATTGGAAAAAACTTATTTGAGATAATTTGAGGCAGTACATTAAGATCTTTAGGATAAAGATAGATGGTAGTTTGATGCCAGATCGAGAGGCTCCCATCTCGTTTCCTAACCAGAGTCTTGTGAGGCCCATCATCCAATTCTCTGGGCGGTCAGGGCCAGAGACGTCATCACAGAGCAGATGACCAGGAGCTCGTAAACAGTTTTATTAGTCCTGAGTCCCACTGCGAGGCCCTTGACCTCCAATCTCATTTTAAGGTGCTGTGCAGATTTGAGTAATTATGTGTGCGGGTGAAGGCGGGGGGGGGTGAAGTGAATGGATGTTTGTTTGTAAAAACATCAACATAGTGTACTTTCACCTATTTATTGAAAAAAAACTGGAGTCTCTTCTATCTGGATGGCAACAGTCCAATGAAGGGCTAAGTTCAGGAGCACAAAGGTCAAAGGTTAAGTGCATACAGATCATCTTAAAAGCTCAAGTTAGAGGTGGTGGTGTTAGTTAGGGGTAAAAAGTTGTCTTTTCTTTACCTAACCAACTATACCAGTACCATACCTATATCAAAACCATCTAACTTAAAGTTTAAGTCAGCTGCAACAGATCTGCTGTTCTTTTCTTCTTCTTCTTCCTCTGGGAATAGAAACACCACAATTCCTCTTTCTTCAGCTCACAACACAGAGGTTTACACACGAACAGGGCACCGGTGGTGCGTGCACGGCGAGCCGTGTGGGGGCTGGTCAAGTGCCCGCACAGGAAGTCTCACCTTACACATAACACTTGTCCTCAGGCGTGACCACAACAGCCCGGAGCCATGGCTCACACAGAAACACCCCCACGTGCTGCACATGGAAGCCTCCACACAGAGGGTCTCAGTTATTCTCTTATTCCCATAATGCACTGCTGCTCACCAGCCTGGAACACCCTGTGTACCGTCCATTTGTGTGGTCACTGTGAAAGGCATGAAATCCTGGCTTCCCTGTGGTTGGCTTGCTATTCTCAAGCCAACCACCTAGTCTCTTCTGACCATCAAACTGACCAGCCAGACATGCTGGATTCAAAAACTACTTTAAAAGAGCGTTTTGTTCCCAGTTGTACTGATTAAAACTGCTTTTTTTTTTTTCATTTGCGTCCACATTCCTGATTTTTTTGCCCTTTTTCGCAGCATTCTGCTACAAAACTTAAAACTGCTTTTTTTCCCCCTACTTTAAAAGAGCGTTTTGTTCCGAATTGTACTGATTAAAACTGCTTTTTTTTTTTCCCATTAGCGTCCACATTCCTGATTTTTTTTTGCCCTTTTTCGCAGCATTCCGCTACAACGACCTGGTCTCGCCCCACTTCCTGGAAGTCATCGCCAACCTGTCGGGCTGCACGGCCCACCGCCGCTTCAACAACTGCTCGGACATCTGCTTCCACCAGAAGTACCGCAGCCACGACGGCACCTGCAACAACCTGCAGCACCCCATGTGGGGCGCCTCGCTCACCGCCTTCGAGCGCCTCCTCAAGTCCGTGTACGACAACGGCTTCAACCTCCCGCGCGGCTCCCTGGACCAGCCGCGCCACGGCTTCAAGCTGCCGCTGCCCCGCCTGGTGTCCACCACCATGATCGGGACGGAGAGCGTCACGCCGGACGACCGCTACACGCACATGCTGATGCAGTGGGGCCAGTTCCTGGACCACGACCTGGACTCCACGGTGGCGGCCCTCAGCCAGTCCCGCTTCTCGGACGGGCAGCTGTGCGCGCAGGCCTGCACCGACGACCCGCCCTGCTTCCCCGTCCAGTTCCCGCCCAACGACCAGCGCCGGCTGCGCAGCGGCGCCCGCTGCATGTTCTTCGTGCGCTCCAGCCCCGTGTGCGGCAGCGGCATGACCTCGCTGCTCATGAACAGCGTCTTCCCGCGCGAGCAGATCAACCAGCTCACCTCCTACGTGGACGCCTCCAACGTGTACGGCAGCTCGCGCCGCGAGTCGGAGGAGATCCGGGACCTGGCCAGCCAGCGGGGTCTGCTGCGGCAGGGCATCATCCAGAGGACGGGGAAACCGCTGCTGCCCTTCGCCGCCGGCCCGCCCACCGAGTGCATGCGCGACGAGAACGAGAGCCCCATCCCCTGCTTCCTGGCCGGGGACCACCGCGCCAACGAGCAGCTGGGCCTGACCGCCATGCACACCGTCTGGTTCCGGGAGCACAACCGCGTGGCCACCGAGCTGCTGAGGCTCAACCCGCACTGGGACGGGGACACCATCTACCACGAGGCCCGCAAGATCGTGGGGGCCCAGATGCAGCACATCACCTACAGCCACTGGCTGCCCAAGGTACAGGCCCCGCCCCCTAGGGTTGTCACGATACAAACATTTTCAACTCGATACCGATACTCGGGAAAATACCCCTATACTCGATACCATTTTCGATAGGATAAAAACAAAGACCCCAAAATTTAACTGAATTGTGTAACTGTTACTGACGTTATCGTGACTGGTGGCCCACATTAATGGCCCTAACCCTAACAATAACCCTCCAGCCTTCATAATAGTGAGAAATAAATATTTTTTGGTTAAACTTGTTTGGACTTATTGTACAAACCTATTTAACATTCACTATTTTAACATAATATTATGGATAGAGTTTAATTCAGTGTTTGCAAGATTAATTTCACTGTTTTTAAATTAATGTCTACATTGCCACGAAGCAATTAGGATTTTCTTGCCTGGGATCTTCTTATTGGTGACCTAATCAAAATGGCCGACTTGGATGTGGGCGGAGTTAGATATGTACTTGATTAAGGGTAGCATGTTATTATTAGCCATTACCCGCAGCTAGCAAGGCTATCGTCTTGTTAATGATCATAAACAACGTAAATAAATACATAAATAAATGCGCTGACCACCGGGCGGCTGTCTTTCTTCCCCCCCCCAGGTCCTGGGCGAGGCGGGCATGCGGATGATGGGGCCGTACCGCGGCTACGACCCCAACGTGAACGCCGGCATCTTCAACGCCTTCGCCACGGCCGCCTTCCGCTTCGGACACACGCTCATCAACCCGCTGCTGTACCGGCTGGACGAGGCCTTCCGGCCCATCCCCCAGGGCCACATCTCGCTGCACCGCGCCTTCTTCTCGCCGTTCCGCATCGTGAACGAGGGCGGCATCGACCCGCTGCTGCGCGGGCTCTTCGGCGTGGCCGGGAAGATGCGGCTGCCCACGCAGCTGCTCAACACCGAGCTGACCGAGCGCCTCTTCTCCATGGCCCACGCCGTGGCCCTGGACCTGGCCGCCATGAACATCCAGAGGGGGCGGGACCACGGCATCCCGCCCTACAACGACTTCAGGACCTTCTGTAACCTGACCTCGGCACAGACCTTCGACGACCTGAGGAACGAGATCAAGAACCCGGCCGTGAGGGAGAAGCTGCAGAGGTACATTTTTAAAGACACCGTGCACACTTTACCTACCACAGCTAACCTGTTTACGAGGAATTCACTGGCTAAACAACGTGCTGGCACCAAATATCCACACAGGAGCAAATGTTTAACTCATTGACTGCCAGAGTTTTTTGAGCATTTTGACTGATTTTTCAAGAGCCACAGAATAGTTTGTGCTATGACTATGTAAACACCGAACACACCAAAAGAAAGAGTAGACTCTCTTCTTTCATCAGGACATTTTTTTTGTTTCTACCTCATTCCGTTCTTCCTGGACTTGCGTCTCACCGGCGTCATGTTCTCTCATAGCGAACCGTTACCTTTTTCATATTTGCCTACAGCCTATGCTCATCTCCCATCAAAAGTGGCACTGCCCCCTAGAGGGTCAATTTGTTACTACATACTCTGTCTAGAAGCCTGATATTTACGGACAAGCTTTAGCAGATCGTCCCCCAGCCACTCTCGTTGAAAAACATAAAAGACGTCTATAGACGTCTTTGGCAGCCAATGAGTTAATGGTAGAAACACTGAAATGGGGGTGAAATTGGGGGGATCATCAGAGGAATCATTGCCTGGATGTTTCTTATCTGATATTTCCTGGTTATTATTCCCTCCCTCTACAGACTCTACGGCTCCCCTCTCAACATCGACCTGTTCCCGGCCCTGATGGCTGAAGACCTGGTCCCCGGCAGTCGGCTGGGGCCCACCCTCATGTGTGTGCTTGCCGTTCAGTTCAAACGCCTGCGGGATGGTGACAGGTACGGGAAGACACGCATCTCACCTCACACCTCACCAAAGGGTAGGGGGGGCCCCACTTCACCCAAACAGCAGCCTTTTGTTCTCGTCCCTTTTTTTTCCCCTCCCTTCCGAAGCTTAATAAGACCCAAAGAAAAAAAGTGTCTTCAAATTTCTTTTTTGTTGTGATTTTCCATGTATTTGGACCTAAAAAAGAACATTACAATTTAATTAAAAAAAAAAAATTCTTTTAATTTCATAGCATGTCCACTGTGGAGGACAACAGGACGATTTGCATGGGAAAATAAAACAGGATTTAGATAATTAAATAATAAAAAAGAAGATGTCTTGAAAGGGATATTTACCTAAGAACTCTTAGGAAAAAAGTAAAGTTCCCAGCATGCAAACCTATCACATGGCACATCACTGGAAAGCCCAGGATGTCCTCTACAGAACACTATAGGGCTTGATAGGGTAACTCCAGATACTTAGGGGGGGTACAGGTGGACAAAATGTCCACTATAATGGACATATATGAATGGGCCGGGTCTCAGGAGGTTATTAAACCAACACTTTGTGCGTTTTGAAGTGGGAACCACTCAGCCGGAGGGTCTGCTCTCGCTCTCCCCACAGGTTCTGGTACGAGAACCCGGGCGTGTTCAGCCCGGCCCAGCTGACCCAGCTGAAGCAGGCCTCGCTGACCCGCGTGCTGTGCGACAACGGGGACAACATCACGCGCGTCCAGCCGGACGTCTTCCTGGTGGCGCAGCCCCCCCACGGCTACGGCAGCTGCGAGGACATCCCGCACATCGACCTGCGCATGTGGCAGGACTGCTGCGAGGGTGAGACCGAACGCCAAACATACCGAACCCCGCAGCCTCTGCAGACTTCACTCCGCTTTAAGGAGGCCACAGGGTTCAGCAGATTCTAATCAGAGCAAAAATACTGCTCAGAATCTAAGAAATGCGTCATTTGTGCTACAGACAGCTGCATTTTTACAGTCCTGGAGCCAGCCATGCAAACGTTACTGTCCCAAATGCCGAAATAACAGGAAAAAACAGGGAAAGTTCATAGAGATGGGTCTGCAGAGAGATGAAGAAAGCACAGCTCATGTCACCGTTTCTTTTCTCCGGTGTGCGTCCCCGTCTCCGTCTCTCTCCAGTAAAACATGCAGCCGGAGAGGCTCTGCCTTTTTTCCACGAATACTTTGATGAAGTAATGCACCGAGCCGGGAAGGAAAGGCAGCGAACAGATGGCAGCCCCACATTCTTTCCGTTAATATTTATGGCTCCGTACACCAGCGATGTCAATAAAAAGCCACACGTACGCGTTACTGTTGCCACGACTTGCAAATGTCGCATTAAATCATTCTGGATTGGTTTGCTCTTTCTTTTCAATTTCTAACAAACAAACCAGTTTTACCTACCCAGAATCAAACTACTGCCATAACTTCTCTCTTGAGACTTTTTACTGTTATATACAAATACTTTTATTAGCTTTTAGATAGAAAGGTGGATAGTGCACAGCCCTATGTGCATGTACAGATAGATCACAATATGTTTCCTGCTTTCCTGCTGGAAAAAAGGCGTGTGAAGGATTTTTCTCGATCACCGCTCCTTCTCGTTCTCTCCTGAGTTTCTGACCAGCAGTGTGTTGTGTTGTGTTTTGCTCCACAGACTGCAGAACCAAGGGTCAGTTCAACGCCCTGTCCTACCACTTCAGGGGGCGCCGGTCAGCAGAGCACAGCCACAAAGACGAGAAGCCCCCCAACGGCGTCCAGGAGGAAAGGTAACCGGAAACATCCACCGACAGCCACAAGCTGTAATCTAGCTGTTTGTGGAATGAGGATTTAGGAGTTCCATTGAGTTCTACGATGCAGATCTATCATGCATAAGCTGTTTGAATCCATTTTGTCGTTGCAGCTCAGAGGAGGAACCCAGAGGAGGCGTTTCCAATGTTACTGTAACTTCCCGAAAAAGCACTGAACCCTCTATCCACGACTTCCAGGATTTCGTTTCCGACATGCAGAAGACGATCACCAGCTTGCGGAAGCAGGTGCGCGCGCACATCTGCGCATTTGGCCTAACTCCTGATGACTTTTTCAGGCTTTCTCTACTCATTCCTGTTTAAACTTCGTCATCAATCAAAACCTGTGTAGTTTTACAGGTCTGTCTGACTTGATTTACTTTCCCTGATTATCTGCGACAGCCAGACGGAGTCAGAAAAATGGAGTTCGGCTCTAAAAAGACAAACCTTAGCTCCATTAGCTCGCCAGAGTTTGAAACTCAAAGGGCTCATTACTGAAAAACGACTGTGTCAGGCTGCATCTGGTGTCTGTGCGAGGCATTCACAGCTTTCTTTTTTTTTTATCCTGCAGATTAAAAGACTTGAAGCCCGTCTGAGCAAGACGGACTGCACTGATAATGAGGGCCGCGAGCGGACGGACGGAGAGCGCTGGAAAAAGGACTCCTGCTCCACATGCGAGTGCAAAGTAAGACCTCACACGTCCACTTCTCCCGTCCACAGTTCTGCGTTGTTTCAGTAAAACACGTCTCTGGCCTTTTGCCCCCCCCCCTCCAGGATGCCCAGGTGACCTGTTTCGTGGAGTCCTGTCCTCAGGCCGAGTGCAAACAGCCCATCAAGCTAAAAGGCGCCTGCTGCCCGGTGTGCCTCCCGCAGGGGGACGTTAGCCAGCGGCACCAAACGGCCAATCAGCACGTGTAGCCCCCAGGAGGACCCCCCCGCCCCCCCCCCCCCCCGACTAGCTAGCGTCTGACAGTCACTAATCAGACTTATCGAGATGAGACGGGACTCACGAAGCCACAGCTCACCTCGATTTTCCCTCAATAAGACAGCCTTTTTTTAATTTTTTTTTTTAATTTTTAATTTTTTTAAATCAGGGGAGGGTTTGCTTTTGTGAGGAGCTGGTTTGAAAAGTGTCAGCTTCAAGCCGTCGGAAGGGCCCAACGAGACGGACAAAACTCTCCTCCAGAGTCTCCGAGGCTCCCGAAGTGTAAAAAACAAAACAAACAAAACAAAAAAAAACAGCTCGTGGTGAGAAAACGCCGGACTGGTGGCAGCGGACGGAAAGGCTGCAGCCGCTTGCAAAAATGATCTCAGGTTAGAGATGCCGAAAAACTGGTGCTATTTTCCCGTTTTATTACCACATAATCACTAGATACAAACCTTCAAAGTATTATCCTTTTGTATGCAAAGCAGCCTATATCCAGTCAGTATGTCTTTAATGATGAATCACAACTGAGAGGATTGTTTTTATTCAAACTGAGAGATTTGTCATGTGTAGAGTTACTTAACCTGTTAACCCTGGTGCTTTATATCCTGTATAATGTACTTTTTACCCTTTTTTTTGTTATGAGAACGCTTACATATGAAGATAATGTGAAGCCCTAGAAAAATGTAAATGCAAAAGAAAACGTCTACTGATTCCTGTATCCACGGTAACCTCCATCCGACTCCTGCACGAAAAGTTTCATTTTGCCTCCAGAAAACACGAGATTCATTTTTCACCACCGAAATGTTGCGACTTCTACCTTTTTAAAGCCAAAAAGCAGATTGAGTAACGTCTAAAATGCCAGTGATGGCAGATTATCTGTGGAAATGTGTGTGAACGTTAGCATCTGACCGCTTTGGTACCGCTCACGTTGCCATGGCAGCATTCTCCCTCTGACCGGCCCTTTTTCTGTTCCTGTCCTGTTCACAACTCGCACGCATTCCCATGTTTTCCCACTTGAACTCTTCCCTTTCCCTCTTTTTCTTTTTGCTCGATAGGGCAGGCGTGTGTCGGGAATGCTTGCCCCCCCCCCCCGCTCTTGTTTTTTTGCCATATTGAAGATTTTTGAGAGTCTGGGCTGACGTCAGTGAGCGGAGCAGCCCACTGACCCTCATTCCTCAGTAATGGAAGCCATATGAGACGGGGGGGGGGGGGGGGGGG